>CM021105.1:146111818-146298351 GCA_007115665.2 Sequoiadendron giganteum
AGAGATAGAGGGAGGGAGGGTTAAGGGTAGAGAGTAGAGAGTAGAGAGTTTAAGGGTAGAGGGTAGAGAGTTTAAGGGTTAAGAGTAGAGGGTTAAGGGTTTAATATTTCAGGGTTTAAGAGTTAAGGGTAAAGGGTAGATGGTTTAGAGTAGAGGGGAGAGAGATAGAGGGAGTAAGTGAGAGAGATACTTGAGAGAGAGAGAGAGTAAGGGAGTGAGAGAGAGGTAAAGGGAGGTAGGTTTAAGGGTTTAGGCTTAAGGGTAGAAGGGAGAGAGATAGAGAGAGTGACTGAGAGAGAGATACCCGAGAGAGGGAGAGGGGGTAGGAGGGAGAGGGTTGTGAGAGAGAGAGGGAGGAGGGAGGAGAGATAGGTGAGGGAGGGGAGAGAGATAGGATTGAGTGAGTAAATGAGAGACCTGAGAGAGGAGAGGGGGTATTAGGTAGAGACTTGAGAGAGAGAGAGGGAGGGAGGGAGGGAGTGGGAGAGAGACAGAGGGTAGAGGGTTTAAGGGTTTAGAGTTTAAGGGTTAAGGGTTTAGGGATAAGTGTAGAGGGGAGAGATATAGAGGGAGTGACTAAGAGAGAGAGACCTAAGAGAGGGAGAGGGGGTATGAGGGAGATATTTGTGTGAGAGAGAGAGGGATTGCAAGAGAGATAGAGCGTAGAGGGTAGAGGGTTTAAGGGTTAAGGGTTGAGCATAAAGGGGAGGGAGATAGGAGAGAGAGAGAGAGATTTGAGAGAGGGAGAGGGGGTAGGAGGGAGAGAATTGAGAGAGAAATAGAGAGAGAGAGATGGAGGGAGTGGGAGAGAGGTAGAGGGTAGAGGGTTTAAGGCTTAAGGGTTTAGGGTTTAGGGTTAAGGGTAGAGAAGAGAGATAGAGAGAGTGAGTGGGATAGAGGGAGAGAGTGGGAGAGAGATAGAGGGTAGAGAGTTAAGGGTAGAGGGTAGAGGGGAGAGAGAAAAATGAGTGAGTGAGTGGGAGAGAGATGTGAAAGAGGGAGAGGGGGTAGGAGGGAGAGACTTGAAAAAGAGATAGGGAGAAAGTGAGTGGGAGACAAATAGAGGGTAGAGGGTTCAAGGTAGATGGTGGAGGGTTTAAAGGTGTAGGTTTAAAGGGATAAGGTTTTATGGTTTACGGATAATGGTAGAGTGGAGAGAGATAGAGGGAGTGAGTGAGTGAGAGAGGCCTAAAAGGGTGATGGGGTAGGAGGGAGAGTCTTGAGAGAGAGAGGGGGTATGAGGGAGAGTCTCTATATCTCCCCTCCCTCTCTGTCTCAAATCTCTCCCTCCTACTGCCTCTCCCTATCTTAAATCTCTCTCCCTCACTCACTCCTATCTCTCTCCACTCTACCCTTAACCCTTAACCCTTAAACCCTTAAACCCTCTACCCTCTACCCTCTATCTCTCTCCTACTCCCCCTCTCTCTCTCTCAAATATCTCCCTCCCACCCCCTCTCCCTCTCTTAGTTATCTCTCTTTCTCATTTACTCCCTCTATCTCTATCCCATCTACCCTTAACCCTAAAACCTAAACCCTTAATGCTTAAACAATAAACCCTTAAACCCTCTACCCTCTACCCTTAACCCTCAATCCCTCTATATCTCTCCCACTCCCTCCCTCTCTCTCTCTTAAGTCTCTCCTTCATAATGCCTCTCCCTCTCTCACACTCCCTCTATCTCTCTCCCCTCTACCATTAACCATTAATGCTCTACCCTTAACCCTTAAACCCTTAACCCTCTACCCTTAATCCTAAACCTTAAACCCTTACCCTTAAACCCTATACCCTATACCCTATACCCATAACCCTCCCTCCCTAGATATATATCTTCCACTCCCTCCCTCCCTCTATCTCTCTCAACCCTCTCCCTCCTAACCCCTCTCCCTCTCTCAGGGCTCTCTCTCTCTTAGTCACTCTCTCTATCTCTCTCCCTTCTACCCTTAAGCCTAAACCCTACACCCTTAAACCATCTACCCTCTACCCTTAACCTTCCCTCCCTCTATCTCTCTCCAACTCCCTCCATCTCTCTCTCTCAATACTTTCCATCCTATCCCCTCTCCCTCTCTTAGGTCTCTCTCTCTCTCACTCACTCCCTCTATCTCTCTCTCCTCTACCCTTAACCCTTAAACACTAAACCCTTAAATCCTCTACCCTCTACCCTTAGCCCTCCATCCTTCTATCTCTCTCCCACTCCCTCCCTCTCTCTCTCTTAAGTCTCTCCCTCCTAATTCCTCTCCCTCTCTTAGGTCTCTCTCTCTCACTCCCTATATCTCTCTCCCCTCTACCATTAACAATTAATGCTCTACCCTTAACCCTTAACCCTCTACCCTTATCCCTAAACCTTAAACCCTTACCCTTAAACCCTATACCCTATACTATATACCCTATACCCATAACCCTTACTCCCTAGATATATCTCTCCCACTCCATCCCTCCCTCTATCTTTCTCAACCATATCCCTCCTAACCCCTCCCCCTCTCTCAGGGCTCTCTCTCTCTCAGACACTCCCTCTATCTCCCCCCCTTCTACCCTTAAGCCTAAACCCTAAACCCTTAAATCATCTACCCTCTACCCTTAACCTTCCCTCCCTCTATCTCTCTCTCACTCCCTCCATCTCTCTTTCAAGACTCTCCATCCTACCTCCTCTCCCTCTCTCAAGTCTCTCTCTCACTCACTCCCTCTATCTCTCTCCCCTCTAACCTTAACCCTCTACCCTCTACCCTCTACCCTTAACTCTTAAACCCTAAATCCTTAAACCCTTAATTCTCTACCCTTAACCCTTAACCCTCTACCCTCTACCCTTAACTCTTAAACCCTAAATCCTTAAACCCTTAACCCTTAAAATCTCTACCCTCTACCATTAACCCTCCCTCCCTCTATATATCTCCCACTCCCTCCCTCACTCTCTCTCTCAACCCTCTCCCTCCTACCCCCTCTCCCTCTCTCAGGTGTCTCTCAGTCACTCCCTCTATCTCTCTCCCCTCTACCCTTAATTGTAAACCCTAAACACTTAACCCTTACAACCTTAAACTCTCTATCTCTCTCCCACTCCCTCACTCTCTCTCTCTGAAGTATATCTCTCCTAATCCCTCTCCCTCTCTCAAGTCTCTCTCTCTCATTCACTCACTTTGTCTATCTCTCTTCCCTCTACCCTTAACCATAAACCCTAAAAACTTAATCATTAAACCCTTAAACCCGCTACCCTCTATCTCTCTCCCACTCCCTCCCTCTCTCTCTTTCTTTCAAGTCTCTCCCTCCTACCCCCTCTCCCTCTCCCAAGTATCTCTCTCTCACTCACTCACTCAAACAAGACAAGTTAGGTTGTCAATTTCACCAAATTAGCAAGCTAGAGGGCCCACTGGCTTGCCAATTTAGTGAAATTGGAAATGTAGTGGCCTGTTTGAAAAAATGGGCCCAAGAAATGGGGTCTCTCGGTGATGTAAATCACTGAGAGACCCCATTTCTTGGGCCCATTTTTTCAAATAGGCAAGTTAGGTTTCCAATTCACAGTTAAATAGCTAGTGGTAGCTAGAATTCAAGGAAAAATTAAAATACTTATTTTTGGGTCCAAGGGGGTCTCTCGGGTGATGTAAATCATCGGGAGACCCCATTTCTTGGACCCATTTTTTCAAACAGGACAAGTTAGGTTGCCAATTTCATCAAATTGGCAAGCTAGTGGGCCCACTAGCTTGCCACTACCTTGGCAATTTGGTGAAATTGGCAATGTAGTGACCTGTTTGAAAAAATGGGTCCAGGAAATGGGGTGTCTCGGTAATTTACATCACTAAGAAACCCCATTTCTTGGACACATATTTTCAAATAGGCAAGTTAGGTTGCTAATTTCACTGAATTGCCAAGCTAGTGGGCCCACTAGCTTTCTAATTCAGTGAAATTGGCAATGTAGTGGCCTATTTGAAAAAATGGGTCCAAGGAATGGGGTTTCCAGTGATTTACATCATCAGAGATCCCATTCATTGGACCCATTTTTTCAAACAAGAAAATTTAGGTTGTCAATTTCACCAAATTAGCAAGCTAGTGGGCCCACTGCCTTTCCAATTCAGTGAAATTGGAAATGTAGCAGCCTCTTTGAAAAAATGGGGTCTCTCGGTAATGTAAATTACATCACTGAGAGACCCCATTTCTTAGGCCCATTTTTTAAAATAGGCAAGTTAGGTTGCCAATTTCACTGAATTGCCAAGCTAGTGGGCCACTGGCTTGCCAATTAAGTGAAATTGGCAATGTAGTGGCCTATTTGAAAAAATGGGTTCAAGAAATGGGGTCTCCCAGTGATGTAAATCATCCGGAGACCCCATTTTTTGGATCCATTTTTTCAAACAGGACAAGTTAGATTGCCAATTTCACCGAATTGACAAGCTAGTGGGCCCACTAGCTTGGCAATTCGATAAAATTTGCAATGTACTGGCCTATTTGAAAAAATGGGTCCAAGAAATGGGGTCTCTCGGTGATGTAAATCACTAGGAGACACCATTTCTTGGACCCATTTTTTTGAACAGGCAAGTTAGGTTGCTAATTTCATTGAATTTCTAAGAAAGTGGGCCCATTGGTTTGCCAATTCGGTGAAATCAGTAATGTAGTGACCTATTTTAAAAAAATGGGTCCAAAAAATGGGGTCTCTCGGTAATTTATTACAGAGAGACCCCATTTTTTGGACCCATTTTTTCAAACAAAGCAAGTTAGGTTACCAATTTGACCGAATCACCAAGCTAATGGGCGAATTGGCTTGCCAATTCGGTGAAATTGGTAATGTAGTGTCCTATTTTAAAAAAATGGGTCCGAGAAAAAGCGTCTCCCAGTGATTATCACTGGGAGACCCCATTTATTTGACCCATTTTTTCAAATAGGGCAAGTTAGGTTTCCAATTTCACCGAATTGGCAAGCTAGTGGGCCCACTAGCTTGCTAATTCAATGAAATTGGCAATATAGTTGCCAATTTCACCCTCTCTTAGGTATCTCTCTCTCCCCTAAACACTAATCCCTATACCCTATAAACTTAACCTTAAACCTTCAACCCAATACCATCAAACCTATACCTAATATCCTAAACCCTAATCCCTATACCCTATAAACTTAACCTTATAAATTTAACCCTATACCTTAAACCATAAACCCTACACCCTCAATCTTCATCCCTATATGCTATACCCTAAACCCTAAAAATTATCCCTGAACCCTTAACCCTATTATTATACACTAAATCCTAAATTAAACCTTGTACCCTAAACCCTCAACCCTATACCCAATATTCTAAACCCTAATCCCTATACCCTATACAGTTAACCCTACACCCCCAACCTTGAACACTATACCTCAACCCTATACCTTCAAACCTCATCCTTATACCCTATACCCTAAACCTTATAACCTAAGCCTTGAACATCATCCCCCAACCCTATACTTAAACCCTAAACCCTATATTCAACCTTGTACACTAAACCCTAAACCCTAAACCCTAAACCTCAATCCTAAACCCAATACCCTCAATCCTATACCCATTATTCTAAAGCCTAATCCCTATACCATATACACTTAGCCCTATACCCTCAACCCTATACCCATTATTCTAAACCCTAATACCTATACCCTATACACTTAGCCCTATACCCTCAACCTTGAACACTATCCCTCAACCCTCAACCCTATACACTTAGCCCTATACCCTCAACCTTGAACACTATCCCTCAACCCTCAACCCTATACAATTAGCCCTATAACCTCAACCTTGAACACTATCCCTCAACCCTCAATCCTATACCTTAAACCCTAAACCCTACACCCTCAAACTTACCCTAAACCATAAAAATTATCCCTCAACCCTATACTTAAATGAAAAACCCTATACTCACAAGTCTTAACCCTGTACCTTATACCTTTAACCCTACACCCTAAACCTTAATCCCTATACCCTATACACTTAACCTCATACCGTCAACCCTGAATAGTATGCCTCAACCCTCAACCCTTAAACTTGTACATAAATCCTAAAACCTAAACCATCAACCCTAAACCTAATATCCTAAACCCAATACCCTCAACTATATACCCAACATCCTAAATCATAATCCATATACTCGATACACTTAACCTTATGGCCTCAACCCTAAACACTATCCCTCAACCCTCAACCCTATACCTTAAACCCTCAACCCTCAACCCTCATCGCTATACCCTATACCCTCAACTTTATACCTAATATCCTAAACCCTAAACCCTATACCTTAAACACTAAACCTTACACCCTGAACCCTCATAGGGGGAGAGAGAAAGAGGGGGAGGGAGGGATTGGGGAGAGAGAGAGAGAGGCTGAGAGGGAAATAGGAGATAAAGATAAGTAGAGAGGGAAGGAGAGGTAGAGAGACATGAGAGATAAAGAGTAGATAAGGAAGGATAGATGGAGGGAGAGGGAGGGAAGTTAGAGAGAGGTGTGATAGAGAGAAATAAAGAAAGCGTGGTAGGGAGTGATAGAGGGATATGCAGGCAGAGAGGGATAAGTAAGATAGAGAGAAGTAGAGAGAGATAGAGATAGAGGGAAGGAGGGAGGGTGGGCGAGAGAGGGGAGGAAGAGAGAGGTAAAGAGAGATATGTGAGATAATGATAAGTAGAGAGAGAATGGTGACATATAGAGAATGAGAGAGTTATAGAGAGGGAAAGAGATAATGGTGAGATAGAGAGAAGAGAGAGAGAGAAAGAGGGTGAGGAAGGAGTGAGAGAGAGTGAGAGAGAGAGGTAGAGGGAGGGAGAGGAGAGATAGAGAGTAGATAGGGGAAAAGGTAGGGAGAGAGACATCTAGTGAGAGAGAGAGGGCTAGGGGAGATAAATATAATTAGAGAAAGATAGAGAAGTAGAGAGAAGTAGAGAGAGAATAAGGGAGGAAGAGAATCGAGATAAAGATGTATAGAGAGAGTGGTAGGTAGAAAGGGAAGTAGAGGGAGAGGTGTGGAGGGGGGAGAGGAAAGTGAGAGAGAGGTGAGATAGAGAGCAATAGAGAGAGTGTGGTAGGGAGTGATAAAGGGATATGCAGGTAGAGAGAGATAGGTGAGATAGAGAGAAGTAGAAAGAGATATAGATAGAGGGAAGGAGGGAGGATGGCTAAGAGAGGGGAGGAAGGGAGAGGTAAAGAGGGATAGGTGAGATAAATATATGTAGAGAGAGAAGGGTGACATATAGAGAAGTAGAGAGTTACAAAGAGGGAAAGAGATAATGGCAAGATAAAGAGGAGAGAGTGAGAGAGAAAGAGGGTAAGGGAGGAGTGAGAGTGAGTGAGAGAGAGAGGTAGAGGGATGGAGAGGAGAGATAGAGAGTAGATAGGGGAAAAGGTAGGAGGGAGACATCTAGTGAGAGAGAGAGAGAGGGATAGGGGAGATAAAGATAATTAGAGAGGGAAGGAGAGGTAGAGAGAGAGTAGAGAGGGAGTGAGGGAGGGAGGGAGAGAGGCAAGATATAGAGGTGTAGAGAGAGTGTTAGGGAGTGATGGATGGATAAGTAGGTAGAGAGTAGAGAGGGAAGGAGAGGTTAAGGTATGGATGGAGAGAGTGGGAGGTGAGATAGAGAGTAAGGGAGAGAGAGTGGTAGGTTGTGATGGATCGAGAGCTAGGTAGAGAGGGAGAGGGAAGATATAGATAAGTAGAAAGGGAGGGAGAGAGGGATAGAGAGATGAGATAAAGATAAATATAGAGTGGTGGAAGGAGAGGTAGGTAGAGAGAGGGAGAGAGGAGATAAAGATAAGTAGAGATGGAAGGAGAGGTAGACAGAGAGGTGAGATAAAGAGAAGTAGAGAGGGAATGAGGGAGGGGGAGAGGGAGAGAGGTGTAGAGAGAGTGGTAAGGTTTGATGGATGTAGAGGTAGGTAGAGAGTGATTGGGAGATAGAGAGTAGATAGGGAAGAAGAGAGGGATAGAGAAGTATGGAGGGAGAGGGAGGGAGGTGTGAGAGAGGTTATTTAGAGATAAATAGAGAGAGTGGTAGGGCGTTATGGAGGTATAGGTAGGTAGGTAGAGAGAGAGAGAGATGGAGGGAGGTAGATAGAGATAAGTAGAGAGGGAAGGTGGGAGAGAGGGAGAGAGAAGTGAGGTATAGATAATTAGAGGGAAAAGGAGAGACAAAGAGAGATATTTCTTGAGATCAAGGGAGAGAGAGTCGAAAAAGGGGATAGAGATAGTGAGAGAGAGGTCTAGAGTGTAAGGGATAAAAATGAGTGAGATAGAGAGAAATAATACAATTTTTTGATTACTGAAATTCGACGTCCTAATTATTGAAATTTAACTAAGTTTGAAATTTGTGAGATCTTCCAAAAACTAGAAGAGAGAGAGGGGAGATAGGGAGGAAGGGAGAGAGAGAGGGAGCAGAGAGATAGAGAGTAGAGAGAAGGAGAGAGTGAGAGATAAAGATGATAGAACTTGTCGACTACTAAAATCTAACCTCCTGATTACTAAAATTTGACATGTTGATTATTGAAATTTGACTAAGTCTGAAATTTTTAAGATCTTTTAGAAACTAGAATTTGCATTATAACTCCTAGAGATCTGAAACCACTCTCAAACATCTTGCCTATATACATGAAATATAACTTAAAGTATAAGAAAGTAAATGTCAACTTATGCTTATATGTTTATTTCATGTATATAGTTTCCTTGAAAAATAACAAGAGGAAAGAGATAAGAAAAAGAGAAGAAGAAAAATTCAATGTACACCAAAATGCAAGCGCATTATAACGCACTCACATTTTGTCAATGCATTCACAAAACACCAAAAATGCATTCACAAAACATGTCAAAACTGAGATCTAACGCGAGCGCGTTATAACACGCTCAAGTTATATCTTGCTCTGGGAATCCCCGAGCCTTAGGATTGGTATTTTCTTTGGAATATCAACCCAAAGGCTTGGGAGCATTCTCAACGACCAGAGACGTGTTTTTGCAAATTCTACAATTTTGCACATAAACAGGTTTGTGCTCACCGTCAGGATTGCATGTGGTTCAATATCAAAAAAATTGAACACATGGGTAATGTTGGGTTCTCTCTTAGCTATCCAACAATGTAATTTTTTTCACTTTCTGACAATGTTAAGCCTTTCACCCATAATTTCTTTTTTTTTTATGTCTCTTTTTTTTCTCCAAAAAGCAGTGTTTGGTTTTTTTTTCATTATAAATTAACCGTTTATCGAATTTTCAAATAAATTACATTTTTAGAAACTAGACTCCATTATAAAAATTTTAAAAAATAAAATAAAACAAATTCAATTAGTTTCCAAAATTTGTAGGGGTAGCATGGCCAAAATTCTATTTTTTAGGAAGTGTCCACTTTGAAAATTAGTAAAAAATAAAATATTAATTAAAAAATTATCAGAAAAATTGTGCATCAACTACATACTATTAGCTAACTTCTAACCATAGCGATTTTAAAAATACTAAAAAAAATTTCATCGTACGAGGGTAGTACAAGAGTTTCTATGTTATGTTTTTTTGACAAAAACAACACCAATTTGTGTACGTATGTCCTTTGAAAAATTTATTCTCAACTCTTTTCAAAATAAATTAGTAGTTTAGAAAGTAGACTCGAAGCACTTGAATCCTTATTTTTGTTCCATCTCAAAATTTTGAGTGTAAGTATCCTGAATTTCACGTCCAAGGTCAGTATTTCCTGATTTCAGAAAAAGTTGTCCACTTAAGTCCCCTTTTTGGGAACCATCTTGGTGCACTTACCCCAATGTTTCAGAACTTGATATTTTTTTCTTAATATATGTTGTTTCTGGATATTTTATTATGTGTGAGTTTTCCCATCCACAAACAAAAACATAATCAAATATCCAGGAACAAAAAATCTTAAGCATTATAGATTGTGGAAATATCATTAGCATTAACCTAGAAATTTCATTTAGTTGCATTCATTATTTTCCATTTTGGAAAATATATATAGTTGTGAAATAAAAGATGGAATAAAGGACATGTAGCCTTACCTTCTATGTAAATAGAATGTAGTCACAACTTGTACACCATGCCAATCATGTGATTGAAAAGATATTTAGTATTGTGGAGATGTGTATGTACAGTTTAGAACATTTGCAATCTAAAATGGTTTCAATAAAATATAGTTATACATAAGAAAAAATTGAATTTTAGTGCAACAAACATGTGTCATTGGTAGATAATTTCTAAATCAGGAAATATAAATAGCTTTGTAGTTCATAAAAAATAATATCTAATGTATCTACAATAGAAGAGGTCATATAAACAAGATGCATCCATACCTTTTGTAGAGAGAAGGATACAATATGTGTACAATTATAACTTCCATATAATTCTCTTCTAGCACTTGAAAACTTTGTTCAGCTAAAATCATTGTTATCCATTTTTTAAAATATATACAATTGTAGCATTTGTAACAAAGAATTTCAGATGTAGTTGTGAAAGAAGAGATGTAATAAAGGATATATAGCCTTGCCTTGTATATGAATGGAATGTAGTTACAACTTCGACAACATGGAAAACTTGCGAGCATGAAGCTATTAAGAATTTTCAAGATCTACAATAAGAATTGAAAATGTTTGCAATCTAAATTTGTTAGAATATGATATAGTTAGACACAAATGGTTCGAAGGCGATAGCTCTGGAAGCAACATCATTGAGAAAAGGAGAGGAAGGTTTGAGAGAAAAATTAAATATTAAAAATATTTGGCAAATCCAGGAACAAAAAGGAATCCACATTTGTTGTTGGAGGCAAGGGGAAATGTAGGGCAAGAATTGAATAGAAATTTCTCTTAGCAATCGCTGTAGAAGTAAAATCTTAGCTATCTTGGTAGAAGTGATTGCAACTAAATAATGAAGGGAATACGAAGGAAGGAAAATTAGGAATGGTGGGAATTCTAAATACATTTAAATGAAAAGGAAAAGGAGAAGTCGTATAGTTACCATCAAGAAAAAAAAAAATTCATCGTGGTGCGAATGCAAATAATTTCTTGAGCTGATCCTCTTCCTTGATTCAAAGTGCATTGTATTTTTTGGAATGAAACCTAGAGTATCTGTCAAAAGGGAAAGGCGTATCTATGTGTACTACTATTATTGATTTAACACGCGAGAGAGCTGTGAATGTTAGTCCTTACCTTTATTTAGTTCTAATATCTATTGTACCTCCCTCTAGTGTCAACCCTTGAGATTTATGTATTGTTATCACCCAAGCCATTTCCAAGTGGGAGCTGCCTTCGGCTACCATGTGTGATCAGGGGAATTGGGATGGCTCTTGGATTGTCCTGATCCCATGCTAGTCCAATATATTTTGATAAGTGGACAAAAACATATTCAGGCAGTTGAGGTGGTTTAGCACCCCTAGAATATACAATAGCCTTCACTAAACCCAATGATCCACTAACAAAAATAGTTTCCAACCAAAGATTTGTTGTCAATATTACTTGTTGTCCAATTGCAAGTAAGAGATCGGCTTGAATTTGTTCATCATCGCCATTATTAAGTGTGTTTTGCTGAGAACTTTCAGTAGCACTAATTGCAATGGGAACATTTAACTACTGAAGATTTTTTCTCTTGTGCAAGGCAACCAACCTATTGGTTGGGAATAAGCGGATAGCTTCATCAAACTCTTGTTTTTGTTTAGATGAAAGCATGGAATTTTTTTTATTCATAAGAGTTTTCTAATCAGACTGGGATGCCCAAAAGTTTCTCATATTGAAAAGGAGTGTACAAAAAATGTTGTTGTGTATCGGATTGTCAATTCTAGTGGAAGATAGTGTCAAGTGTGCCAAAGAGCCAACGTTGTGGAGCAAGAAGCGTATATAGTCCTTTCCAAAGCAATACGTAGTTGTGGTAGGTCACCCACGAGTATAACAAAGAAACCACCAAAAGGCTGCATATGTCTAATAGGGAATGCTTGCCACAATCAACTATCCATTTTAAGCAACAATTTAGGCCCTAGGAAGGTCATTTCATCAATTAAGATTTACATAATACATTTCAAGTATTATTGAAATATGGTCAATGGCTATCCTTTTAATGGATCCATATCTCTAACTAGTATCCAGAGAGTTGTATGCACTATGGAGGCACAAATATTGTAAGCAACCAACCACATTGGTGCTAAAGAAAGAAAATGATTCATTCTCTAATTTGGTGATGTATTTAGTGCTCATTAGGTCTTGTCTATAAGGAACAATTTATCTATTCCAGTAGTTCTTTGAATGATCATACACAATGGTGACCATGAAGATGGGAAAAAATGGTGTTGTTTAATGATATTCAAAGCAAGATTTTTCTTAGGAGATAGCTAATGCCAAAGTGAAGGCGCTACCAACAAGTAAAGAGTATATTCAGTTGTATACAATTTATTTGTTGAAATGAAATATTTATCAATGTTATGCAGATTCTCTGGAACATGGTGTGCATCCCACTTGTGATGTAGATCAAATTTATGTCTACCCAATAGTTGTAGATGGTCAAAAGAAAATATTTTTTGTAGCACCAAGCTGAGAAAGAAACTCCCATTCATATTCATTTGTGGGAGGCAGAGACTGCGCACTATCGATATCACTGTCACCTTCCTCTTCATCAAGAGGGGGAACACTAACTCTATTGACATGCCAAGGGCCATAGCAAGTAACGTAAAATAACATCCAATTCTATATTATTCTTTCTTTTGTGAGGCCTGTGTCTACCTCGACATTTCAGAAAGGCTTGTATAGTAGCAATTCCAACCTAGAAAAATGTTTCAAAGGTATCACTTTTCTCTAGGGGGTGGTCTTGAATAGCAAGTAAATAATGATGATAAAAGGTTTTGGTCAGGGACGCCAACCCACATCTTTGTAATTTTTACGATATGTATACAGTTGTGCAAATTGATTAAGGGATATTGTCTCCATTTTAGCTAGTCTTTGCATGTAACAATGAATATAACCACTTGCAATCTCATCACCACTATCAACTATTTTGAAATGGTGGAATGTATGCCTACAAACATTCAAAGACAGGAGATTCCATCTTGAGATGATAAGGGAAATTTGTTGCACATATGGCATGTTTCTTGTGCACCAATGTCACGATATGCAACCAATTTCATCATGAATTTTTGATAGGACAACAATGCTTTATCCCTATAGAAATTTATATTTTCAAGCCTCTTCAAGATATCAATATAGATTTAAAATATTCTTTCAGACTTTGATGCATATTTGGAAATGTAGTTCACGACAATTTGTCTAGACAAGACTGGCTAGAAATCAACGTTTTCTCACCAAATTGCAAGAATCTTAGGGTTGTGGATATTAAAACACTCATCATTTTTTACTAGCTTATATGATTTTTTCAATTCACTATCAATCACCAATGTCGATGATGGTTGTGTATTCCTTGGAGCTTTGTAGCGACATTATAATTGGTGGCATTTTTTCCTAAGGCAAGTGTATTGAGTACACTTGGTATGTCTCTGCACCATGTTCAACAATTGTTCATAATCCACCATTGGATCCATGCAAGAGATTTGTGTACTATTAAGCAAGAATGGGTCCTCCAAAGATGAGTGGTGGACCCTTGATATGAGCTGGTTTGGGGATCAAGGATTCCATATTAAAACATAGAAACCAAAGAAGTTTTTTTCTTGTTGAAGCGTATGTGGGTTGGACCAATTAATCATATCCATATTCGAGGCACCTAGAAGCCACAAGAAACTATGGACATGTGTTGATCCATGGTGTTGCCACTCATACCTATACCAGTAGTCCTTTGTGTGGAAAATCCTGTCAATAACCTCTTCACAAAAAATGGTCAATCGCAAGTACATGTACAAGGTTACTATGTGTGGGTCCTACACAACATTGTTTGTGAGGAAACTTCAGGAGTATGGCATATGAGGTTGGGAATGAGGATCAATTACCTTATGAAAATCAGACCATTTTGTGTCTACAAATCTTAAAGTGAAGAAAAGAGTTAGTGTACCAAGTTGGTGGATAATTGTTGCAAGATCTTGATGGAACTTGCCCCAATACAAGCATGTTCCTCGCAAAGATGCACCAAATCGAACAAGCTAGTTTTCTATCTAGGTGTCTGGTGCATCCTAAAGCAATTGTCACAAGGCAACAAAAGACTTTGGGATCCTTTCCTCCATGTTTGTTTTCAGAAAAATTGAAGCTGACTATTGGCTTCAATATCTCATTATCAAATTATAAAGGTAATATCTAAATCTAACATGCCTCCCAAATATATTATCATAGTATCTCATCAAGTGTAATGTATATTCATGTAAGTGAATCCATACGCTTGTCTATTGTAGGGGAATTGTTGTGCCAGTGGGGAACAAGATTGGAAAAGCCATGCTTAATAACCCTTCAGTATTATATTCCTTAATAAGGATAGAATTTATCTCAAGCCAAGGAAAAGTATTTTGAATAATGTCTTTAATCTGCAAGGCATCTCTAATTTCCCACAATTCCCTTGGATGGTTGGGCATCAATGGAATAAATGATGATGAGTCCTCAAGCTTAGCTTCCTCATAAACAACACTTTCTAGAGTTGCCATTAGTTTAGTTGTGTTATGTTCTAGTTCTTTCATTGTGTGCAAAAGATTAGAGATGGCAGTACTTATAGTAGGAAACAAATTTAAAGCATCACAATCTATTGCATCACTTTAGTATGGGTCATTCTCATTTTTTTATATTAATGCAGTCATGACATTATGTTTGTCAACATAGTAATCATAGTTCATCCCCTGAATGCCAGTTCTTCACAAAATCACCACTTCAAGATCATGTAGACGACACAGTAAAAAAATTGCAATGGTGGAAATTTCTTGAGGGAAGCTTATAGTATGGCCACTAAATTTGTATTGGCCTTCTCTAGCATGGGTCACTTGCAAAACTGGAGCAACTCTAGCTATAATAATTTCTTCAACTTGAGTAAGTTTTGCAAGGATGAGAGTCTGTGGGCTTGGATCCATCTTGTTCATAAACTAAATCTATGAAAACCCTTTTCAAAATCACAACACAAACACATGGCGTGTGCACCAGATGGTCGCACTCTCATGCTGGTGTATCTTTCCTTGCAAACACTACAAATTTTCAAATTAGACAAAGCATCAATGTGTTGATGGAAGGATTGCATTGCAGTGCAAAAAGAATCACCAAACATGTTGCTTGAGTGGTGGGAAACTGATGATGTGGATGGAAATGCATTATCAACAAGAGTTTGTTGAGGTCTAAAATCACCTATTGTGGAGGCGTCTTCATTGCGATGGCTATGCAAAAGTTGGCAAGGGATGGGGGTTGTGGGGCTATAGTAGGTAGCAATTTCTGCCAATGAGCTTGGCTACAATTACGATGCGCCTGTCTAGACATGTGGGGCCAAGTTAGGCTGATCTACAATGCCTCTTTTCTACAAGTATTTGGCTCGATGACCTACACAAATCTGGTCTCTATGGGACATATAATAAAGTCGGTTTCTTTAACATTTTGCTGACTTTTTACAGTCCACACTTGTTGTAGGGTTGGAACTTGAACAAGGCTAAGGACCCTACAATCATAGTATGAGAAAAATAATAAAATTGTTGTAGACACCAACTTAAAGGGAAATGGCATAAGTAAAGAGGTCAAGCTAACTGAATATGGAACAAAACAGTCTAAGGTAGATAACAAGACTCAACAATTCCCTATGGAAAACAATACATATATATATACATCACAACGAAGATGAGAAAAGTGCTTGAAAACTCCAACTTAAAGAAGAACAATGCAATCAATGAAAAAATAGGTAATATAAAATGAAAAAGAAGAAAGGAATTCCTACTCTCCACCCTACCATATTGGGTCATGGAGCCCCATCGGCTCTCACCAAACCCTCGATCAAGAACATAAATTATCCACTAGTATGATCAATGGCGAAACCAATGTTGCTTATATGCCCAATATATAACCTTTCATTCTAATAGTTATTTTTTGAGCCTAGAAGGAATAATAACCAAGAATTCACATTCAACATCATGCATTAGATGCATATGTAGGGATTTTATGCTTGGAAATATAAAACCATGGTCCAAAAAAAAAAAACTGCACGTACAAAAATACTTTTTCCAATAGTGACTTATCGACAACAACCAAAGCATACATATATGAAAATATATTTGCAAAAGTATCTATTCGTATGCAATGTATTTTTGATGGAGACTGTAATTTAGAAACGAGGCCTAAAACAACAATAGTCAAAGTTGCAAGAATTAATTTTGAAGCTGAGTGTAAGCTGTTATTGTCAGATTTATCTGCAATTTCCCCTATCGTGCAAGACTCTCCAGAGATAATTTTCGTACTTCCATGATATCCAAACAACCATGCCTAATTGGGAATTTGGATATTTGTTATAATTTATGTTGATTGGAAATCTATTTTATTTTCTTTCTTTGGAGTGCTTGGCACATCAAAATGCCTTTCCTTTTTGTTGTTGTTTCTTTGTTACTGGTTTAGCTGGTTATACACTTTTTTTATTTCACATGCTTATATACAAATACATATACATATCCATATATTAAGATGAATACAATAAGGTGCTTGTAAACACCAATGTCAAGATCCAAAATGAAGGTAAACAACAAATAACAAATATTAAATGAGGGCATGTGCAAGATCCTCATGGAAAAAATAGGCCCTTAAGTGCCAATAAAATTCAGAAAAATTAAAGTTAGGAAACTTGACGTAAAAATTTGAATAAGTTAACTATATTATTTCAAAAATATGTAAGAATAGAATCTGTTGCAAATTGAATTTAGTTTCTAAACTACTAGGTTTATTTTTATTTTATAAAAATCTATTTGGTGAAAATTTGAAATTTCAATGCAGTAGTACTTAAATTTCAGGGAAAAAATAAGAAGTAGGTGTCTATCTGACCACCCTAACCACAATAAAATGATAATATTTTTTTATAATATTTTAAATATAGGTATAAGACTCATTTCCCAATGTGATGCATATTTTTTTGTAATTGTTTTCCAAGTAAATAATTAATTATTATTTTTTTATTAAATTTTTTAAAAAATATAAAAACTCGTATGTCTGACCACCATAACTTGGTCAAAACTTCATGAAATTTAATTCTTTTTTTTTAATCCTATAATATTTGAAGCATAGAATGTTAAAAATGTTTCATATTCAAAAAATGTGATACCCTTTGAAAGCTATAGATTTTTTTCAATCAGCCTATCAATCAAGACTTTAGTCATAATTCAAATAGAAAATAAATAATAATTATTTATTAAATTAAAAGTAAAGTATAATTTATATTGGTGGAAAGATAAGAATCTCCTTTAAAAACACTTTTTGTTTCATTGATTTTGGGTAAAAAAATATTCGCCAGCCACTTGAGCCATCATATCACTTACATATCACAACTTTTTGGCCCATCATGATCGTGCACATACCCATGAAACAAAAAAAAACAAGGCCTACTCTCCACCCTACCATATTGGGTCATGGATCCCCATGGGCTCTCATAAAACCCCCAAGAAAGAACATACATTGTCCACCACTTTGATCAATGGTGAAACCAATCTTTCTTATCACACTTAATATATAGCCTACCATTCCAACAACTCTTTTTTGAGGCTAAAATAAATAATAACTAAAAAGGTACACTTAACAAATATGCCTAAAAATACAATCCAAAATCATGCATTGGATGCATATGTAATAATTTTCTATTTGGAAATATACAAACTAAGAAAGTACATGTAGAAATGTATGTGCATGTAATTAGATGTAGACAATATACATATATAGATGAATGCAAACTTATAGATATAGATACGTACTGATACATGTGTTGGAAAGGGTGATTGAACTTCAACCTTTAAAGAAGCTCACAATTGTGGCTCATAGCTTTGATAGCAGGTAAAGCCACAAAAGAACACCCAACATTGCCTTATTGAAATTTGAAAAGACTTTCGCCACCTCTTCTCACATTTTAAATAGAAGGTGTTCGCACAACCATCGCCACTACATGGATACCATAAAATATTTAATGTTGATGCCAAGGGCGAGCTTCTGAGAAGGTACAAGTTTGACTGTCCATTATGGAGTTTTTGTGAAGATGGTTGCAAGATATTTTCTATTTTTTGCATGGGCCAATGACTCCAAAAGGTATAAAAAAGTCTTAGTAATGACATTATAGATCAGAGTGATGGAAAATGTATGTGCCATATGTACAGATATCTATGTATGTCATAGAAGATGCAAACAAGGCTATATTGTTCCAATTTTTGAGAAGGTTCTATTGAGAAAAGAGTATATTTCTGGATGGGTTTGTTACTATGAATTTTTGTGGATTTCTCTGTATAACTTCCATTTTGTGGCTATGTTTGAAACACAATAAAATTATTAACATTATCCATTTTTTCCAAGCTTTGAGAAACAAGGCAACATGCAGAGAGCTAGTGGGAAGAGGTGTGTATGAAGGAACCAAGAAGAGGTGCATATCGAGAAAACCCTTAGTGATATTATTGCATTTGTTGTTCATGGTTTGTGGCAAGCTATGTTGTCTGATCTTTGATAAGGCACCATTGATTGTTTCAAATTTTAATAAGGTTTCATTGAGAAAATACTGTATTG
Organism: Sequoiadendron giganteum; assembly: GCA_007115665.2. Classification (NCBI taxonomy): domain Eukaryota; kingdom Viridiplantae; phylum Streptophyta; class Pinopsida; order Cupressales; family Cupressaceae; genus Sequoiadendron; species Sequoiadendron giganteum. The sequence continues at coordinate 146,130,418 of CM021105.1, forward strand.
TTTGTAAAAATGAATATTGTTTCATTTATGGTTCACATTTTATGGCTATGGTTTTGCATGGGTATGTTATTGTGAATCTTTTTGTTTTGTGGGTTTCTCCATCTCGATCACTATTGAAACCAATATTGTTTGATTTATGGATTCCATTTTGTGGTTATGGTTGCAACAGAGTAAAATAGTTAATTTTATATAGTTAATGTTTGATTCCATTAGGCATTGTTAATTAATGTTCTCTAGCTTAGACTTTATTTTTTCATTTTCGAAAAGGTGTTGTTGAAAAGGCTATATTGTTTGAATTTTTGATAAGGATCTGTTGAGAAAAGAGTATATTTTTGCATGGCTTCCTTACTACAATTTTTTGTGGGTTTCTCTTTATGGCTTCCATTTTCTGGCTATGTTTGCAATGAAATAAAATTGTTAATTTTATGCAATTTTTGTCGATTGTTTTTGTCTAGCTTGGGGTATGTTGTCTCATTTTTTATAGAGTGTTGTTGAAAAGGCTATATTGTTTAAATTTTCAATAAGGCACTATTAAGAAAAGCCTATATTGTTTGTTAAAAGCAATATTGTTTTGTTTATGGTTGGTATTTTGTGACTATCATTATGCATGGGTTTTGTGGCTATGGTTTTGCGTGGGTTTTGTACATTGTTAATTGTTGTTCTCTAGCTTAGGGTATACTATTTCATTTTCAATAAGAGAGTGTTGAGAAGGCAATATTGTTTCATTTTTGACAAGGTACTTTTGAGAAAAGACTATTATTTTGCATAGGTTTGTTATTGTGATTTTTTTTGTTTGATGCCACCTTTGATTGGAGTGATGGAAAATATGTTTTCCCTATGTACAAATATGTATGTATATCATAGTATATGAAAATTACACTAATACAAAATGATCCCTATATTTATTCTGTTGGTACATTCTTGGAATGATAAGCTATAGTTTAAGTGTCATATGGAAGATTGATGCCACCATTGAACTAACTATAGGAAATCACATGTAGGAGCAATATACTATACACTCAGTCAATAGAAGAAGATTAAAACTACAAACATCAAAGGGAAAAGTTATGGGAACCTCCAGATGTGTGGTTTCCCCTATTGTGTGAACTTTGGTCAAAATTTTCATCAACCTTCCCAGTTTTTGAGGCTTCTGGCATTGACATTGTAGTCAGGAAAAAGGTGGCAGATGTTTCTTGAATTTTAAATTAAAAGTGTTTGGCATGTCGATAGAGAATTCAAACAAAATTAAACACTGGTTGGAATCAACATTAATTGTTGTATGGTTCCTTTGTGGTGGCAATGTTTTCAATTTAATAAAATAGTCCATATTCTTCTGGAAGCATAGTTGTTATTTGTCTAAACTTCAATAAGGGTTTGTTTCAATGCAAGGCTGTAGAATAAACATATCAAGGACTATATATGAATGTTTTCTGCATCTAATTTCACATAGATACATATTTGCATGTAGGGATGAATGTTGTTTGTCTCTAGTTTCAAAAATATACATATCTACACATAGGGAAAGTAAAATGAGCAAGAACAAAAGAGGGCTTGCTCTCCACCCTACCTTATTGGGTCATGGAGCCCCATAGTCTCTTGCCAAACCCCCTGAGCAAGAAAAAATATTGTCAACCATTGTGATGGATAGTGAGACTAGTATTCCTAATTACACTTAATATAAAACTTATTATTGTAAGGATGCTTCTCTGAGGATGAAACAAATAACAACTATCTTTATAAAACAATAAACATGGCGGAGTATATATAAATGTGTTTTACATACTATCTTTGCAAAATAAAAAACATGGCGAGCAATATATATGAATTTTGTCTACATATAATTTCACATACACACATATATATGCAGGAGAAAAGAGGAATGAAACACTACAAAAGAGACACATACTCTTTTGCATGTATATATTTCTAAGCAATAGGTTCCTACATATACATCAAAAACATGCAATACATATATTTTGAGTTGCAAAATAAAATCTACATCTATATATATGTTTCCAAAGTTAACTATACATATATACACATTATTGATTGTTGTTGAATAGATGCAAGAATACTATTTCATTTATGATTTACATGTAGTGCCAATGGGTGGAAAGAAATAAAAGAGTCTACATATACACTTAGAAAAGAAGATCCATACATATATATATATATGCATCTAAAGTTATATGTAGACAACACACATATATATCCATAGGTGGAATTCAAACATATGAATGTTGTCTACATCAAATGTCAAAAACACACAGATTTGCACATATAAAATATAAAGTGACACACAACAAAATGAGGTTTTCTCTCCACCCTACCATATTTGGTCATGGAGCCTCATCGGCTCTCACCAAACCATTGAGAAAGAATATACCTTGTCCACTACTCTGATCAATGGTGAAATCAATATGAATTATTATGCTTACTATATAGCCTATCATTCTAACAACTCCTTTTGTGAGGCTAAAATAAATAATAACTAAAAAGGTACATTTAATTCTAGATTCCCCAAATAATAAACATGGTGAGCAATATATATCAATGTTGCATACATCTAATTTCATATACATACATATCCACACACAACAAAAGAGAAATGAAACACAACAAAAGAAACACATTCTTTTTGTGTTTATATATTTTCAAGAAACACATTCCTACATATGCATCCAACACATGCAATACATATATATGAAACTCCAAAACAAAAGGTACACTGATATATATATGGGTGAATGCACAAAGTTGGGTCCACAAAATGTGGAATTTTTTTCCTTGGTCAAAAAAATGAAATCAGCTAAGAAAAAATAGGATCCTGAGCCTAAATCACAAATGAGATCCCACTTTTTTAAAAATGGGATCTCGTTCACTAGAGGGTCTCAAACCGGTAGATAGGAAATGAGATCCCAATTTGTTAAAAACGGGACCCTGTTTCGTAAAAGTATTTATTTTAAAAAAATGAACAAATATTCATTTTTACTAGTGCACATGTGATCCCAATTTTTGAGTGACAACGACCCTAGAAGACCTCCCAAGTAGGTTGTACTCTCCCTCATTTCTGGCAGTTTTTCATTTGAAATTGAAATTGTTAATAAATTAATTGTTTTTACCATGTTTATTTCAATTTTTTTTACATTTTAAGCATTTTATTTTGTGTTATTGTAGAAATGAGGAATTATACAAATAGAAAAAAAAATATGCCAAATTTTGTAGATTTTGAATAGAAATGAAAAAATAAACCTTGAATTGTATTTTAGAATCAAAATTTAACTTTTGAAACCTGAATTGTTTGATGAAACAAAAAAAAAAAATATTTGAAAACCCTAATTGAAACAAAACAAAACAAATTGCATTTCAAAACTCTAGAAATTGAAATGAATTAAAAATTTGCATTTAGAAACCCTAATCAAGGTTTTTGAAATCTCGAATTCAAATCAAAGAAAAATAAATGAATTTCAAAAATCTAGTTTGAAATGAAAATTAAAAATTGTATTAAAAACCCTAATTGCTTAGAAATTGAAACCCTCAATTGAATTGAAACAATTTTTTTTTTTAAATCCTAAATTGAAATCAAAAAAATCATTTTGATTTTGAAAACCCTAATATTCAAGCTCATTAAAATTCCTTTGCATTGCTTAAATGTTTTAAATTTCATATGCATTGTATGGAGAAAATGATATGTTAAACTATAGTTTCAATGTTAAATTATAATTAGATTATAAAACCATTCCATTTTTTGTGAAATGAGTAGAGTATTTCTATATGAATTTTCATTTAGAACTATCTTTAATATGAATTTTGATAATTAATTATAGGTCAAATAATTAGTCCTATTAAAAAGATGAAATAAAAATAAATGAAAAATAAAATCACACTCTAAATTCAAAATCTAGCTTCATCTCAGGTCTATGAAACCTTAAGTGAGGATTAAATTAAATAGTGACAAATTTCCTCATCATATGCTTTGAGACAATATGGCCTAAATATATAAAATATGCTCCTAATTTTATCCCAATTGTAACAAAGTAAAAGAGGAACCAATTAATGATGATCAATTAATTAATTTTTTTACTATTATGTTTACTCTAACAGTATGCTTTGACGTTATCCACTAAATCAAAATTAATAATTATAATTAAAATTAAGTGGCATCATCCCTACCATTGATGTATGATTTTCATCTAGTACTCCTCATTGAAGAAATTCTTAACAACACAAATATACACACAATATTTTTTGAAGGTGGGTTCTTGAATTGAAGTTGAACTACTTAAGAAGAAATGGGGTGTTTTTATGAAATGCAAATTATTATGGATGGTAAATAAATCAAATCTCTTTAAAAAATGTAGATGTATATTATATTTGAGAAAAAATGAGGATTTTGAACAAATAACTATTAGAAATTAAGATTTAAGTTATTATCTATTTTGAAGTAAAATATAGTTTTTAAATACATTTTTTAGATAAATAATGGTAAGAAATATATAAATTAATTTAAAGAATAGAGTTTAGGGCATATGCATAATATTGATTTTTTTGTGAAATTAAATGAGAGGGTTGCTTGACACAAATATATAGGGACAAAATTATTGAATACATATGTTGATGCACTAAAGTATGTATTTATTATGATTGAAGATAATTGATATTTATCTATACTTTTCCTGATAAATTAAAACATTTTGTTACCTATGTGAAGTGTCACATCTATGGGAGTTAATCTAAGTTTTTGTCATGGATTTAATACAGTATATAAGATTCTTGAACTCTTTTTTATTTTCTACTGACTCAACTCAATTCTCCAGTTTTTATTAAGTAGTGGCATTTAAAAACACCTAGGGATGAGTGTTCGATCTCAATTGTTATATTCTCATAGGTTAGCCCTCATGGTAAGATCAAGTTCATGTGATTATGGGAATGATTGAGGACAATAGTATTCAAACTTGGAAATGGTGATGCATAATTAGATTAAATTTAGGTCCTCCTATTGAAGTGTTCCTAGTGCATATTACTTTCAAAAATTTAAATAATTTGTGAATAATGATCAAGTGTAATTAAATGATAAAATAAAGATAATTGAATGTCTCTGAATACTAAGAATGTTTAGTTGGCTCATAATGTATTATTAAATGAGTAGGCGATGAAAAATTTTGAATTTAAATTTTTTAATTTGAATGATTAAATCCATGGTTTAGGATTTACCATGTACTTAGAGGATTGGTCTAGGATTTAAATCTTTGCACTAGTTACCTAGACACTAAATAATCTAAATATTTTTCTTTTCTAAGTTCTTTTAGGTTCTTTAAATTACAAAAAATATAAAATAAAATACTTAATTCAACATTAACTAATATTATATTATACATTTTATATCATAAAATTCATTTAAGTGAGTTTAATATTAACAAAAAAAATATTAAATAAAATAATCTTATATTCAATTAAAAAAAAATACAATTAAAATATACATCAAACTCAATCTTAATCATACATAATTATGTGTTTCTATTATGGAAATAGTCAATCTATTCATAAAATAAAAAATATTTATAAACTAGGCAGTAACTTGCAAGTCGATTATTCCAAGGGCCACCCAAACTTCACCCTAAGATCGCTAAACCCTAAGACCTGAACTCTAAAATATAAGCCCTCAACACTAAAGAATTAATTTTGTCTTAGGACCTTAAAATAAAATTTGATTCCCTTAAGCCATGTCATTTTTTCATAGAACCTTACTACAAATATCCCCTTAAGCCATCCTATTACTGTAAACCCTAAACAGGCTAAAGACATCATTTTTTCCTAGGTCCTCAATGAAATTTGGTTACCTTGGGCAAAGTAACCAAATTTAATTCACTTGAGCCATGTAATTTTGTCCTAGGACCTCACTAGACATAGATCCCCTTAAGCCATCCTATCACCCTAAATCGATGTTTTAAGGGGTCCTAATATGACATTTCTTAATGGGATCAAAGAAGCTCTTAAAATTTGGTGATGTTACCCAAGGCAACAAAATTTAACAATAATAAGATTGTGAAAGATTATAATATTAATGATATTTCATGATCTAGGTTGGTCAATTGAAACAAGAGCTATCACAATCATCAGTTCCACAAGAAAATGTTCTTCACTAAAGCATTGATTTTGTCTTAGGACCTTAACATAAAACTTGGTTTCCTTAGGAAAATAGACCAAATTTGATTCCCTTAAGCCATGCAATTTTTAATAGAACCTTACTATAGAGATACCCTTAATCCATCCTATTACCATAAACCCTAAAATCTAAACTCTAAACCCTAAACAGGCTAAATACATCATTTTTTCCTAGGCCCTTAATGAAATTTGGTTGCCTTGGGCAAAATCACAAAATTTTATTCACTTGAGCCATGTCATTTTATCATAGGACTTCACTAGACATAGATCTCCTTAAGCCATCCTATCACCCTAAATCATAAATCGATGTCTTAAGGGTTCCTAATATGACATTTCTTAATGGGATCAAAGAACTTCTTAAAATTTGGTGAAGTTGCCCAAGGCAACCAAATTTAACAATAATAATATTGTGAAAGATTATAATATAAATTATATATCATGATCTAGGTTGGTTAGTTGAAACAAGAGCTATCTCAATCAATTGTTCCACAAGAAAATATTCTTCACTAACTTGCAAGTTCATTAAATTCCAAGCGACACCAAAACTTCACCCTAAGTTCCATAAACCAAATTTAACAATAATAAGATCATGCAAGATTATAATATGAATGAGATAAATCATGATCTAGGTTTATTAATTTACAGTGTAGGGTGATAGGATGACTTAAGGGGATATATGTCTAGTAAGTTCCTAGGACAAAATGGCATGGCTTAACTAAATAAAATTTGGTGAAGTTGCCTCAAACTGTAATGAAATTTGGTTGCCTTGGGCATCTTCACCAAATTTTATTCATTTAAAAGCCATTTAATTTTGTACTAAGACCTTACTACATAGATCCCTTAAGCCATCCTATCACCCTAAAACCTAAATCTTAAACTCTAAATCATAAACCCTATAACATTCATAAGTTGTCCTATATTAATAGTTAATTTTATTTTCATTCAAGTAACATGCCCTAGACATAAATGAGGCTTACATATTTTATCATATGTATTCACTTGGGCCATTTATATTGAATTATTTAAAGGTATTTCCTAAATATGTATCTTAAATTTTGAAATTACAAATCTAATGCAGGTTCACTCATATCTTAGAGATCACATGGATCGATTCAATAATATTCGCAATCCACCTCCATGCAATCCATCTCCACCACCTTCACCTCCACATCTACCTCCACCCACTCCACCTCATAACCCCCCACCTCCACCACCTGAAATCGATGGTTCTCATTTGCAAGCACAAATCAATTCCAATGTTAGAACTGTCCAAGATCAAATCAACATTATTCAAAATGAAGAATTTATCACACCACATGTGAGGATGATTGCATCTAGGATGAAAAAAATTGTTGATGCTAGCAAGGCTATGGATGGGATCTTAGATGAGAATTGATACATTTGGCTAGAGGAGAGGAGAACTTTTGATTCTGAAAAGGAAAATGCAAATAAATGAAGAGATGCAGTAGAGAGCCACAATAGATTTTAAATTAAGACAATGATCTTAAATAGTTATGAATTTATGAATTTGGTGAACGATGGATATTTTGTGTGATGAATTTATAAATTTGGTTGGATGGATACTTTTAGTGACGTGAATTTATGATTTTAGTTCTAGATGGATATTTTTAGTGACTTGAGTTTATGATTTTGGTTCTAGATGGATATTTTTACTGACATGAATTTATGAATTTGGTGAAATTTATGAACTTATAATGATGAATTTATAATAGTATATATTTTATGACTATCTACTAGATCATGATGGAAAATTGTAATATATATATGTGTTAGACACAAAATGAGCTTTTTGTGAATGTTTCAAGTTTATTGTTTAGTATGTACACATGTATTAAAATTGCATATAGTTGTTAAATTTTGAAATTTGTATGTATGCACATAGTTTACTTTAATGATGTATGCATGCAAATTATGCATGGTATTTTTTTATTTTAAATGTATGTACATGTTAAATTTTGAATTTTGTATACACATACTCAAGTTCAATCAATGTATATGTGTGTTTCAATTTTATATGATCTTAATATATGTATGCACATCCTATTTAAATAAATTTGAATGTGCATTTCAAATTTAACTATTTCTTATAATTTTTTAAGTTTGTATGTTAATTTTGTATAATTTAATGCAGGTGCACACTTATATCTCATATCATGGATGATTTTAACATTGATGATATCATAAATCCACCACCTCAGTGACCTCCACCTCCCCCTCCACCTAATATGCACCTCCAACACCTATTGCATTTGATGAGGCTCAATTGCGAGCACACACAAATGATCAGGTTGCATCCATATAGAATCAAATCAATGTTATATAGAGTCAAGCATTGATTCCACCGCATGTTAGATGTTTTGCATCTACAATGCAAAACATTGTGGATGCCATTAGGACCATTGATTCTGATCTAGATAGACATAGACAAGATAGATAACAAATGAGACAATTTTATGTTGATGGTCTCTCTTATAAAAAAATATGAGACCCTAAAATAATGATCCCACCTAGCCCTGTACTTTCTCGACCTCGTTACTCGATAATCCATTCCTCCGAAAAAATCTAGAATATCCATGAGGTGGTGCATACATCCACAAATGAGTGCACATTTTTGGGATCGATGGTATATGGTTTTTTATACTCCCCCACATGCTAACTGGGAGCACCCATTGTATTTTTTGAGGAAATTGTATGTAGATTTTTTTATGGGGAAAAATCCCAATTATTTTGATTTTAAATATTTTTAGGGTGTTGGTCGCAGCATGATACAATAGAGGTTAGGGGAAAGGGTTGATACCCAACGCCTTGTGCATGTGAAACCCCTTGTTGCTGCTCCTTGTCCTCCCATTCTCGCACCTGTGCATCATCGAGCTATGGTCTTGACATTAGGTTCCCTTAGTACACTCGTAGGAGACCTTGATCAACATGCTTCTATGATAGCGGGTGGGGAGAATAGAGACGATGATGATGGAGTAATTTTTTATGGAGTTGGTCTGAGTACCACTCTAGGAGTGTTGAGGCCCATCCCACATGTATGTACTAGTTTCCATCAAGTATGTTATGGACCTAATCAGGCCACACCTAGTTTGGGTGGACATGGAGATTCTGTTGGTTCATTTGGTCACATTAATTCATTTGTAGAGTTTCTTACAGTAGGCCAACATCTTGAGGACACTGCTGCACAGTTACAAATATGCATCTACATGTTCATTTTAAAATAATTTTGATGACTGTATATATCAAAGAAAAGTCTACAATACATTTTAACAATCAAACTATTTGGTGTACAAACAACAGTAATGATGGGTCAATCATTCATTCCATGAGTACATAAATCGACACCAGTCCTACTCGGCAACCCTTACGAGGTATTTTGAGTTCAATTTTTTAAATTATAAATTAAATATTTTTAACTTGAGTTTTAAATTTATAATTGAATAACATATATGTTTGAAATATTTATGTTGGTCTAGGCGAGTCAATCGGCTTCCACATTGATTCCACCTAAGGGCTTGCTGAGCACTCCTCCATTATCAAGCATCGTAGATCAGGGGCAGATACATTTATATTGTAAATTATTTCTTACATTAGTATAGTTACAATTATGAATTTTGAATTCAGTATCTATGAAATGTGCATGTACAATTGTAAGTATTATAAGCTTGCATTAATTTTCTACATGTATGTCTAGGTTGATACCACAATGAGAATAGGCATTGGGAAAACATTAGATGTTGTGACTACTCATGAGGCCTTTGAGTTTAAAGTTATTTAAAAATAATTCTACACAAAATGTGCAAACTTGAATATATATATATATTAACCTAATTTAACTATACATGCTTTACTTTTGATCTTGTAGTAATTTGTTAGTGCGACTTTCTGCCCTGACCTAGACATGGTTACACCTCTAGAAGGACATGCAGAGTAGGCTCTAGATCAAATGGTAATTTTTTTTTAATTATTTTAAATTAAATTATATATTATATATTGTGAATATAACTTTAATTTAAAATTTAAAATTAAATATATATATAATTTGAGCTAATACATGTTATAATTTTATTTTCTTTTATAGCATGAGACAAATCTTGTAGTTGAGCAGATACAAACAGGTCTTGGAGAAGAGGGGACACAACCTATGGATATGGTATAATTAAAATATGATAAATTATAAATTAATTTCAATTAAATAATTTTTAATTGTAGACTTGTGCATCTAATCTGACGGTATGTGTAGGATCATGATTGGCCAAAAAGTGGCAATATGTAAGTGATATGATGGCCCATGTGTCTAATGATTTTTTTTTTACCCAAAATTGATTAAATGAAAAGGGTTTTTAAAGGATATTATCATATTTCCACCAATATAAATTATTCTTTACTTTAAATTTAATAGATTATTTTTATTCATTTTCTATTTGAATTACGATTAAAGTTCTGATTGATAGGTTGAATGAAAAAAATCTATAGCTTTCAAATAGTATCATGTTTTTTAAATCCAAAACATGCATCACATTCTATGCTTCACATACTATAGGATTAAAAAAAGAAGAATTGAATTTCATGAAGTTTTGACCAAGTTAAGGTGGTCAGACATACGAGTTTTTATATTTTTAAAAATTTGTAATAAAAAAAACATAATTAATTATTTAATTACAAAAAAATATGCATCACATCGAGACATGATTCCTCTACTTATATCTAAAAAATTATTAAAAAAATTATCATTTTATTGTGGTTAGGGTGGTTAGATAGACACTTCTTATTTTTTCCCTGAAATTTAAGTACTACTGCATTGAAATTTCAAATTTTCACCAAATAGATTTTTATTTTTTTAAAATAAACCTAGTATTTTAGAAACTACATTCAATTTTCTACAGATTCTATTCTTACATATTTTTGAAATAATATAGATAAGTTATTCAAATTTTTACATCAAGTTCCCTAACTCAAATTTTCTGAGTTTTCATCACCACTTAAGGGCCTGTTTTTTCATGATGATCCTACACATACCCTTCAACTTTATTTTTCTTGTTTATGTAGATTGATTCAAAAAATGTAGAGGTTTCTTTAGGTGCACCAGATCATCGAGACCCAAATATGATGGTAATTTAATTTTATGATGAATTTTAACTTAAATTTTCATTAAATAAATTTTCATTTTCTTACATATGATTTAATCTTTCTCTTGTACAGAGTGTATCAGGTCATCGACATAGTCCACATGGCGTGAAGAGGTCTCTTGATTATAGAGACAATACATGACCTAGAAACATGATTTTGTGGGTTATATTTGTTTATTTCATGGACTATATTTTTGGTTTGTCATGTACTTTGTTGGAATTTATGTTCCATGGTTCTTGAGAACTTAGTTGGACTTTAGTTCATGGGTTATAATCTGATGGACTTTATTTCATGTGCTTAATATATTGGTTTCATGCACTTAATATATTTACATAAATTATGAACTTTATTATTGTTTGAAATTTTTATTTACACATATACATTTATGCATTTTATGTTCATAGTCAAGATATTAATATAGGACATTAATGTGAAATTAAATATAAATATGAAATTAAAGTTGAAATTAATAGGACATTTTAATATTTATAGCTTACAAATTTAGTGATCTCATACATGATATACATGATATGTACATTCAATAATTAGCGATAATTAGTCAATGCACTTATTCAATTCACGTCAATCAATAATTAGTCAATAAATCATAATTTATAAACAAAATAAATTCATTTATATACCAGAAAGGATGAAATTTTAAGAAATAAACAATACCATACAAGATTAGAGAACAAAAGAATTAATAAATTCTATACATAATAACATCCAACACTAATTTATAAGTTGTCAAAACAAATAATGGCATCCAATACTATTTTATAAGTTGTCAACACAAATAATGGCATCCAATACTAATTTATAAGTTGTCAAAACAAATAATGACATCCAATACTAATTTATAAGTTGTCAAAACAAATAGGTACATTGAAAATAAATAAGGGACATCTTAAGGGGTCATAATACGACGTCTTAAGGGGATGTCTTAAGGGGTCATAACATGTCTTAAGGGGATGCCTTAAGGGGTCATATTACATCTTAAGGGGATGTCTTAAGGGGTCATATTACTTCTTAAGGGGATGTCTTAAGGGGTCATATTACGTTTTAAGGGGATGCCTTAAGGGTTCATAATACAATGTCTTAAGGGGATGCCTTAAGGGATCATAATACAATATCTTAAGGGGATGTCTTAAGGGGTCATAATACAATGTCTTAAGGGGATGTCTTAAAGGGTCATAATACAAAATCTTAAGGATATAATTGATTTAACAATAATGTATGGATGATATCTAGTGATTTGAAGACATAGTAGGGCATATATGTACATATATGTCATCTCAAAACAATGTTTACAAAATTTGGATATGCTATCTCAAGAACATCTCAAACTCATGCCTAGAATGTACTAGGTCTTCACACCACTTGATATCAAAAAGGTACAAGAAATATCAATGAAATCATCAAAACATATATATAAAACTATCTATATGTACACAACTCAAGTACTTGCATTTAAAAGTATTCCACACGTGTGTAGGTTGAATCTAGGAATCCTCTCCTTTTTGTTTCAAAGTATGAGATCAATGCAATGATGGCTTAAGGATACAAAAAAGGATAATAAATCAATTTTAAATATTAATGTATAGGCAATAACAATACACAATCTAAACATGTATTTAAATATATTTTAATTAATAATTACCTCTATTTAAAAGGAAAATATAAAACTTAAACTATATTTATCTGTATTTACTTATTCCATTGTACCATCTGCATCATCTCTTTTTTGTAATGAATCTATGATTGTCTCATGCTCTTCCATCAAAATTTTCCATAGCACTTTATTTGCAGGTCTTCTGCAATACCGATCTAGTTTTATATTTGTTGCCACCACCAAATGTGAATAATGTATTATTTTTTTATGCAGTTCATAATCTTCGAATTTTGGTAGACCATTCTTCCTTGCAAGGTATTTTTGTAGCCAAGTGCCAACAACCACAACTGATCCTATTGGAAAAAATCAAAACCATCATTATATAAGTTCTCAAAATTTTCTTAATGGGAGCAAAGACTTGTTCTAAAAAATTGCTCAAGGGGCTCAAAAACTTGTTATAAAAAATTTCTTAACGGGATTTCTTAAGGGAATCATGGTACCTGCTGGATAATGATATCCATCATCATCTTATCAAGGTGATATTAACCTATATTTACTCTCCACACAATGAGCCAACCAATATTTTTTTTGCTCTTTATTCCCCTTAGGTGCAACAACAACATAGCATGTCCTGCAAACAAAAATTGATTTAATAACTTGCACATATCAATATAAATAATTTAGTATTACAAAATAACTTAATAAAGTTAAATAAATTGAATTAAGTTACCTTCTTGTACAATGTCTGAAACATGGTCATAGTCTTCAGATGCAAACACTTGATCATTTTATTTAATAGTTCTTTCATATTGATCATGTGCTTGTGCAGGTGTCAATGATGTTTGCTCCCAATGTTCAACCCATTTTTTATTTTCACATGCTTCTCAATCTCCTAAGATACAAAAATTGAAAAAAATGCAAGCTCCCTTGTCCAGATAGTCCATGTGCTTGTTGTCAAACTCCTAAATGAATGCCATTTAGTAGATCCACTGATTGTCTCATAGTCAACTCTTGGTACAATGCTATCTTCTTCAACCAACCAAAAGAATTGATGAACTCTAGAGTACTCACTTGAACAAGATGCAGATAATCTTGTATTACACCAATCGACAATACCACCTGCATCTTTAAATTTTATTGCATCTTCGAATTTTAATTGTTCTCTAGCAAGAATTATTTTGACACACGCACCAACTCCATCATGTTCTCCTTTACCATGCCCAACTTCAAAAAAACTCCATATATGTTGGAAATTAAGTTCTTTGTGAATCCTACTTAACCAATAGAACATTCAAGCATTCTTGAACTGCATAGTACAATTATCTGGCCATATGAGGTGTTCTTTCATATGGATTCCTCTTTCTCTAAAATTTCTGTAAATTATACTAAAACAATATTGAACAAACTCTGATGAATGTAATCGGTTGTCACTCAAATAAAAATGATACTCCCTCAAAAAAATTCTATCACCCTCAATATTATCATCTGCATGTCTATAAAAAATATGGACAACCATAGCTACTTGCACTAAATTATAATATTGTGATTGAATTTCCTCTTGCGGAGCTAGAGTATAATTTCTTGCAAAATCAACCATTGAAAATGTAGTATTAATTGGAAATGTATTTCTACGTGCACAAAATTTTCCATCAAGGCATCAAGAATGTTGAGAGTGCATGATATATTTTGGTACTATCTTATTCTTAAATTCACTCATGAATGCATGCACACTAACTTTTTCTATAACTAAATCACAACGCTTTCCTATTTTTCCATCTTTTAAAGAATAGTGAACATTCTTAAATCTTTTAAATTCTAATAATTGTTGTCCAAAATCATTATCAACACTTTCATGCATACAAATTCCTAAGAATGAAATATTTCCAGAGTCAATGCATTGTCTAGAAATACAAGAACTTAAATAAAATAATTATAGATCTTTCACAAAAAAAACTAGAAATAAACTCCCTTATTGCTTCAGGTGGCATATTAATACCACATTCTTGTATAATCATGTTAGTATGTAAGGTACAATGTATATATTGAAAAAATTCATAAAAATAACAAAATTGAACATGCGTTTTACAACAAGATATTCGTTGGTTATTAATTTTTACATACCACAGTTTAGATTTTTCAAAAGACCTTTGAACTATTTTAATATTATCGAGTAACACTAAATCACCACCAAATTTTCTATAAAATTCAAGTACAAAACTAAGACCTTTTGTTCCTCCATACAAGCAAAAAACTAACACAATTTCACTTCAAAAATGGTTAAAATTATTCAAAAATGCAAGTCAGCACCTGTTAAAACAATGCTTGATGAAAAATAGTCCAATTTTATTGCTCTCGACCATACATTTGAAGTTGTAGAATTCACAGTGAAATTTGACAATAAATTTAAATAACATGGTTAAAAAAAAATGAGATCCCGATTATAGAACATGATCTTGTTCCCAATATTAATTGTGGGGTCTGGTGGCAAAGGAACGAGATTCCGTTTACAAAATGGGATGTTGTTTCCCTATCAACAATCACCACATTAAATATTAGAAATGAGATCTTGATTATAGAACGAGATCCCGTTTTTAAAAAATACAGGATCCCATTTTCTAAAATTTGAAATTGGTTTTGCTTTGTGGTCGCGGTTTTTCCTCGGCTTTTGGTTCATGAAAAGAATTGAGAGTCTAAACCTAGGCCTTCAACCTAGTTTGACCTACAAGTTGAAGGTTCTAACAATCTTAGAGAAAAATGCCGAGTTTGGACATATGGCTGACGACTTTTTTTGTAGAATTTTTTGACGAAATTAAAACCAATTTTAGATGAGAGAATGCAAATTCCAAATATGTAATTTTTTTTACAATTGGATTATTTTTTCTATTTTTCAATTAATTTCTAATGAAACTTGTCCATAAATTTTAAATATCAAGGTTTTTTACTATTTTAATAACTTTTAATCAACATAACATTTTGACGAATGGATTGCACGAGAGAAAAATTCAGACAATTATTTTCAATTTTTAAAAAATTAAAAATATGATAACTTTAGGTCATCTCATGTGTGTCGTACACGATGATTTTTCAGAAAAATAAATATGCTTAATAAAAATTTAACAAAAAAAAATATTCAATAAAAAATTACAAAAAAAATTCAAAACAAGCTTCAGTGAGTCACAAATCTTTTCCCAAAAATATTAAAAAAAAATGATAATTTATGTCAAAATATGAATGTCGTACACATGCATGGTATGGTAAAAAAATGTCTTTTAAATTGTGGTTTTTATAAATTCATATTGAAACTCAATTTGTACAATCTGGATATTGAAATAAATTACATATTTGGAAACTAGACTATGAGTACTACATTTTATGATTATTGACATTTTTGAAGATTCCATCTCTAAGTGCTTCAAATTTTAAGGTCAAATGTGTCAAACTTTGAAAATCAGGGAAAACACTTCAACTTTTTGGCCAAAAAGTGGATTCAACTTCTTGACATCACCCATATATATATATATATATCTTATGTTAGATGCACATATGTATGCATTGTTGATTGTTTTTGAATAGCTTTGAACATATTATTTCATTTATTGTTTCCATGTAGTGGCAATAGTTGTAAAGCAATAAAATAGTCCACATATATGACCACAATAATATTTAGCATTCTAAAGTTACGAAAGCAACTAAATAGTTTATGTTATTTACACAAAGGCATTGTTGACTGTTGTTTTGTAGCTTCAAGTTATAGCCAAATATAGAGAACAATAGTCAAATATTCCTTGTAGAAAACAATGTAAACTATATAGTGTTGCAACCATCACCACAAAAAAATTTAAGCCTTAAATGAAACAATGATGGTTTCAACAAGAGCTAATTTTATTTTTTTCGAATAGTGATCTATCAATAGGTGCAAGAACAAATATAGATAAATTTAAATCTAGATACATGTATGTTTGTTGCCTAAGAAAATTAAATAAACATCACTTGGTACAACTTGTGACGACAACATTGCTTCATCTATGGACTGCATATTTTGGTGGTGATTGCAATAATAGGTTGCATTCAAAACTTAGCACAATAATTCAACACTTTATATTATTTTCAATAAGGCATTGTTGAGTGCAGAGTTGTAGCTTGAGCTGCACAACATACATAGTTATCCACATCTATAATTCACAATGCATGTATGAATATATATATGTATAAATTTAAATGCAATTGTTTCCATCAACAAGTATAAATATAGATATATATGTGTGTAGGTACACTCAAGCTAAATCACAAAAGTATTGTGTAGAACATAGACGACAATTATTATTGAACGCGACATTTGAAATATTATAACAAAAATGAAGTTATATGAAACTCCAATAAAATGGAAGACACATAAATAGCTACACATAGGCTATTCCCAAATGGATAGAAAACAAAAAGGTGAAGGAAACATAAATACCTCAAATATAAATAAGTCAAACTATATACTACAAGTGCTCCTAATGCAAGAAAATAATTTGCATAGTTCACTAGATTCTCATGGAATAGAGCCAATACAATTGTCAGTAGCAAAAAGTAAACAAGTAACAAACTTATGAGATTGGCACACGAGGGTTGTCTAGTAGCTTGGGGAGAGCTAGAGTCCTCCGATATTGTTGGGCATGCTCTTTAAAAAGGTCAGAGTTGCAATGCCAATGACTAGCCATGAGCTCTATTGCAACAAAAACACAAGGGTTGAAGAAAGCAACAAAGGCTAACGAGCTCCACTCCCAATTTTTTTATTTCAATATTTTTATCTTTCAAATTTTATATGGAGACATTATCAATATGGCTGAAAAATAATAATATAAAAAAGACACATTTAGTAAACTCTTTGTAAATCATTTCGAAAAAAGTTTTTGTTCTTGCAAAATAACCAACCTAGAACATACATTATCCATCACTACAATCAATGGTGGCATCGATGTTTCATATAATAGTGAAAATACACCTTATCCTCCCAAGAATGTCCCAACAAAGTAAATATAGGAATCAATATGCATCAATGTTGTTTTCATCCACTATAACATACACACATATCTGGACATAGGGGAAATACATTGTCCATCACTTCGATCAGTGGGTTCATCAATGTTCCATACAACACTTAAAATATAGATTATCATTCCAAGTATGTCTTAGTATGTATCAATATTTTTTGCATCTAGTATGGTATACAAACATATATGTACATGGGAGAAAACTAGTGAAACACAAGGGTATGTGCAGGATCATCATCGAAAAAGCATGCCCTTGAGTGGCGATGAAAATTTAGAAAATCAGAGTTAGGCAACTTGACATAAAAATTTGAATAAGTTATCTATATTATTTCAAAAATATGTAAGAATAGAATCTCTAGAAAATTGAATGTAGTTTCTAAACTACTAGGTTATTTAAAAAAAAAATTGTTTGGTGAAAATTTGAAATTTCAATGCAGTAGTACTTAAATTTCAGGGAAAAAATAGGAAGTAGGTGTCTATCTAACAACCCTAACCACAATAAAATGATAATATTTTTTTATAATTTTTCAGATATAAGTAGATGACTCATGTCTCAATGTGATGCATATTTTTTTGTAATTTTTTTCCAAGTAAATAATTAATTATGAATTTTTTATTACAAATTTTAAATAATATAAAAACTCGTATGTCTAACCACCTTAACTTGGTCAAAACTTCATGAAATTCATTTTTTTTTTAATCCTATATTATGTGAAGCATAGAATGTGACACATGTTTCAGATACAAAAGATGTGATACCATATGAAATCTATAGATGTTTTTCAATCAACCTATCAATCAGAACTTTAGTCATAATTCAAATAGAAAATGAATAATAATTATTTATTAAATGTAAAGTAAAGAATAATTTATATTGGTGGAAAGCTGAGAATCTCCTTTAAAAAACCTTTTCATTTCATCAATTTTGGGTAAAAAAAAATCATCAGCCACATGGGCCATCATATCACTTACATATCGCCACTTTTTGGCCCATCATGATCCTACACATACCCACAACAAAATAAGGCACTGTCTATCACTATGATCAATTGTGACATCACTCTTCCATATAACATTTAAAATACAACCTATCATTCCCTACGTAGAGATATGTATGTATCTGTTGTTTTTTGGTGATGGTTGCAACACAATAAAATAGTTAATCTTACACACTTTTTAGGGTTTTCGACAAGGCATTGTTGTTCATTATTCTCTAGCCTTGGCTATATTGGTTCATTATGGATAAGGTGCTAGTGGGGGAAATAATTTTTGATTCATGGCTTTTGTTTTTTCGCTATGGTTGCAATGCAAAAAAAATATTGAAGACTATACAATTTATGCTGATTTCCATAAGGTATTCTTGATTGTTGCACTGTAGTTTAGGGTGCATCATTTTATTTTTGATAGGGTGTTGTTCACAAAAGACTATATTGTTTGCTAATATGAATATTGTTTGATTTATGTCTTCCATGTATTTCTTTTACAAGCATAACCCCATGCAAAAAAACCAAAATAACCTCCAACCACCTTCATAGAAGCTTAACAACGACTGATCGAACTTGCACCTTCACATGAGCTCACCATTGTGGAATCAACATTGATTGTTGTATGGTTTCCATGTAGTGGCAATGGCTGCACAAAATCTCACTTTTGGAATTAAAATTAATTGTTGTATGGTTTTCGTGTAGTGGCGATGGTTGTAATAAAACATGCAATTTAAACCCCAGGAAACATAGCAAAAGCCTACGCAATTTCCAATGAGGCATTATTGAGTGTTGTTTTGTGGCTTTGCCTACTATCAAAGCTGCAAGCGAAAACAATGAGATTTTCTACAGGTTTTTTATTGTGATTTTTTTTGTTTGGTGGTTTTTTCCATCTTGGCCACTGTTGTAACCAATGTTGCTTTATTTATGGCCTCCATTGTGTGGTGATGACTGAAACACAATAACATAGTTAATGTTATATAATTCATGTTGTTTTCCCTTCTTTTGCTCTATGCCATATAATTTTCCCCATGTGTAGATATATATATATATATATATATATATATATATATATATATATATATATATTTGAAAAATAAGATGCAACCAACACTCATATCTATGACAACCTATATATTAAGTGCAATAATAAACATTGATATCACCATTGAATACACAAGTGGACAATCTATGCATGCATGCCACAAAATAGCACGTACATCGCCCGCCACTCTGACCAATGGTGAAATCAATGTTCCTTATTGCACTCACTATATAGCCTACCATTCTAATTCCTTTTTTGAGGCTGAAAGAAATAATAACTAAAAAGGTTTATTTAACTTCAGTTTCCCCAAACAATAAACATCACTAGCAGTATATATGAATTTTGCCTACATCTAATTTCACATACATACATATCTGCACACATCAAAAGAGAAATGAAGAACAACAAAAGTAACACATACTTTTTGTGTTTATATATTTCCAAGCAACAGAATCCTACATATGAATCGAACAATACATATATATGTAGCTACAAAACAAAAGCTACACCAATATATATATATATATATATATATATATCTGAAGTTAGATGCACATATATACACATTATTGATTATACTCTACAAAAGACTATATTGTTTGTTGAAACCAATATTGTTTGATTTATGGTTCGCCTTTTGTGGCAATGGTTTTGATTAGGTTTGACATTGTGAATTTTTTTATGTTATGCAAGTTTTTTCATCTATTGTAGGCTTTCATTTTTCTTTTCATGTGTGTAGGTATGTATGAATGTGAAATTACATTTAGACAACATCCATATATACTCAACTTTACTAAAAAACGAATTCACAACAACAAACACATGCATTTAACTGGCTATATATTAAGACAATGGACACCAACTTATAATCTCTAAAAAAAAAAGATAAACTTATTATGTTTTGTATTTTTTATGTCACTTATAGTTTTGTAACGCTTTTACTCTATGGTTCTCATTTTTTATTGTGTGGTTTGGTTATATATCTATGTCACCCTATTTAACACATGTATCAACATTTACAACTATTAAATTACCTTGAAACCATCAACACCAAAAAAAAAGAATAAATGAAGCAATATTGGTTTGAACAACATCTTATCAAAAATGCAACAATGTAGTCAGAGCCACAAAACAATAGTTGACTATGCCTTATGGATAACAACATAAACTATATAACATGCACTATTTAATTGCATGTAAAAACATGAAAAAATATAACCAAAGATAGAGAACAATGATCAACAATGCCTTATGGAGAACAACTTAAACTGTATAGGTTGCAACCATAACCACAAAAAAAATAGCTTTAAATGAAATAATAATGCTTTCAAAAACAAAAAATTCTTTATTGAATAAAAAATTATCGTAAATGACCATATACATGTACATACATTCCCACACATACATATAAACATTCAAATAACAAACACCAATTGTGTAATATAACACTATGTGGCAATGTAACTAGATAAGAAGCCAACAACCATATTGATCTAAAAAAAATGACATATCTATATACAGATAAATGCGTAACCTCAAAGATACATGTATAAAACTCATATGAAAACATACACACTCATACCGTAAATAGAACAATAATGGTTTGAACAGTGACCTAGGAAATTATTTTTTCCAAGAGAGCCCTATCAGAAAGGAAAGAATATTGTCAAAGCTATAGACCAACATTCAACAATACCTTATGGATAACAACGTAAAATATATGACATATACTACTATACTATGGTTCAAATACGAAACAATATAGCCAAATGTAGAGAACATCACTCAATAATGACATATAAACATTGAGAATAGAGAATACCAATTTTGCAGATATTAGAGTATGTGGAAATTAAACCAGACAAGAAGAAAATAGCTATATTGATATTAAAAATTGGACATATCCATATTTAGATAAATCCATCACCTCAAAGAGAGATGTATGTAATGAATAATAGAGACATACACACTGACACCTTAAATGAAACAATAATGGTTTCAACAACATCCTCGGAGTTGTTTTTTTCAACAAGATCTTATCAGAAACGAAACAATATAGCCATAAACCAATGCCTTTCAAAAATTGCTGAAACATTTGCTATGTTTTCCAAAGCTTTAAAAGGGAGTTTTTAATTACAAAAATTACAACTACACATAAACAATACAACAATGAATATTGATGCCATTTCACTGGCCTTCTCTATCGGCATGCCAAACACTTTCAATTTAAAAATAAAAAACAATCTACCACCTTTTTCTTGACCGAAATCAAAGAGTCAGAAGGCTTAAAAACTAAGGTCAACAATGCCTTATGAAAAACAACATAAAGTCCATAAAATTAAAGTTATTTTACTACGTTGCAACCATTCACTCTAAAAAAAATCCATAAATGAAACAATATAGCCTAAGGTAGACAACAATAGTCAACAATGCCTTATGCAAAATAGCATGACCTACATAACATTAACTATTTTATCATATTGCAACCATCGCCACAAAATGAAAGCCATAAATGAACCAATATTGGTATCAACAGTCACCTAAATGGGAAAACCTGCAAAACACTAAAAATCATAGTAACAAACCCATGCAAAACCATCTCCACAAAATTCAAACCATAAATCAAACAAT
This sequence comes from Sequoiadendron giganteum, assembly GCA_007115665.2. Classification (NCBI taxonomy): domain Eukaryota; kingdom Viridiplantae; phylum Streptophyta; class Pinopsida; order Cupressales; family Cupressaceae; genus Sequoiadendron; species Sequoiadendron giganteum. The sequence continues at coordinate 146,153,041 of CM021105.1, forward strand.
ATTGGTTTCAACAAACTATATATTCTTTGTTCAACAAAACCTTATCGAAAAGGAAACAATATACCCTAAGCTAGAGAACAACAATCAACACTACCTTATGAAAAACAACACAAACTGGATAGCATTAACTATTTCATTATGTTGCAACCATTGCTATAAAATATTTATTTCAAAAAAAAACCAAGATGAAAAGCCCACAAAACACAAAAAACTCACAACAACAAACCGATTGAAAACCTTCACGACAAAATGTGAACCATAAATGAATCAATATTGGTTTGAACAACAATCCAGATGAAAAAACTCACAAAAATATAGGAGATTAACTATTTTGCAACCATTCACATAAAATGGAAGCCATAAATGAAACAATATAGCCTATGCTAGAGAGTTACAACCATCACCATAAAATAAAAGCCATAAATCAAACAATATTGGTATCAACAATTACCTAGATGGGAAAAACCACAAAACACAAACAATCACAGTAGAAAAATCCATGCAAAACCATTGCCGTAAAAACTGAACCATAAATCAAACAATTTTTCGTTTCAACAAACTATAGTCTTTTTTCAACAAAGCCTTATTGAAAAGGAAACAATATAGCCTAAGCTAGAGAACAAAAATCAACACTGCATTATGCAAAAGAACATAAAGTGTATAACATTAGCTATTTCATTACGTTGCAACCATCGCCACAAAATATATGTTTCAATAGTAATCTACATGAAAAACCCATAAAAAATTAAAAGCTCACAGTAAAAAACTGATTCAAAACCTTCACCACAAAAGGAAAACCATAAATGGAACAATATTGCTTTCAATAGTGACCAAGATCAAAAAAAGCCCACAAAAAACACACAAATTCATAGTAATAAACCAACACACAAACATAAAATATTGCTTTCCACCCATTGTGACTACACAAAGACCATAAACAATATTCATTTCAACAATGACCCAGATGATAAAACCCACAAAAACCACATGAATTCACATTAAAATACCAACAAAGAAACCAAACAATGTTGCCATCCACCCATCATGACTACACAAAAACCATAAATGAAACAAAACAACATAAACTAGAGAACAACAATCAACAATGCCCTTTGGAAAATAACATAAACTATTTTTGAAATACTTGAGAAATGGGTTTTTCAATATGCACCTCTTTCCGCTTGCTTTCTATTTGCTCCCTTCTTTCTCCACCACCTACAAAAAATGGACAAAGAATTAACACAACTGACACTTTTCTACTAATTTTCCAACCATCGCCCCATGCAAAAAACACAAAATAACCTCCAACAACCTTCACAAAAAATCCACAACTGATGTTGCACTTGCACCTTCATAGAAGCTTTCCCTCCTCTCTCACAACTATCTTGAACATCAAGGTAAACCCAAAGAACAACTCCCAACAATGCCTTATCAAAAATTGCACAGACATTCACTTTGTTTTCCAAGGATTTTAATGGCATGTGTTACTTACAACCATCACCACTACATGGAAACCATACAATAATTAATGCTAATTCCATTTCACTCGGCTTCTCTATCGGCGCGCCAAACACTTTTTAATTTAAAATAAAAAAACAATCTGCAACTTTTTTCCTGACACCGGAAAGCTCAAAAATTGGGAAGGTAGACAAAAATTCTGACAAAATCAAAAAACAATCCACCACCTTTTTCCCAATGCTAGAAAGCTCAAAAATCAGGAAGCCTAATGAAAATTCCAACCAAATTTCACACAAATAGCCTATCAGCTAAATATGAGTTTTTATGACAATGGAAGTTGTATCTTCTTATTTCACTTATTTTTTTTGGTTCCATATCTTGTTTTGGTGTAAGTTGTAATTCTTCTTGAGTTATTTACATAGGTCTTGGATTTCCATACACTTTTTAATTATTTTCTTCCAATTTATGAGCAATAGCATGATTTCTACGCCTATGCTCTTTAGAATTTGGTTTCTTCTTGCATAATTTTCAATTTGTGACGAGTTAGGAGTGAGTTTATTGACTATTGGTTTCTTTTCTTCCCTTAAGGGAGGAACTAAAGAAATCATGAGGGGTTGGGAAACCACTCTCTCTTTGGGTCTATACACTTGTTTTATCTTAAGAGGCACAAAGGGAATCATTCAATTATCTCTTGGTCTTCTATATGATATTGGTGGAGTAACTACAACATATTTAACTTTGGTTAGTTTGAATGGTATTTTATTGGGGAATTGGATCATCCACAACTAGTGGAGAAGGAAGAATAACCATGGTCTTATCATTTTTGAGAATAATGGTAAGAGATGACTCTTTTATACACATTTCCTTAAACTTTTGATATGACCAGAAAAAGAAATCCTCATGAGGCTTAATAGGTTCCTATAATGTCATAGAATTGCACCTAAGGGGAATTCCACATTTTTCCATCTTGCCTAGCATTTATGACATCTTTGGAGCATTAATGACAAAATATTGAGACAAAATATTGTGATTCTGGCTTCATACAGACACATGGCAAAACAATAGAAGCCTGACAGGGTGTTTCCGAAAAATATAGGCCTTGGATGCCTGCACAACATGCGAATGTCCACATGGCATTGTAGCATCCTGATAGTTTTCTAAGTTTGAAATGACGAATCTAGAACCTTGAACCTTGCGACACATGTCCTAGTAGTTAGGTCTCAAGTGAAACGGCTCTGTTTCGCCCTTGCATGCATTAAAAACTCCTTTTGGCCCTCATTTTGGGGTTGGAAGCTATCATTTCAAGCATTTTTCGTCACTTTCTCTAGTCTTGGGTAAGTTTTATCCTTGAGTAGCAGCACTTTCACTGATGAAGTGATGCCAAACTGAGGTCCTCCCAATAGCTACCATCTCTCCAACAACTACCATCTCTCAAACAGGCACATTGTAGTTCACCCGTGTGTTCTGGACGAGGGTCTTGACCTATGGGTAACACTCTCTCTCCTTATCATTCCTTCCTACTAGTTCATTTAATAATTTTTGGTGTGGGCTCTACTCCAAAGCAGGTTTTTTTTTTTCACCACATGCTTTTTTATTTCCTTTACACTCTACCAAACTTGGTTGTCCATGGAGGTGGGAACACCGATGCAGGGGTTTAACTAAGGTAGGCCCCTATATAGTCCCAACCTTTTTCCCTTGATCTTTTGTGTGCAGGTTACGAAGGGAATCTTGGAATAAAGATTCATATGCATGAAGGTGATCTTGTTTCAAGTGCTCTTGCATTCTCCTTTAGTTCCTAGATTTCTATTGATTACTTGATTCCTCAGTCTCCCGGTATGATTCAAGAAGTAAGACTCTATTTCATTTTCCTGAGCTCCTAAGTTCTTTGCAGCTTAGGGTGCTAGCACGTCTTTAGGATGACAGTGCACTGCGCTAGCATCCTAGAACTATGCTGACGTCTTTTGGTCGAGAGATCTTCTACTGGATATTGGAGCTTATAAATCTCTCTTTTGGATCCTATACCTAATTTCTCACTTCTCTTCATGATTTCATTGATCCATTCAATTTGAGGTGTATAAGGGTAGTTCATTCCCTTGTGATCTCTTGAGAAGAAAGAGATCCATGTGCAGCGAATCCCTCTTATATCACATTTTGGTGAACTCGACGTGAACCGTCAGATCCGTTTTCATAATTTTTTCTAGGTATGATGAGTCTTTTTCTGAATGAGATTTTGATATGCTGAAAGATGCTCTGGATGATTTCTTAGACACACTCTCCCCTATGTGTAAATCTTCAAAGAAAACTCCCTCCCTACTAGCGAAAGAGTTAGTAAATGTGGTGGTAGTTTCGGTAGCTCCTTCAGGCATTAAGAAACCCTTCATTTATGTGACCCCAGCTGAGTTGTTCCTTAGAAAGAACTATTTCATCTATAGGATTTCTGGTCATATCCATCCATCAAACCTATATTCAATATTTGAGAAGGCTACTAAATCTAATTCTTATAATGTTGTCGGACACATGTACCCTACAAGGAGAAACATACAAAACTTAGATTAAGTTGTTGTTCCTACATCACAGCCAGACCAAACTCCTACTTCTTTACCTCCATCTCAACTTGACCTTCCTCCAGCTCCTAAACCCATGACACAAGCACCAGGTGATTATTATCTTGTCGAACAACTTCGTGTTACTCTGACAGGGATCTCACTTTGGGATTTTCTTCAGAATGCTCTGGTTTATCAAGAGATGTAGTAGGAAGCCTTACAAAAGATTATCTTTCCTACCTTGGCTTGGCCTATGGATGTTGATGCATTGATGGCACATATTCAAGTGGATTCACTGAATATTATTTTCCACCTACAAGAAATCCCTCCTCTAGACGTGCAAAAACAAGTAGAACCTTTGATGATCATAGTAAATGTTAACATCGGTATTAGATGTACCCTCATTGACACTGGTTCAACCCTCAACATTTGTGGTATAGACCTACTATGTAAAATCAAGGTTGATTAATCCTCCTTAGTGGCTTCTTCCTTATATATTCATGGGTTCGATAATGATGGTAGCCAAGATCTAGATATGATAATGTTACCTTTGTAGTTGGGCCCTGTTACTTTGCCTAAGTTGGTCTACGTAATGCCCGACCTATTACCATACAATGTTCTTTTAGGAATACCTTGGATTCATGAAATGGGTGAAGAAACTTCTACCCTACATTGTTCCTTGAAGTTCGTTGCTAACAATTGAGTGGTTATGGTTAAAGCAGGTCCAAAATTTTTTCACCTTTGTTTACTAGTTGTTGATGGTCATAATTCAGCTGCTTCCACCCTCAAGATTTGCATTGCTTCCTTAATCGTTGATGCTATGGATTTTTCCTTGTTGATATCTACCACGGAAGCTATTCCTTGAGTGAGTATCAACCGAGATGAACCACCTAAGATGGGAAAATGTGAATCCCCTTCATCTTCTCCTTCATCTCCCAAAGCAAATGCTCTCTTAGGTGATGACTGGAGTTCCTTGAAATTATCCAAATTTTTCATACTAGAGTACAATTCGGACCTCTCCCATATAGAATTCCTAGATTCTACCAACAGGAGGATGAGAAACCCTCCCATTGAAGAAGAAAAGTGTTATCCCATCCAAGAGACCGCTCCTCCTCGGGGGAATGACTCCGTCTCTAAAAAGAAGGTCGATGTTTGAAAACTGAGTAAGGGAATTGGGACTGCTCCCCTAGAAAATTTCCATATCCATTGGTGGAACGAGACACTCTACATAGAGCCGCCCCCTCTCAAAACTCTAAAATATTGTTACAGGTTCGGTTATGAACTCGTTTATCGATACGACTATGGGCAGAAAGGCCTAAGATGTATCAAGCAAGGAATACAAGTCCCTATCTAGTTTAAGCAATGACAACACCATCTGGGTTTGGGATTCCCCATTGAGCAGTCTAAACAAAAACCTTGGCGGAGTGTTAATATGATTTCAGCTGAACCATTGAGTTTGGTCCATCCTAAGTTGATGGAAGAAAGAGGAAAATACGAGAAGGTCCCTGTAGATGTTTTTTCTTTAGATCAAGCATTGGAGGAATTTCTAGGTGCTTATTCTTTGTTACCTCGTAATCATCACAAGAAACAATTCACGTATCACTTACACAAACAAGCATACTTTGGAGAATCCATTCTAAGCATTGATGAGGAGGACCCTCTATCTAACATCAGTGATGATGTTCTGATATCTCATCCTAAGGACCACAGTTCCCTCCTTAAAGGGAATACTATCGAAGTCCCTTCAAATACTAAATCTTTAGAGAGAGTAATCAAGATTGGTAAGTTCCTCTCTTTTGAGGAAGCAAGCGAACACTCTTCTCTCTTACATTCTTACCCTAACATCTTCACTTGGACGTATGGATATATTCTCATTATTTATGAATCTATAGTGGTCCATAATATCATTCTATGTCTCGACGCCAAGCCCGTTAAGCAAAAAAATTGAAAGATCAATCCTAGGGTAGCTTTAATGGTCAAGATCGAGACAAAGAAGCTATTGAAAGTATGCTTTATCCATCATGTTGACTATTCTCCTTGGACTTCGAATATAGTCATTGTTAGAAAACCTAACAACCGTATTGGTATAGGAATTGACTTTTAGGACCTTAACAAGGCTTCTCTTAAAGATGATTTTTTGTTACCTAATATAGATATGATTGTGGACTCAACCGCAAGCCATGCATTGTTATCTTTTATGGATGGTTTCTCAAGTTATAATCAAATCCATATTAATTTGGATGATCAGTAGAAGACAACCTTTACTACCCCTTGGGGGAAGTTTTGCTATGTGGTCATGCCCTTTGAATTAAAGAACACGGGAGAAAATTATCAAAGAGCAATGACCTTGATATTCATGATTTCATTCATAAAATATTGGAAGACTATGTCGGTGACATCTTGGAAAAATATATAAACCATCACGAGCACATGAAGAATCTTCATCTTATCTTCGAAAGGCTTGAAATTTACAAGATGAGACTCAATCCCTAGAAGTGTGTCTTTGACATTGACATTGGAAAGGTTCTTGGGTTTATAGTCTCTTATCATGGAATAGAAGTTGACATGATTAAGATTGATGATATTGTTAAAATGTCTCTGCCAATGAACATCACCGACTTACAAATTTTATACGGGAATATTTAGGAAATTCATAGATTCATATCTCAATTGGCTGACCATATCCTTCCTTTCACCCATCTCCTATAGAAGGATGTTCGCTTCATATGGGATGAAGAATGCCAAAGAGCTTTTGAATCCATCAAAGCTTATTTGACCAATCCTCCTATATTGATGTCGGCTATGAAAGATAGACCTTTCCTTCTTTACTTTGTTGCTTCACCATATGATTTAGTGGCCTTGTTGCCTCAATATGATGATGTAGGAAGAGAGAGAGGTTTACTACATTATTTGCATCCTTGTTGATTGTGAAACTCATTATTCATCCATGGAAAAGAAGTTCCTTGCTCTTGTATTTGCTACACAGAAGCTGAGGTACTATCTCCTCCATGTTGAAACTCACGTCATAGTAAAAATAGATATTTTGAAACATCTATTCTCTAGCATCAACCTTCTTGTGAGATTAGTGAAGTGGGTTATGTTGTTGTATGAGTTTGATATAAAATTTGTCACTTAGAAATTGGTAAAAGGACAAGCGATTGCCGACCAATTGGCGGACGCTCCCTCGTCTTGCTCCTTCCCTGGGTTAGAACTATTTCTTGATGAGAATATCTTCACAATCAACTATGACCTCGAATGGAAAATGTACTTTGATGGATCAAGGTCTTAGACTGGTTTTGGACTAGGTGTGGTCTTGATATCCCCTAAACGTAAACCGGTCCCCCTATCATTTCGATTATATTTTCCATGCTCTTGTTGATTTGCAAAATCACAGGTTTGAACCACGAGAGGTTGCCAAGCTCTCATAATGCTTTTGGCCAATGTACAAGGCCAATTCATGCAATCGAACCTTCTTCTCTTTAGGTTCTGCTAGACCAAGGTGGGTGAACCTATGTGAATGATGTAGATTGAAATGTACTTCCTGGTGAAATAATCTACCCACAATGGCAAAGGGAAGTGGACACATAAAATCACTACAACTACTCCTACAACTACACAAAAGAAAATATTTGAATTAGTTGTTTGATATGAAATTAATTCTTTGGGTTGAGGCAGATCGGTGCCTTCTATCCACATGGGAAATGGAGTCAAAAATTAAGAATTATGTGTGTTTCCCTCTATGTCTTAATTCTAGTTGTTAGGCACTTTGAAAATGAAATTCTAATGACTAGCATACAACTTCATTTATTTATGCTTTTCACAAATAGTGCTAGAATATTTTTTTACCAAATTCTACTTCAACAATCCAAAAGAAATCCTAAAACATTGTGACTTACTTGAAGGATTTAAATTCTGACTTACAGACACCAGCAAATAAAAATCACACAAAGTGGAAAAATGCACTTTGATAAATCATACATGTGCTTGAGATATTGATTTAAATGATCAAAGTACTTCAACTTGGAGACAATTAGACAATAAATATAAATGATTATAACACAACAACTGGAAATAGTAAAGGTTTCACCAATTCAAAAATAATTCATCCATTGCTCTACTTCAAAAAAGGTCACATTCCCAATTCCATTTTTTGGAAAAATCTAATTACTGTTCCAACTCTCCAAATAGATTTTTTGAAATATTTATACATTACATTCCAAGGGTCACGACCCTTCACATTCCTGTTACAACCGCTTCCATTCCTTGATAGAGATTAAATTATTTAATTGGATTGCCTTATCGGAAAATTAAATATTTTTTACATAACTTTCACCATTCTTTATTTCTTCACATTATAACACCTTTATTTAATATTTATTGTAGCTTTCTCTCACTTACCATGATCAAAATTTTAAATACTAGCGGTATGGCGGTCTTTGACTCTTCTTTTCCTTCTTCATCCACTACACCTTTACCGCTCAACTGTAAGCTTCATCTCTATCTATGGCGGTTCCACGGTGTTTATTGTTGATCGCCTGTTCCATCGTTACCCACACTATTATGATCTTTATTATGGATTCCAATGGTACCATGACTAACATCTAATGTTACCTTCACCACTGTCCATTATCCACTATGCTACCGTGGTCCCCTCTCTAGCCGGTCACGCTATCGCGGTAGCCGCCTTCGCTTCCTGCTAATGGTTTACCGCAATCATCGCAGTCTGCATGCTAAGTGTCAGTGGTACCATGGTGTGACTGATCCTGACCACTACCTTCATCCATCACAGTCACCTTGTGTACTGTTCTAACCATGCACAGTTGCATGGTAACAATATTGTATGTTGTCCCCTCCCTATTGTCTATCTCCTATTGTTACCTCACCACCCATCGTGCTACTGTGGTCTATGGTTTGACCATGCATGGTTTGGTGGTAAACCATATCATGACTATGCCAAACTATCACCGCTATACTACAAGCCTCTTTGAAACAGGTTGTGGTAAAGTGGTGAAAGCTATATAGGGGATGCGATGACAGACAAAGGTATTTTAGCTTTATGAAAGGCGGTGAAATGAGTTTTTATAAAAGATAGTGAAAATGTTAGGCTCAAAATAAGAAAATCATTTTGGTTTCTGATGGAAATTTTGGGTTCTAATAGTGGCTCCTGTTGGGGATGAGTGGTTTTGCAAATCACTGCAAGAATCCAGAATATCTCCATAAGAGAAAACCAAGCAAAGAAATGAAAAAATGAAGGCAATGGCAGATGGAAAGATGAACAGATGAATGATATGAAAATGGAGCAAATGGAGAATGGAAAATCCTACACTACTATACATGGAAAGAAATCAATGCTTTCAAAAAGGGAATTACTGAGAGTGTCCATGTACTAGAAAACCCAAACCCTTCCTAGAAAACTATGCATAGAAGAGAATGTTTAAAGAGGTTTGTTATGAATTGTCCATGCACTGGAAATCCTTAATCCTATGTACCTGCTATGGTTCAAAAATCAAACCATAAGGGATGGCCCTAGGCCACCTAAAATAAAAAACTTGCACTTTCCTCTATCATAGACTTTATTCTGATTAAAGCTCATCAAATTTATTTTGAAACTATCCATTCCACCCACCCTGCAACATGCACCACCATTGAATTTTTTTAGGAAATCACTATATTCAACTTGATTCATATTCATTTCACCATTCACGATTCTGCATTTCATCATTCTTATTATCATATGAAAAATATTTATCACCCTCAACATACAAAGTGTATCCACATTCAACAAAACATTCATAGGCATGCTCACTGTCATATGTCATTGAATGATCAAGCAGTTGTACTGGGACTTGAAAATCTAAACACTTCACACAAGAATCTACAAATTCTATCTCATTTGCATCTTCTAAAATAATAAAAAAAAAATATTTTCCATTTCTTTTTTATCACCAGTTGGCATTGACACATACCTCTGATCCATACAGCCATCCTTATACATATTTGAATCAATAGATACTTGATACTCATCATCAATAACATGGAAACCAATATCTTTTTCTTGTAGGCAAAAATCATTCAAGTCACATACCTCTTCTTGGACACAAATAGATCCATAATGAGCTTCAATGATCTCTTCATCAATGTGAGAGATGCACGTGGGTTTATATGAATTTTTACACATAGTATCTTCATTGTCAAAGCATATATAGGCTAGAACAAAAAATCTAGAATCATCTTTATGTGCATACTTTTGGTATTCAAGAGTTAAAAAATCTGAAACTTGCTCACTGCTGAGTGAATAGGTCTCTGCTTCCATATCTTCTACCATGTCTCCAACCTCTTCTTGATCTTCATAAGGACTGCAACAATCATCCTATTGTAGATTCATAAGTTCTTCTTCACAATTTAAATCACAACTAGTTATGCAGGAAAAACTCTCCATATCTTCACTATTGGAAGGCATGATATCTTCTTCTATTTCAACTTCTGAAACATTGTTGATGTACTCCCCAGATGATGTGTCCCCACCAATATCATTAATGTTGCAATCAACTTCTAAATCTAAACAATTATCATTAGAAATCCTAGTAGCACATGCTTCCTTTGTTTGTTGCATTGTTTGAGCATCCATGATATCACTACTAGATTTATTATTTCCAATATCCATGTACCTTGTCCCAAGCATGGAATCAATAAATTTATTTACTACATCAAAGGCTTGTTTTTTTAATGATTCTGACCAATAGATTGATTGAGGCTCTTATTCTCTTATAATTTTTGCAACAAATGTGGGTCTTGTAGGCCTAAAATAAGGAGTTAATTGCATACAAATTTCTACCATCCTGTTGTATAAAGAACTCAAAGATTCTCCCTTATATCTCCTTATGTCAAGAAAGGCATCCACAATATTTTTATCCCTCTCTTGAACTTGAATATAGTCCTCAAAAGTTTTTTGTTGGTGATAGAGTACATTACATTTATTACCAAAGTTCTCGCTTGCATCATGGGGCACTTGTGGTGTCCAAGATATCTTGGCATTTGTGTCTTCATTCTCACTGCATGATGACCCATTTGGTGATGTATTCAGAGAACGTTTGAATCCCAATTGCCACAATTGTTGGTTCACTTCTAGCATCTATTGTTCAACTTGTAGCCTTTGTTGTCTCAATTCCTTCAACTCTCTTATTGATTGTTGTCTTCTTTCTTCTCCTACCATCTTGATAAAATATTACTGCTTCACCACATCCATGCATTATTTATCAAATGAAATAGAGTCACCACCTACTTTTCCAAAAAGTAGGAAAATGAAATGGATTTTTTTGGTTTGCCCCTGAGGAACTTCCCAAAAAAAATATGAAACTTTGTTGACTCTATAAACGGAAAGGCTGAAAAACTTCCTGAGTAATTCCCTAGCGGAGTCGCCAAACTGTTGTGTGTGTGACTCAGATGGGGAGCTGCAAACTACACAATTATGATTCTCTAATTGAAGACTGATTTTGAAATTGTTGTTGACTTTGTAAATGGAAAGGCTGGAACCAAATTTTTTGATGTTTGTCCCTAGCGGAGTCGCCCAACAGTTGGGTCAAAAATGTAGGTTTGAACCACAAGAGGTTTTCAAGCTCTCACAACGATTTTGGCCAACGCACAAGGCCAATTGATGTAATTGAACTTTCTTCTCTTTAGGTTCTGCTAGACCAAGGCGAGTGAACCTATGTGAATGATGTAGATTGAAATGTACTTATTGGTGAAATAATCTACCCGCAATGGAAAAGGGAAGTGGACAGATAAAATCACTACATTTACTCCTACTTCTACTACACAAAAGAAAAGATTTGAATAAGTTGTTTGATATGAATTTAATTCTCTAAGTTGAGGTGGATCAGTGCCTTTTATCCACATGGGCAATGGAGTCAAAAATTAAGAATGATGTGTGTTTTCCTCCCTGTCTTAATTTCTAGTTGTTAGGCACTTTGAAAATGAAATTCTAATGACTAGGATACAACTTTATTTATTTATGCTTTGCACAAATACTTGTTGGAATGTTTTCTTACCAAATTCTACTTCAACAATCCAAAAGAAATCCTAAAATACTGTGACCTACTTGAAGGATTTAAATTTTGACTTACAGACACCAGCAAATAAAAATCACACAAAGTGGAAAAAATTCTCTTTGATAAATCATACATGTTCTTGATATACCGATTTAAATGATCAAAGGAATTCAAGTTCGAGACAATTAAATAAGAAATATAAATGATTATAACACAAAAACAAAACACAATAAAGGTTTCACCGATTCAAAAATAATTCATTCATTGCTCTACTTCAAAAAAGGTTTGTCATTATTTACATTCCCAATTCCATTTTCTGGGAAAATCTAATTACTGTTCCTACTCTCAAAACTGATTTTTTGAAATATTTATACATTACATTCCAAGGGTCATGACCCTTCACAAGCCTATTACAAAAAATTCCATTCCTTGACAAAGATTAAAATATTTAATTGGATAACCTTATCGGAAAATTAATTTTTTTTTACATAGTTCACCATTCTTTATTTCTTCACATTATACCACCTTTATTTAATATTTCTTGTAGCTTTCTCTTGCTTACCACTTCAGCGCGGTCAACATTTTAAATACTAGCGGTATGGCGGTCTTTGACTCTTGCATGCCTTCTCCACCCACCGCGTCCTTACCGCTCAACCATAGGATTCATCATTGTCTCTGGCAGTGATGTGGTGCTTATCGTTGATCGTTCATTCCACCATCACCCACACTACTGCAGTCTTTGTTATGGCTTCCAGTGGTACCATGGCTAACATCTAATGTTACCTTTGCCACAATCCATCATCCACCATGCTGCTGCGGTCCCCTCTCTAGCTAGTCATAGTGTGGCAATTACCGCCTTCGCTGCCTACTAATGATTTACCGCCCTCACCGCAATTTGCATGCTAGCTATCAAAGGTACCATAGTTTGACTGATCCTGACTGCTACCTTCATCCACCATAGTCACCACGGGTACTATTCTAACCACGTGCAGTTGTGCAGTAATAATCTTGTATGTCATTGCCTCCCTGCTATCTATTTCCTGTCGTTAACTCACTACCCACTGTGCTACTGTGGTTTGTGGTTTGACCACATGCGGTGTGGTGGTAAGCCATATCATGACTATGCCAAATTGTCACCTCTATATCGTGAGCCACTTTGAAAAATGCCATGGTAAAGTGGTGAAAGATATAAAGGGGAAGTGATGATGGACAAAGGTATTTTAGCTTTATGAAATGCGATGAAATGAATTTGTATAAAAGATAGTGAAAATTTTAGGCTCAAAATGAGAAAATCATTTAGGTTTTTGATGAAAATTTTGGGTTCTAACAACACCAATAATATCTTTGAGTATGAAACTCTTATTGCTAGTTTTCATGTCGCAATTGCACTCAAAATTAAACATCTTCGTATACTAGGTGACTCTGAACTTATTATGAATCAGATCACGAGAACTTATCAAGCTAAAAAAATTAAGTTGTCTCGATATCGAGACCTTTCTTTGTCCTTTCTTAATCAATTTTCCTCTTTCACAATAAACAAAATTCCTAGGTGAGAAAATAGACATACAGATTCCATGGCAAGCCCTGCTTCCTTGGTACCTTCACAAGAAGATATGAAGGAATACCACTTGATGGTTCAAGTCATATGAACATCGAAAGTTTCCAATCAACCTGTGCCCAAGACTCTGGTTTTCCTTCATGCAGATTTAGGAGAGTGGTTCTCTAGCAACTATAATTACTCAAAGAATAGAAACTTTCCTAATGCTATGACGAAAAAATGATAACACTCGTATACGAAATCTTTCAGCCCTTTTTGTCATCTTATCTGATGTTCTTTATCAAAAATCATATAATGGATTTCTACTAATATGCCTCACTAGAGTGGAAATACCCCTTGCCCTTAAAGAAGCCCATGCGAGCTTTGGGAAAGGAAATTTTGGTGGTAGATCCCTGGTGAGGAAACTGATACACATGGGATACTACTAGGAGACAATGGAACAAGATTCCTTCAGTTTCATCAAGAAGTGCCTTCAATGTCAACATAATAGCTACCTTATCCACGCTCCTACTCAAGAGTTGAAAAATCAAACTTCTTCTTGGCTATTCATGAAATAGGGGTTGGATATTATTGGGAAAATATCACCTCCTTCTTCCAAAGAACATACCTTTATTATCATCACTACAAATTATTTCACAAAATGGATTGAGGCTATTTCGCTCTAATTCACTAGCATTGAAACTATCTATAGCTTCGTATTGAACAACATCATTTATTGATTTGGATTGCCTTCTACACTTGTTTTTGACAATGGTACACCATTTAAAACAAGGAAGTAAAGAAGTTCCTGGAAAATTTCATATTCAACATATATTTTCTATACCGTATTATCCGCAATCTAATGACCAAGTAGAAGCTTCTAACAAAATGCTTGAACTAATTCTTTGTAAGAAAGTTAATAAACATGATAAGGATTGGCATCTTCAGTTAACCTATGCTTTGTGGTATTATTGTATGAGTGTTCGCATGACAGTGGGAAAAATGCCCTATAACCTCATGTATGGCACTAAAGCTATCATGTCTTTAGAGTTGGAAATCCCATCTTTGCAGATTTCCCTCTAGGGGGTTATTGACAATGAAACATGTCGGGTTAACCATTTGCATCAGCTTGAGATGCTTGATGAATTTTTTTTATAGGACCTTGATCATCTTAAGGCTTATCAACAATCGTTATCTAGACAATATAATCAAGGTGTTCTTCCTAGGACCTTCAAGCTAGGAGACCTAGTTCTATACAAAAATCAGTGCAATGTAAACACGCCACCTGATCAGAAAGGGAAATTTAGTCCTAACTGGCTAGGTCATCACACTGTGGTTTATGTAAATGGTTCAAACACCTATGGATTATCATCTATGGATATAGCTCCATTAAAAGATCTTGTTGATGTGATGCATCTTTGTCGATACTATGCATAGTGTCCTAATGTGCTATGTATGTGGTGTTCTCTCTAAAAGGTAGTAATACTACATATATTAACATTCACTTACTTTCACATCATGAAATTTTTTGTGTTTATGATGTGACCATGTGTGTGTGCATTTAAAAAAAACATACATACGTGTGTCTAACTATGCTAAATATCCATACATCACATCAAATTATTAGGTCATCATAGCATTTAATAAACATGAAAATAAACATGTTAAATTAAATCATGATTAGCATCTAATGAAAAGATACATCCATATAAGTAAATACCATCCATAGCATGAGCATACATGAAAATGGAAATCATACACACGAGAAAATCCTTGATACTAAAACTGATGTATATATATATATCCAATGTATGAATCAAACGTCATGTACATGTATTGGGCCACTACTATAAAAATGAGTGGTTGTTGAATATATGTCTATACAAAATATCTACATGTATGTATGAATACATACGTCTAGCTACAAAAATGATATACAAAATAAAGGTCCTATCCCCAAGGCATGTGGCTCCCTGAGCCCTCTAGCTCTTGTGGCCACTTTGGTGCTCTTGGAGGAGGTTGTAAAATGGTCTATGATTGGGTTCAATGTGAATGTGATGTATATAGTCCCGCTCGTATCCCTCTGAGCTCCCCCTGTAGTGAACAAATGTCCATCTTCGCTTAGATAAGAGCCTACTGCAATCGTTGGACATCTATTGAGATCACAACTAATGGTTGCACGTCAAGCTCATCAATGCGGCTCTGGAGAGTGTCATCTGCAGCTCCCCCGCTAGCTGATCTCGTTAACCCCTGGTGGCTATTAGTTCTGTAGTCAGCTACACCACCTTTGCACCCCACTCCTCATATGCGGTCTATAGACCTGCTACCAACTCAAAATTGGGGGCATGCCTCCCCATTAAAATAGACCAATAAGCCTCTAGGACCATCCTCTAGATTGGTACAGTAGGGGCCACCTCTGAAATACATTGATCTATAAGCTTACTCCATCCCTGTGAATCCTTTGCAATCACAAAGAGAAAGAAGGGGATCAATATCACATGGCATATGTATATAAATAAAAAAAGTGAATGCAAAAATGAAAAAATTGAAAATCTAACAATAGTGCACTATGTATACCTCGATCCCCTAGCTGCCATGTGGGATCAACGTGTGGATCAATACTAGGGTCTGCACCGCTAGTATCGATGGCCACCCCAAGAGATGTTAGTGTTGTTTCTATTGGGATGGTGTAGGCTGGCAGCGCTGATGAAACAAGCATATCTAGAAGGGAGTTGATCTCGTCCGTCGTCATGGCCTCACGAGTGTTGCCTCCTCCTCCTCCTCCTTCTCCTCCTATATAGGCTCTTCCTCCTTTGCACTGCTCTACTAGCAGGATCTCCTCCTACCCTGTGGAGGCTAGTGGGGATCATCCTCTTGTGGGCCTAGGTCCCCTCATGGAGCACCTCATTGAAGACTAGAGCAGGATGATGCCTCTCCCACCACTGCATTTAATCAACCACTACCTCAACATTATTTGTCACCACTATGGTCGATAGATCATGATCAGGATCATCATCATCTTAAAAGATGATGTTTGTAATAGAGAGGCGAGGGTGATCAACTACCCTCATTGCACTATAGTGTGCCCTGGAGTATTTGGGCATGTCGGGTGGTTTGGTCTATACAGGGCCATGCTGCCACATGAACCGACTACAGTAATAAGGTACAATAATATAGTCATGGTGACCCACTAGAAAATCATCCTGTTGTAGGTTCCTAAGGAACCTGATGTCATCAAACCACCTAAAATAGCGATGGGGTGTCAAGTCAACCTCTCTTGTGGTGATAGTATCGAACTGCAACCTCCAAAACTATACATCCTCGAAATGCCACTGGCCTGTCATGTCATACCAATGGGCCATCGATACATCATACGGTTGTCACTGGGAAAATTGACTAGCCTTGTGCACATGATGTGGGTGAAGGCCCACACCTGCTAAAGTGTGCACACTATAAGACAATGGTACTCATAGTGGGCATACCATCCAAGCTCCTGGTAGAGGTGTGCTTGCATGTTGCGCCCCTAGGAAAAAATAGTCCTATGCTTGACCATGTCTCTAACAATTGAGATGAGGCCCCCATGCAGATGTGAGCCTCACCCATCTATAGTGATCCAAAAAGAAACTATCACCACCATCACCCAACATAGCAGCGATGAAGTCATCCTCACGTGGTCATACAAGTGTGTGTATATGTGACTAGTGCCATCACCACCAATCGGGTGTCGTCTAAGGACACCCGTCATCCATGAATGGGGAGCCTAAGGATCTGATAGACATCCTTGAGGGTGATGGTCATCTCTCTATAGGGTAGATGGAAAGATGTGGTAGTAGCATCCCACCACTCCATCAGAGCAGTGAGCATCGTTTCATGGTATGACATCTCTGGCATAGTGAATATATACCAGAGACTGACCCGCTCCAGATGTGTGATCTCATCCGGTGATAAGAAATCTCTCTACTCACGGATGAGGTGGAATGCTCACCCTCTATGATGCTCCTAGATCTCCAAATAATCTTGCAAAAAATTAAAAAAATTCAAGTAGAAAACCTACTCATGATGAGAAAACATGCGAAAGGACATATACGTGCCGTGCAGATGTCTGGGCGATGCACTTGAGTCCCGAACCACCATGGTCACTCGAAGGACACCAACCCATCCTCAAGATGACAACACAGATGTGGGACACCAACACACATCCCAAATGATAGCATAAAAAAATGATGTAGGCGCACATTTTGGACGCCTGTGCACCTCAAAGCATGAAACACCCAAAAAAAATGGCAAAAAGGCACAAAGATTGAGACTAAGAAGCCTACCTAGTCAACCTTGTGACCCACGGTGATGTCATCACGTAGCTTCTCTAGCCTCAGTGCATCGTACTCTCTCCTGCTTGACATTTTGATTACTTTTCTCTCACAATATTCAACAATCTACTTGTAGTAAATAGTGAAAATGACCCTTCTAGGGGCCCATCTAGGTATATATAGGCCCCTTCGAGGACCCATTTTTCCTATAATTCATGGCCCCACGGTTTCTCCTGACTTTACCCCACCATACTGGGGGAAAAATCAGGAGGGGGCATATAGTCACCACTCGATCATTTTTTTTTCTCTCCTCTAAATCAACGACTTTTCCTTGATCATTCTTCTATCCATGGTAGTTTCTTCTGATATCTTGAAACTAACCCAAAATTGTATTTTTGTAGGATAGTGTTTTGAACAGTTTTCCATGATCGTTGAGCTTAGGAGCTAGGAGCATCCTCAGTACCAATTAGTGGAACCTCTTTGACCTCTATGATCCCGCTTCTAGGAACGCATTTCCGTAAAATCCAAAACTTAGAAGAAATTTTTCTTCTCTACTTTAGTAAGGCTAATTTTTTCTAAAATCAATCCCACTAAAGTGGGGGAAAAATGCAATGTCACAGAATTGCACATAAGGGAAATTCCACATTTTTGCATCTTGCCTAGCATTTATGACATCTTTGGAGCATTAATGACAAAATCTTGTGAGACAAAATTTTGTGATTTTGGCTTCATGCAGACACATGGCGAAATGGCAGAAGCCTGACAAGGCATTTCCTAAAAATCGAGGCCTTGGACACCTGTGCGCACGCGAACGTCTTCACAATGCACTAGCATCCTGGTGGTTTCTTGATTTTGAAACAATAAATCTAGAACCATGACCCTTGTGACACACGTCTTGACAGTTAGGTCTCGAGTGAAAAAAAAATTTCCACCCTTGCATGGATTAGAAACTCCTTTTTGCCCTCATTTTGGGGTTGGAAGCTATCAACTCAAATATTTTCACCACTTGCTCTAGTCTTGGGTAAGTTCTATGCTTGAGTAGCAACACTTTCATTGGTGAAGCCATTCCAGATTGAGGTCCTCCCAATAGCTACTAGCTCTCAAACAAGCACATTGTGGTGTGCCCATGTGCTTCGAAAGAGGGTCTTGACTTGTGGGTAACACTCTCTCTCCTTATCACTCCTTCCTACTAGTTCATTTACTAATTTTGGTGTGGTATCTACTCCGAAGCAGGTTTTTTTTTCACCACATGCTTTTTTATTTCCTTTACACTCTCTACCAGACTTGGTTTTCCATGGAGGTGGGAACACCGATGCGGGGGTTTGATTGAGGTAAGCCCCTATACAACCCCAAACTTTTTCCCTTGATCTTTTGTGTGTAGGGTACGAAGGGAAGCTTAGAATAAATATTTGGATGCATGAAGATGATATTTTTTCAAGTTCTCTTGCATTCTCCTTTACTTCCTAGATTTCTACTGATTACTCATGTCTCTTGTTCTGAGTCAAGAATTAAGACTCTGTTTCATCTGCCTAAGCTCCTGAGTTCTTTTCAACTTAGGATGCCAATGAATATTTTGGATGACAAGGTGTCACGCTGGCATCCTAGAACTGAACTGATGTCTTTTGGTTGAGAGCTCTTCATTCGGATATTGGAACTTAGAAATATTTCACTTTTGGATCCTGGACCTACTTTCTCACTTGTCTTCATGATTTCATTGATCCATTCAGTTTGAGGTGTATAAGGGTAGTTTGTTCCCTTTTGATCTCTTGAGAAGAAAGAGACTCGTGTATAGTGAATCCCTCTTATATCAGATTTCCATAGGTTGATGCCAAAATAAATCTAATTTAAAAAATTTCCATGGGAGGACAAAGGATTAACACACTATGTTGTACTATAAATATCTTGTTTAGTATTGTTTTCGGATTTGATTTTGTTGTAAATATATCCTTGCTCTCTACCATCCTAATGATGGATCACAGAGTGTGATCCAGAATGTGATGCAAAAATTTATAGCATAATCAAATCTAGAAACAATAATAAACAATATTATGGATTTTTGAAACTTGATATCTATAAATATCTCATTTTCAAATGAGAACTTTATGCACTTGTGAATAACTGATAGGATGAAATTCATGGAGTATAACCATGGGTAGCCTATCTTCACATGGAATTATTCCAACATCAAGATGATGAGGAATAATATGTAAAAAAATTTTGTCTAAATTTAAGAGAAAGAGTGATTGAACCTATCATAGGGTGAGAAAAACCATGATTTTTTTTACCATGCTTTCAATTTTTCATAAGAATCTTGATAAAGATCATCCATGAACAAGAATTCTTTAGTGATCACATTTTCCACACACATGAGATCAATGAGTATTCTAGTTGTAGGATTTTCATTAATAGATTCGATGATGTAGAGAGGACCATCAGATGCATGTCTAGGTGTGTCACCACGGGTGAAAGCAATGTTGGGTAGCACATTGGTTTGGCCCTTGCGAGGTTGAACATATATTAAAGCAACCATTCTATCTACTTCCTTCTCATTTATATTATCATCATAATTCTTATAATTATTCATGTCATCACTCATATCATCATTCTTAACAATAATCATCTCACCATTCTTAACATCACAAGCTTATATAAAGTTGGATGAATGGTTTGACATTGGATTGGTAAAAATCTGCATGTTTTGGTTAGGTTGAGCAACATGTTTCCTTGATAATTAATGTCGCCAAACTAGATGTCATTAGAATCAATGAGGTCTTGAACTTGATGTTTAAGATGCATGCATCATTTTGTATCATGTCGACTTGTGCAATGATATTGATAATTCATTCAAATTTTAACTTGGATGTAAAGGTTTTTTCATGTCCACAGGTCTAATAGGAGGAAGTCATATTAATTTCTTGTTCAAAATTGACTTCATGATTAAATAGAGGGTGTTAGGTAGCTGGGTAAATTGTCTATCACATGGTCTAAATTGGTATGGGGCTAAAATTATGGTAGAAAATTGTTGTTCAATATGGTTGGTTGTTTAAGGTGTATTTAACCTGAGAACTATTGTTTTTTCTTCTTGAATGGTTGATAGTTATTTTATGGTAAAGATTGGTATTTCCTAGTATGATTTGATGAAGATTCCTCTTCATACTTACTAGTCGAATTCTAGTAATCATGAAGCACCGTACATAAATGTGTAAAGGATGGATATTTCATTAATAAGACTTTATCCCTTATTTCAGGCTACAAGTTTCCAATGAACACTCTTTGAATATCCAAATCAAGAAGAGTAATATTGACTTGTGGGTAAATAAACTGATAGTGCCCCTATAAAGTGTGCCACTTTTTCATGTTTTCCTTGATTACATCACACTAAATTAGTTATGTAGTGTCAAAAAGTGGGTCCTTTGACATTTCTGGACTTGTTTAGGTCCTCCTTGCAAATTTTGGATTAATGTTGCCTTGATTTAGTGTTGTAATGTGGATATCACATTCACATTAGGTCTTGGGCCCTTGTGAACTAATGGATTTAAATGATACCTTGAAAAGGTGTTGTAAAGTGTTGTAACACATTTTCACAATTTTCTAGGGTTTTATCAATTAACTAAGCATGATAAACATACTTTCAATCATAATTTATCTTAATCTTTCCTTATTTGGAGTGTTTAAAAGTTTTTAACACACTTTCATATTACTCTATGCTTTTCATTAATAATTGGGATTTATCATTCTTTAATTGGACCTATTTTGTATCCACAAGCCTCATTTATTGCATATTTTTGAGAATAATCGTGCAACAAATCATTGAAGAATCATAATTCAAGTGTTTCTGGTTTGTGCAGCCCAGATTTAGTGTTTGGGACTCATTTTCCACCTTGGGTGAATGAGTCCCACCTAGGTATTTTTGGCCTCGATGCAGGTTTCACACATTTCTAGACACTTGATTTTTTATCTGGTATTTTGTGTAATGGGACTTGTTCATCGCCTTGGGTGAATGAGTCTCGTGTGACCAAAATTAAAATTTAAATCAAATTTTCGGTGAGATTTTATTCTCCTAAATTTGATGTTGGCATGTAGTGTTGTAATTTTGGGAATTCCTACATAATTTAGTATAAATACAAGGTTCTTTCACTCATTTTATCCTAACAATAAATCAGGTGACCTAAGACTTTTTGAAAGTATCCTTATAGAAAATTGAGTTCACAAGAGCATTTGAGCAAGAGAATTCAAGGCATTCAACGATAAATTATCAAACATTCAAGAGCATGAATCAAGAGCATCAATCATCATGTCAAGGATTTCATTCTTAATTTATGTCATTTTGCTAACAATTTGGGTGTAGAGTTCATGATTCAAGCAAGCATTACATTCAAGATCTACCAACATCAAGAAAGAGTCAAGAACCACATCCATTATATCCATTTCAAGCATAATTGTAGCACTTTATTGCTAGGTTTTGGTGAGTTG
The DNA here is from genome assembly GCA_007115665.2 of Sequoiadendron giganteum. Classification (NCBI taxonomy): domain Eukaryota; kingdom Viridiplantae; phylum Streptophyta; class Pinopsida; order Cupressales; family Cupressaceae; genus Sequoiadendron; species Sequoiadendron giganteum. The sequence goes on from CM021105.1 coordinate 146,175,407, forward strand.
CAAAATTATCTTTTGTTCACTCATTATTCTCCCTTTAAATTTTATTTCATTTCAAGGTTTAATTGCCAACAAGGGGTTTGACCAAGGAAAATGCCTATTCTCTAATGCCCACAACAATTTTCCCTCTTCTTCTATGTGATTTGTAGGTCTAGGCTATATATTTGTCAAGGAGAAAAGTTGGAGAAATTTTTTCAAGTCTCTAAAAATTTCAAAGTTTCCATTTAACCTCAACAAGCTTGGAGAAGACCTACATGTGGTATTTTGCAGATCTGGATCTGGATACCAATAAAAAAGAGTAGAAGAAATTGAGAGACATGAAATCTAGTTTAAAACTAAAAAATAAAAAGTTGACTGATTCACCACTATTGATGAATTAGTCCCACTATACAGTCCTGATAGAGGTTTTTACAGATTTGGATACCCTTTTGGGTAAAACATGTTCTTGCACATTTTCTCAGAAACTAGATTGATTTTCCCAACTTGGAAAATAAGTCCAAGTAAACATAAACAATAGATTTTTGAGTGATCCAAACCTCCATTCCATCTTCTTCATACTTTCAGGTGCACACTTTCAATGTCATAGACTTTTACTATATTTTGTTCATTTTTCTAGGTCATTTTGCATATCACAATGTGTTTTCAAGAATTTTCTTTTCAAGGTTTGCACTTGGTGGTGAACCCCTTGTTTGAAATAATTCAATCCATTATAACATTCCCTTTGTCAAATTTCAATCTCCTTTTCATTGAAATCTCAAGGGCTTGTTCTTGAGTGAAAAGGGCAGGAAAATTGGTCTCTTTCCTTTTAGGTTCAAAACCCTAGAAGTGAAAGAAATCACCACCATTTTCACCTTTTCATTTTGGTGAACCCGATCCTATACATTTTCCTAGAAACTAGATTGATTCTCCTAGCTTGTTGAATGAGTCCCATGTTGGAAACAAGCTACAATGAGAGGTGGGGTGAACCAGTGTTGTGCAAAAAATTACTTTATTACCTTTAACTTCAAAGAATTAACAACATTCAACCATGGTGCATAAACAATAAAATAAACACAAAAATACTTAACCAATTTCTTCTCATACATCAATGACATAATACATTCATGAAGTCGGCTCCAGTACAAGAAAAACTAGGAATAAGCTAACTAGATCTTCTATCTTCCACATGAATTGATATGAGCCACTACACTTTAGTATTGATAGAGATATTATACCAAAAACCATTTCCTGAGATGTGCAACACAAAATAATAAAATCAAATATTCATATAGATTGATTAACATTGTGCTACTAGATACTCTATTTGTTGGTATGATCAAATGATAGTGCACACATCTGATCATCGATTAGAGTTGCCATCAATGACAACACTAAGTGATATTGTAGTGTCTCTTGACAACATACCAGTCAACATAGATAGTATATTTTTAGTGATCCAGACCTGCATTATGTCTTCTTCAGTCTTCTAGGTGCACACTTTCAATCTCATAGCTTTTTACTACATTTTGTTCATCTTTCTAGGTCATTTTGCATATCACACTATGTTTTCAGATATTTTCTTTTCCAAGTTTACACTTGGTGGTGAACCCCTCATTTGACATCATTCAATCCACTACAACATTCCTTTTGTCATATTATAATATCCTTTGCATTGAAATCTTAAGTACTTATTCTTGAGTAAAAGGGCAAGAAAATTAGTCTCTTTTCTTTTAAGTACCAAACCCTAGAAGAAAAAGAAAGCACCACCATTTTCACCTTGAACCACCAAAAGGATATGAAATTAGGGAAATAGGATTCCCTAATATGCCCCTAGGGTTTTTCACCTAGGAGCAAGGTTGGAAGAAATACTCTCTTTCACACTAATGATGTGTTTTTGGCGAGTTCATTCAAAAGGGGTTTGGAATGGGTGTGATGTGTGTGCCAGAGTGCTACAATGTAATGAAATTAACTAAATATGAAATGTAAAAAGTAATTATAAACAACATGCAATTTCCTAATAATGATCTAAATTTATGTAAAACTGTAATGAAAATGGAAAAGATAGAGATGGTGCACCTGGAACTGAAGGTTGAAGAAGAGGAGCTCTAGAATCTTTTGGAATTTTTTGAAAATGATCATTGGGACACTTACACCAAAATGGGAAACCTAGTCCTCTTCTCGGGAAACTCTGCTAGAATAGGTTTATGGTAAATGGGTATCCAAAAACACATAAGCCACTTTCCAGGCCTGGTATACAGACTAATTCGCCAATGATGGTGACCTAGTCCACCTAGAGCTTTCAGGAGTTTTGAGGTTGGAATTTGTAGGTGCCCACTTGTACTTCTATTTTTGACAGAGACTCATGTTTGAATCTTCAGAAAATAACCTACAAGTTATCTTTTAGCTCCTCCTAGGGTTTATTGACTTGAAATGTTGTGGATGGAATGATGACACCTTTTCAACACTATACTCTTTGACTAATATTCATTCAAACCTACAAAACACACATTCAAAGAGAAGGAAAAGGTTAGGGTTAGAGAATAGGGGTTTTTCTTATTCAAACCCCATGTTGGTAATCAAACCGAAATGAAATAGAAATGAAAGGGAAAGATGATTGAATGAAAAGAAAATGTAAACACTCACCAAACCCTTGATGAAGATATCTAAAAACATGCAAGAACCAACTCTAATGGATGATGTCTAAAAATGCTAAGTGCTTGAATGCTTTCTTGGGAATATTGAGTGCTTGAGTTCTTGTGAAGATGAAGGATGTTATGTGTGGGTGGGAGACTAAGAGAGAGGGAAAATGAGGATAAAACCTTTATTTATACATACTATGCCCTAATTCCCTAAAAAATAACCCATGATAGGCCCACCTTAGGGTTTTGGAGAAAATTTTTTGTGAGAATTTTGTCTTAATTTTGAATTTTATGCCAAAACGGACTAGGTCACCCAAGGTGGGGACTTGGAAAAATTCAAGTGGTGGTAAAGAAATAAGTGGTGTTTAATGATGTTTAATGGGTTTGTCTTCTAAAACACATGTGAAGCAAATTTTTTCCTTTGTATATCTTTGTATTTCATTTTTATTTTTGTCTTCAGGGTGATTCGTGTGCGATGACCTTGTATTTCTAACAGATGCACAATATGCCATGTGGTGGTTGCACATGTCTCAATAATCATTCTCTCTCTATTTGGAAGTCGGACCACGTGTCGATTTGGCAAATGTTTTCTCGATTTTGGTTTTCGCAAAGATGAGATTATCAACCCTTTTGACACGTCATCATTTCACACCATGTAGTTGTATAAAGGGAATGTTGAACTTGGAGTCTGTCAGAATGTGATGTACCTTTTTCCAGTGAAGGGATGTGAGTCAGTGTTGCAAAAGCTAGTTGGGTGACCGACAAGGTTTTTGCGAGATTGTCTTCTAGGATTATAGTGATTACAAGGGCTAATCCTATTGAGATATCTAAACGACATAAATGTGGTAGTTGAAAGTTGATGAGAAGGATTTCAGAGACCTAATAAAAGATCTAGAATTGGATTTCCAAGCTATCAGATTTGGATGTCTCACATTCATCAAATCTGGATGAGGTTGGCATTTTCTCTTCTGGGCGGCTATAAATTGAAAGCAATAGCATGGAGTAAGGGTTTCTAAATTTTTCCCATTAGAAATTTTTTCTTTATTTTTCTTAGTTAATAGAGATATTTCTTTTAAAATTTTATAGAACACTGCTTCACTCTAGCATGTTATGTCTATTTTATGATCGGGTATGTGCAAGATCATCATGGAAATAATAGGCCCTTAAGTGGCAATGAAAATTCAGAAAATCAGAGTTAGGAAACTTGACGTAAAAATTTGAATAAGTTATCTATATTATTTCAAAAATATGAAAGAATAGAATCTATAGAAAATTTATTGTAGTTTCTAAACTACTAGGTTTACTTAAAAAAAAATCTGTTTGGTGAAAATTTGAAATTTCAATGCAGTAGTACTTCAACTTCAGGGAAAAAAATAAGAAGTAGGTGTTTGTCTGACCACCCTAACTACAATAAAATGATAATATTTTTTTATAATATTTTAGATATAAGTATAGGACTCATGTCCCAATGTGATACATATTTTTTTGTAATTTTTACCAAGTAAATAATTAATTAAGATTTTTTTATTGCAACCTTTAAAAAAAATAAAAACTCGTATGTCTGATCATCTTAACTTGGTCAAAACTTCATGGATTTTTTTTTTTTAATCCTATAGTATGTGAAGCATAAAATGTGACAAATTTTTGGATTCAAAAAATGAGATACTATTTGAAAGCTATAGATATTTTTCAATCAACCTATAAATTAGGACTTTAGTCATAATTCAAATAGAATATGAATAATAATTATTTATTAAATTCAAAGTAAAGCATAATTTATATTGGTGGAAAGCTAAGAATATCCTTTAATGACCATTTTTGCTTCATCAATTTTGGGTAAAAACAAATCGTTATCCACATGGGCCATCATATCACTTACATATTGCCACTTTTTGGCCCATCATGATCTTGCACATACCCAATAAAACTATTGTCAAATTGGGATTTGATCTTTGTTTTAAAGTTCATTTGAATTTGAAATGCGAGTTATTCTGAAGAAATACTTGAAATTGTGCATGATATGGTCTTTATCAATATTTCTCTCTTTATATCTTCATCTAGAATAGAACACTGTATTTTGCTTGATCTGAATAGTTTTTGGTTATTGGATTTCAATTATGTTTGTGTATATGACTGAATCTTAAGCTTTAGAGACTGGAATATGTCATTGGACTTCTCCATTTTCTTTGAAAGGTTATCATTTTTTCGTGATATGCTATATTAAGATGAAGGGTTTGTATTTCTTTTTAATGTTTTTCTATTAAATCTAGAACTTCTATGTTTGGTTCAAATCTTAATACGCATTTCCTATTGGTCAATTGAATGATTGCATCTATGCTTGTGTGAACCCCTAGACCTGCAAATGCACAAGAACAACAAACAATCAAAGTGTTAGATAAAATTCAAACAAGCATGAGAGATTCCTCATGAAATCCATCTACTAAACTTAAACCAGGAAGAAATGAAGAACGAAACTTAAATAAATGAGAGTTAATCCTAATTAAGCAAGTAAAATAGTGATCCCATGGGGGAATTTTTGCCAATTGAATGTTGGAATTGGCCCTTTCCCAACTCCTAATTTTCAATGTGAAGATTGTAGATTGTTCAAATCTCTCCAAAGAGATTTGAGCATAACCTAGCTATGAATTATTGAAATGGTGAATGGTTGGGTGGAAATGGGCAAAATTAGCTCTCAAATGTGAAGAGAGTAACTTTACATGAAATTGTGGATGTTGAATGAGGAGAGAAGCCTCCAATTTATAGATTTGAATTTGGAAGAATGAGCAAGTTTTGAGCAATGTGGGACTAACTTTCAATCCAATGGTTTAATGTCACTTGTCACCATGTGAATGGTTGATGGTTGTGCAAGTTTTGGCCAAAGTACCAATAAATGCATTTAGTTTGAATTTGAATTTGTGAAATGAGTTTAATGTCACTTGGCTCAAGGAAAAGGACATCTAAGAGGCCTTAAATGCCTTGTTGGAAGGACCAAGCCTACTTGGAATTTTTGAATTCAAATGAGGGAATATTCCCTTTTGATGCCATGTGAGGGAAAATAGAGATTCAATAAATGAATTAAATCTATTTTCATGTGCAAGTTGCATTCTCTAGAAAATTTTAGTGAGAGGGATTAACTTAATCAAGGTTTTAATTAATTTAATAGGAGATTTGATGATTTGACAATTTTGACTCAAATAGATGAATTAATTTAAATCAGAATTGAGAGGAAATGAGGACTTCAGATATTTTAATCAAATAAAATGATTTATTTAATTAAACAAAAATGTAAGGTTAATTAAATTAAATTGTTTAATTTAATCACTAGAGGAGAAAGACCTAATTAAATGAATATTGATTCATTAAATTAAGAGACAGAAGATGATGAAAATTTGGGAGTGTGATTCAAGAAGAAATGTTGTTAGTAATCCAGATCAGGTGTGCCAAAATGAAATTTTACATTATTCAAGTTTACATTTTGCCCCTCTTTGAAGCAATGTAGTTGTTGCATTGATTCAAAGAATAAAATTGTTGTGATCAAAGTTCAAAATTTCTTAATTGTTTCAGATGCCCCACTGCTGCCCCAACAGAAGGATATTGGTGGTATAATGCCCCATCAAGAGATCAGATGAAATTTTTGATTTTTTGGATGATCTTGCGAAAAAGGGGGACAAGGTGCCTAACAGGCTAAGAATGCCTCAGAATGCCAAAAAATGCTTTAAAATGCCAAAAAAGATGCAAAATGGCCCTTGGTTGGACAAAAATGGGATCAGGGGACCAAAACCCTAGTTAGACAATCAAATTAGGTCAAAAAACCCTAATTTTTCAAGCTTTAATAGACCTTGTGGGGTCACTTTCAATGCATTTGTAATCTTAGCCTTTGAAAAATTTCTCATTTGAGCTCTGAGTCTTGGTTGAAATGGCGCAATGACAGCTTCCCAGGCACATGTTGGAGAGAGTACAAGTGCACCAGCGACTAGTCGGCATAGGACTTGTGGTATATACCCTTATCCAACTTTTTTTGTTTTCGTTAATCATGCATTAAATAGGGTTTAAATGTCATTTAAGTTGTGTGGCGCTATATAGTGTTGCTGAAAATGTTTTATCAACACCGCACGGTCCTGTATTACACTGCATATGCAAAGTGTGTTGTGCGGTCCAGTTTGGACATTAGGGAATTTTTGTCGATCAAAGTCCGCCGCTTGTAGATATTCCACCACAAGACGTAGTTAGGAAATTGGGGCTCACCTCAAAGTGGACTGCATACATGAATAACACAATGTAGGCCACTTTGGAACCATGTGAAATGCAAATTCAACCATGGTGGCATAGTTTGCAAATTTCCAAACTACGTCACACCCACAAATAGCACCGCATTTGCTATTTTTGGTGCAAAAATTAGTGCGGGATGTCAATAATTTTGCCTTTCCCTGAGACAATGGTTTCCCCTATGCAGGGGGAGCTTGATGTACTTTACTCATGGGAGCATATATGGCCAGTGCTTAGTAGATTATAGGGTATGCATGTGTATCTCCAGGAGCAGCTTGGTATTCTTGGGCTTTGGTATGTTGCGTATGTCCCCCTATTCGGTCACATTTAGGTATGATGACCATCCTAGCCGAGTGGTGGCACAGTGAGAAATCTTCCTTCCATCTTCCTACTGGTGAGGCCACCATTACCCTTGAGGATGTGTGGCACATTCTTCGACTACCCATCCATGGAGCTCGAGTGATCTATGATCCGAAAGAGGGTAGGAATGCCTGTTTTGATGTTATGGGCATTGATGAGCTTATTATTTGCGATGAACAAATTGACCTAGATCGATATAGGGGAAGAGCTCCCACTTACAGGTTGATTGCGGCCACCATTATTTTTGGTCTCGTAGTACTTGATTGGTGCGGTCAATATTTTGTCTGGGTTGGGGATTAGCATGGCAATGGATGTGCATTCGTAGGGAGTGATTTTCCTAGGGACCGGTATTACTAGCCTCTTTATACAGATATTTGCACGAGTTTTCCTACCTAAACAATTGGTCCCTCGGTGCCGGATTCACCCTACTACATATTTGGGCAAGGGAGAGGATCCTAGTGCTTCACCTAGATGTGACACCAATTATTATTGACCTTGATGATCCTGTCATTTAGCGATACGATGGGGCAGAGATTCACTTCACCCATACCAGCATAGGTGGTCTGGCATACTGGCAGCAAGTTCTCGATGAGATGAGAGAGTTCATCTAGAGACCCTAGATGGGAATTGGCCCATGGTATGATGTCGATCAGTTTTTTTATGTTAGACAGGATAGGTGGATGCAGGGTCGAGAGGTATCTTCTTGACAGGGTTGCCCGATAGTTTAGAGAGGTAGAAGATAGGCCTAATGACCAGTATGTGGCCATATTTTCTCGTGCGACTAGAGAGACAACATGGGGCCAACCCATTGCATTTTCAAAGGTAGTATCCTCCTTCAAACAACTAGTGGCCCAACTATGGCCATATGATTAGGGGCTGACAGATGTGGGGGTCACTCTAGCTTATAGAGCATAGTTCAGTCCTCCACTTAGATTGACAATTCCAGACGCAGCTATTCCATGACGTAGACCCAGGGGTCAGACAATTGGCAGAGGACAGGGTAGAGGAGGAGGTGGACCACCTCCCAACAAACACCTCTGAGAGACTAGACACAACATCAGCCAGTAGCAAAGGATGTCCAGCCTCAAGTTGGCCCACAACAACAACCAGTAGGACAACCAACAACATAGCTAGACCACCAAGATGCACTGATCCAATAGCTGCATGGTCAGATACAGGTTTTGACAACAGAGCAAGATGAGACATGGTAACAAGTCGCATGAGTCACAGCTAAGAGAGACTAGGCATGATTTGAGAGGGATCAGGAGATCGTTCTATGATGATAGCTAGAGACCATTGCCTCCTCCTCCCAGGGTCGATTAGTTGATTTACGGGCATACAAAGAGGTTGTCAAGGAGGCCGAGTATTATCGACAACATTAAATGTAGGTAGTGCCACCAGTGGGCAGAGTGTCAGACTTCTCTCAACACATAGGGGTATGACTACTAGAGGATCATGGTGATAGGAAGGTGGGAGAGGGCGACGGACACAGCCAGTAGGGCTAGCCCTTGATCATAGACAATTTATTCATTTTTTGATTCACGGGCTGCGCTATTGCGCCCTTTTGTATCATGTATTCTGATATACATTTGATCCAATTTGTATCATAATAGTGTATTTACTTGATGACATATATGAGATGATTCACCTTTTTATGAGATGTTTTGCAAATGTATGATATGCAGTCTAATTTTATTATGATTCTATGAGATCTTTTTATTCTTTATGATGTATGCTTCTAATGGATGTACTTCTTTTTATATATTTTTCATGCATTTTAATGATGGTCCTATGAATTTAATGTATAGTAATGATGGTGCCTAATGGATGAAAATGGAAATGGATGCTAATCATTATGTATGATGCAATGCTTTCTTAAGATGCTTAGAATAAAAAAATTATATTACTCTTCATAACTTAAGATAATGATATAATGCAATATGCTTCTTATGCTAATGGTCATGTGGATGCAGAGTGTATGCATTGGTGATGTTTTGATTATTGTCATGATACCATGTTAGTGTGGAAGGAAGATAGAGGAATTTTAGAATCAGTGAGTTAGTTAGGATGATGATGATTTTTCTTTTGCACGAGTTGGGATTTTTAAAGGGTCAATTACGCTATGTTTTGATAATACACATAGGTACAATGCATCAAGGTATAAAGGACTAGGATGGTGTTGTACCCACTGTGATGGACTTTGAATTGACAATCAGATAGGAGTATTCTTGTTCACACTTAGCATTACAAACTTCATTCAGGATGTAGTTTAGACATTCTAAACATCGCGGGCCAAAACATAGGAAATCAAGCCTTCCTATGTGGTCAACAAGATATCTAAAACATCCTCTCCACAAACAAAACAAAGCATATATGAATAAGTTATTTTACAAGGGTATCCCACAAGCACAGTAGATAAAAGAGACAACGATCTTTGCCCCCATGCCTTTCTCTCTAAACTTGTCTTGTTTAGGCATCATCGAGAACTCCTTGGAATGAGCACAAATTAGGATAAGTCGATAAAAGACCAAATAAAACAAATCAAACAAGCTAATGTTCTTCATACCACTAGCCAAGACTAAACTACTATGGGGTACCTGATTCTTATGTCCATCGCAGGAAATCTTCATCCTAGGACATGTTATGATCAGGGTTTTGACAAGACTAATTTGGGTGATAAGTCATTGATATTTTGAGTTGACCAACTTGTTTGTTTAGTAGCCTTGGACTTTCAAGACTTTGACAATTAGAGTGTTCACTTTTGAACCTGCTAGAATCACTTCTGACTGACTCACCAAAGGGTGATGATGATGAATGATTTATTAGGATTGATGACTATCGCGGGTGAAAGCGAAATGAAATGGGTGGACCATTTTGAAATTTTTAGATATTTTGAGGTTGTTTTTGGTATTTTCAAGATGTTTTACAAATGTTTTGGTATTTTTTGAGATTTTTTATGAGAGGACTAGCTTAAAGACCAATCCTAGGGGTCTTGGGAGCTGATCCATAGACTAGCCTTGCCTACGTTATACACGTAGAGACCACATAGCTCGACTGACGACAAACTTGACTCAATGATGAGATAGATGGGCAAACAAATTGCCATTTTATTGTGATAGATGCCTAAGGACTGACCTAAGATGTAAAATAGATGGGAAAATGGATTTCCAATGTGACGAATGCCTAAAGGATTGACCTTAACTGTCTCGGGGGGTGATCAAAGATCAACCTTGCCTTTGTTCAAGCTCAGACATGACGTAGTTTGGACAAGGTGGAAGACTGCCAAGACTCAATGATGAACTCTTTTTTTTGAAGATTTTTTGATATTTTTGACATGTTTTTGGATTTTTGATGAATTTTTCTAAATGTTTTGATTTTTTGATGAATTGGGAAGAGCACAAAAATATACACAAATCCGATCCAGTGCCAGTTTCAAGGATATGCCCCAGCGTTAAGCGATAGACTACTTCAATAAAGGCAGGACAAAACTGACCTTAGGAGTATGCCAAATAGTACTATGGTGGAATATGATATGGGTATCAGCTCACACTATGGTATGGATGCGAGCAGATGGGTGGATGGATGATTAATGAAATGTGATGGTATGGATGAGTGATTCTTGGAGATCCTGGTAGATGGGGAGTGCTTTATTTACACTTGGCACATGTTTTCTAGGTTTTCACCAAGGTACTTGTCCAAAGTGCCACCGAAGTGGTTTTCACTAGAGGATGATTTTTTTCTTTACTGTTTTCAATCCTTTTTTTTAATTTTTGCATTTTTTGATTTTTTTTGGTTGTTGCCAAGACATTTGTTTGCCAGGTTTTCATCAAGGTAACCATTTTTTCAGGAATTTTTTGATTTTTTTTTGTATTTTTGGTTCTATACCTTATAAGATTTTAGGCATAATTTTTTTTGAGGTGAGAGCTGTTCAGAGGCTCCTGTAGAGGCTCACCTTCTGGTGTTACTAATTGATATGCTCCTAATTTATAGCTGGTTATGATGAAAAAAGTTCGTAGTGAGTTAGGCTCAAATTTTCCTTTGCTCTCTGGATCCGACACATTCTTTTGGTTCTCTTTCATCATAATTTTTCCAACTTGGAAGGTGCGTTGCCTGATATTCTTGTTGTAGCTTCATTTCAGGTGATTTTGGTAAACTCGTAGATGGTTTAGGGCACCCATGCATCGTTCATCTATCAATTCCAGCTCATTCTGTCTTGTGACCCTGTACTCCTCATCTGTGATGAGAGCTCGATCTCAATTGGGAGTATGGCCTCTCATCCGTAGACTAGGGAAAATGGGGTGGAACTTATTGGCATGCAAATTATTGTGTAGTAGGCCCATAAGGTGAGATTTAGCTACATATGCTAGTCACGACCAGAGTCATTGATTGTCTTGTTAAGGATTTTTAGAATGGTTTAGTTGGTAGCTTCTTCTTGGTCGTTGCCATTTGGGTAATATGGGGTGGAAAAGTGGTGCTAGATTTAGAATTTTTCACACAAGTGATGGACACCCTAATTCTTGAAAGGTGTCTCATTATCAGAGATAATGGATTGAGGAACACCATATTGGTGAATGAGGTAATTCAGGATGAACTTGGCTATCTTCTTTCTAGTGATGTAGGTCATGGGAATCGCATTGACCCACTTTGTGAAATATTCGGTGGCGGTGATGATGAACTTTTGGTCGTTGGATGAGGTGGGTGAGATTTTACCTATGAGATCGAGCCCCCATTGGGAAAATGGCCAGGGTGTAAGAATAGGGTGTAATTCTTGAGCTAGTGCATGAATGAGATCTCCATGCTACTGGCACTATAGACAACTTTTGACAAAATCATGTGCCTCTCTTTCCATTGTCGGCTAGTAGTACCCAATTCTTAGCAACTTCTTGGCCAAGGTCGTACCACTCGAGTGTGAATCACAAGTTCCATTGTGTACCTCATTTAAAGCAGCCAGGGCTTCCTTAGGTTTTAAGAAACCTAATAGGGTTCCATCAATGCTCCTATGGAAGATAGTTTTTCCTAGGATGACAAATCGTAAGGACCTTTTGACAAAGGTTCATTTCAGGTTTCGGGTAATGTCGGCTAGGAGGACTCCTAATCTTAGATAGGTGTAGATGTCATGGTACCAAAGATCATCAGGACCAATGATTTTACATGAATATTCTAAGTCTGGTACCTTGAAAGTGGGTATGAGAAGCTACTCTACCAAGAATTTGTGATTTGAGACATTGTGACGGATATCGAGCAAGGATCCAATCATTGGCATTACATCAGTTGCTCTGTTGTTTGCCCTCGGTATCTTCTCAAAGGTGATATCGATAAATGATTCCTTGAGGCTTTCTACCACCTTCTTGTATGGTGTGAGCTTATCATCCTTATTTTGGTATTCACTATTGACTTGGTTGATGATAAGTTGTTAGTCTCCATAAACCTTTAATGCCATAATTTGCCACTGTGCTGCAATCTTGAGACCTATGGTTAAAGCCTCATACTTTGCAATATTGTTGGTATAGGGAAATTCCAACTTGTAAGATCTTGGTATACAATCCCCCTAAGGGGTGATGAAGAACACACTGGCTCCTGATCCATGTTGTGTGTGGGAATCGTCAAAGTATCATTTCCAATGGTCGGTTGCACTAATATTAAAAAGGGACTCATCTAGAAACTCTGATGTGAGCAGGTTGTCTATATAGAGGGGATCTTCTACCATTTGGTCCACAATTACTTGTCCTTTTATTTCCTTTCACTCCACATATTAGATTTCATACTCTGACAATATCATTACCCATTTAGCCATCCTCCCTGTGAGCATAGCCTTTGATATTAGGTATTTTAAGGGATCTATTTTGGTGATGAGCTTGATTTTATGTGCTAGCATGTAGTGTTGGAATTTATGTGAAGCGAACACTACTGCTAGGAAAGCTTTCTCAATGAATATGTAATTCAACTCATGCCCAACCATTTTTCTACTAATGTAATAGATAACCCTTTTTGTCCTATTTTCGTCATGCTGAGCCAAAAGAGCACCCAAGGCTACTGTTGTTGCCGAGATATATAGGATCAATGGTTTCCTTGCAATGGGTGGTGTTAAAAAAGGTGGAGTAAGTAGATATTCTTTGACTTTGTTGAATGCATATTCGCACTTGTCATCCCACTTGAATGCTACCCCCTTGTGTAGTAGATGTGAATACACAATCTGTTTGTCTACTAGTTGCGCTATGAATCTTTGGATGGACTAGCGTCTACCTTGTAATCCTCTGAGTTGTTTTAGTGTTCTTGGCACTCCCATATTAAGGATTGATTTTACCTTTGTAGGATCCACTTATATCCCTCTCATTGACACTATGTATCCCTGAACTTTCCTGATTGTACCCCAAAGACACATTTATTTGGGTTGAGCCTGACCTTGGATTTTTCTAGTCTATCAAAAATGTCGCTTAGGGTTTTTATGTGGTCCTAACTCTTCTTTGATTTGGCCAGTATGTCATCTTTGACTGTTTTGTGTATCATGTCATGGATCTCTGATATGTAGCCCCTACATTCTTTAACCCAAATGGCATCACATTCTAGTAGTAGGTGCCCCAAGGACATGTAGAGGCCGTCTTATGCAGGTCTTATTTTGTGATCATTATCTGATTGTAACCCGAGAAGCCATCCATGAGGGATAGCATCTCGTGTCTATTTGTCATGTCCACTATTGTGTCAATGTTGGGTAGTGGAAAATCATCCTTAGGAAATTATTTGTTAGGGTCTTTGAAGTTTGTATAGATGCGGATACCCCCATTTTGTTTTGAGACTGGTACAAGGTTGGATACCCACTCTAGATAGTCAATCGGGCATTTGAATCCAACATCCAGAAGCTTTTGTAATTATACCTTGACTAGCAAGGCTATCTGTGGATGCATTTTTCTTAACTTTTGTCTAATCGACTTTGCTCCAGGGTAAACAACCAAATGATGAACCGCCACTTCAGGATCTAGACCTGGCATATCAGCATAGGTCCATGCAAAGTTTACCTTCCTTTCTCTTAAGAATGCAACCAAAAATTCTTGTTCTTCTATCAAAAATGATTGAGCATAGAAATTGATTTGTGGTTCTATCTTTGTTCCCAAGATAACATGATTACACTGCTCTGCTAGGATTACTAATTTTTATTGATGTAGAGCAGTAGGGGGGAGATTGAATCCTTCATCCTCCAGTGCCTCGGAGAGGTTTTCACCATTGGATGCATCCTTTAGTTTTACTATTTTGTGGTTAGAGAGTGCCACAATGTTGTTTTCACTCAATAAATTCGAGCTTATTCTCAATATTTTTATTTTACGACTAAAGGACTCAATCATCTCCCCATTATATGCTTGGGTGTATAATGTGATGTTGAAGCCTGCCTTGTGATCCCCACATAAAACTGTATCCCTTAGTCCCATGAATTCTGAGAGCGCCTCATCATTTTTGAATGAGTCTAGAATTGGTGGTCCACGTTGGTCGTGATCGATGAGTTGAGGATGTACTAAGGTGATTTGGTGGGGCTTTTGGTTTGAATCAGCTCATGAGGCCCTAATCATTAGTAGGGTGGAATCCTCAAAGATCGTGGGAAGGCCTGCTATGGTATCATCATCGTCACTACTAGAGAAAACATCAGTAATGTCAAAGGTGAAGTTGTCAAGTGGGGTACCTAGGCATACGGGTGGTCTAAGGGTAGTTGCTGATACTTGAGGAGAGGACCTGACTGCCCTACTGGGAGTATCTCTTCCACACACAGTTATACTCAGGGGAGCACATCCGAGGCCAAGGTTCCACATTCTTCTTTTTGTAATGATGTACTCCAAGCATCCATTACTATTCTTTCCAAGACTTTCATTTCTATTGTAGCCCATGCCAATCATTATTTGTAGCCCTTTGTTGGTTTCATCCATAGGTAATGTAGGTGTGGGATCTATATCATGGTATATTATGCTTGAAATATCTTTCTCGACTTAGGTCTCCCCAATGGAAAAATCCAGAGGGGTCTGCCCTAAGGGTGTGGATGGGTGTTTCATTTGGTCGAGGTTTCCCATGTGACCTAGGAGATTGTGGTAACTCTCCTACAAAAAAATCACTCTTCTTCATCCTATAGTTGTCGCATCCTATTTCCTGGATCATGTTTTTGATGTCAGATATATCAAGGATGATGGGTGTCTTTGTCATAGAAGTGGAGGTGAGGTTGGTTGGGTCGATTTATGAAGTGGATGGTTCTTCATCATTTTTCGGTACTTGGGGGATTTTATAAAAATTGGCTTCCAAGTTTTTGCAGTAGGAAAATGGTTCAGGGTCCCCATGTATAGTGACCTCCTCATTTTGGTACATGAATTTTATGGATTGACGGTATTTTGAGGCCACTGCTTTCATTCCGTAGATCCATGGATGTCCAAGGATGATGTTATATAGTATGTCAAGGTCAAGGACCTGACAGGTAGTCTCCATGGTTGTTGGTCCCACTTGGATGGGGATTTTGATAGTGCCTTGAGACAGTCTTTCTTGATCATCATACGCCCTTATTGTGATGCTATTATTCTTGTTAATGGAATCCTTAGTGAATTCCAAGTTCCTTATAAGTTTGCAAGAGAAAATATTAAGGCCTACACCTCCATCCACCAGGACTCTTTTAGCTTTCTTTATATGGACCAGCACTTGAAGGTGAAGTGTGCAGTTATGAGATGGCTGCGGGGGGAAGTCTTGATCATAAAATGTTAGGAGATTTTGGGTGATGATATTTCCAACCATATCCTGAAACTGATCTATTTCAAGAGTGGTGGAGATGGTGGATGTTTCTAATGCTTAATCAAGAATTTGCCTATGGGCAGCGCAAAGTTTTAACAACTCCATGATGGAGATTTGTGTGAGGGTTCTCTTCAACTGGTCGATGACATTGTAGTCATAGGGAATGGATTTTGTATTTAAAGTGGGGGTCTTAGATGGTGCCCCTATAATGGTGACCTTGCCGCCACATGTGATGACTCCATAGTTAGTGTTGGCGCCCTTGATGTTAATGACCGTGACCATTTCATCGACACATTCAACTATTTCCTCATATACTAGATTAGCACTAGAATATTTTTTCTTTCCTTTATTGTTCCCCTGATTGTTTCCCTGATTTTAGTTTGGCATTGGATTTGTGTATATTTTTAGATCTTGATTTCCGGCTGGCTATTTGACATTGATAATCTTGTCCTCGATGAGATATTGGATGATGTTCTTTAGCCTCATGCAATTAGCGGTGGTATGCCCTTTGATCTTATGAAATTCACAAAGGATGTTTTCATTATACCATGGCGGTTTAGTCATGGGTTCCACATATTGCTCAGAGTTAGAGACTTTGATTAGGTTTTCCTTGACCAACTTCTTCATTATGGACTCAATCGATTCCCCAAGAGCCACGAACTTCCGCTTGGGGGGATATTTTCCTCGGGGAGGTGGTCCTCCTTGATTACCCAAGTTAAGTTATTTGGTTGGTGAGAAGTGGTTGATGTTGTGCCACTACTGCATTAGTCTCCACATTATTGTGATTATGATTTTGTGGCTAGTGATGAGTTTGGATATTCGGCTTAGGAGTATTTATGAACACTTTAGCATTGACCACGCCATCATTTGTGATGTTTTTATTCCTCAACCAAGTTCAAGGTTTATCATTATAATTGTTGGATAGGTGGTTATCCTATGGTGGATTAAATTTTGATGTACCTCCTCATGCTATAAGGGCTTTTTCGATGTTAAGCGCCTTTGGGATCAATTGATCATATGATGTGATGCATTTCATTTTCAAGTAGAATGCCAAGTTTTCATTCAGATTAGATATGATCGTGCAAACTTATTGTTTTTCTGGCATGGTCCACTTGCTCTGATTGGCCTTGGATCACCATATTTGCAAGAAGGTCATGAATAATTCTCCTTTTCCTTGTTTGAGTGTTGATAGTTCTTCCAAACTAACATTTTCACCCATATTGAAAGCATAATTTTTAAGGAAAGCTTCCATGATTTATTGGAATATTTTAATGCCTGTGGGTAGAGGAGAAAACCATTCCATGGTAGGACTAGTCAGACTTCAAGGAAAGAGTTGCATTAGGTATGTGTCATCATATGCAACCTCCATGCAATGTACTTGAAACTCCCTGATGTGGTTTTCAGGGTTCCCAATCCCATTTACTTGTTGAATTTGGGGATCTCAAATCCCTTTGGGAATGGTACCATGGTGAGACTTCTATCGAAAGGATAAGGGCACAAGTTTTCTAGTGTTCTTGTTGTTTTCCCTGCTTGGAGGTCCACCACTTGCTACGAGAGTAGTTTGATTTGTGTTGTGACATAGTTTCTTGGATTGAGAGGTGGAATGAATGTGTTTTGAGGTGTTTGAGGTGTTTGATTGGTGGGAGTACTAGTGGGAGTTTTCTGCAAGCTCTGTTGTACATTCAAGGCCTGTTGGTATGCCTACATTTGTGTAAACAACACTTGTTGTTGATCTTGTTGTTGTTGTTCCAACAACGCTTGTTGTTGGTCCATTTGTTGTTGTTCCCATAAATCCTGTTGTTGGTCTAGTTGTTGTTGCGCTAACAAAGCTTGTTGCTAGTCTAGCTATCATTGCACCAACAAAGCTTGTTATTGTTGCACCAAAAAAGTTTGTTGTTTGGCTTGTTGTTGTGCTTGAAATTCTTGTAGGGCTTTTTGGTATGCTTGTCAATGGATTTCTTGTAGTTGCGCTTGGTATTGTGCTTGTGCCTATTGCTGGGCTTGAGCTTGGGCTTACACTTGTTGGGCTGCTTGGGCGGCTTGCACAACTTGTGCATCTTGTGCTTGTTGGGCTGCTTGGGCAGCTTGTTGGTTTTTATTTAGTACCCTCTGATGATTATCTTTTTGGATGGCTTGGATCATGGTGATGAATGAATTCACCCCGTTAGCTTTTGGTAGGATTGGTGGTTGATTGGGAATGATGCCAACCATTGTGAAGGGTGAGCTAGTGGTGTTGGTGGTCGAGATTTGGGTCGTTGGTGGTGTGGTCGAGATGCTTGGTCCTTGAGAAGGTATGCTTTGGGAGATTTGAGGACCGATTGATGTGTTTACTGTAGTGGCTTGAATGGTTGCCACTTGTTGTTGTGATGCCACGGGAAAAAAGAGAGAATTCGATGTGATGCTTGAATTTTCTGGATCTGAGAATTTGTCGATGGTCAAGGGAGGAAAACCCAATTTGAGTGGTGATGTGGATGTGAATGGAAATGGGGGAAGAGATGATATGCTACCCCAGAAGGAAAATGGATTAACAACTCATGTTCTTCCAAAAAAACCACCTTCTCCTTGCGGTAGAGAATTTTATATGTTTGATTGATAGGCTGGTGTAGCATGGAATGAGGATGAACTAGTGGGATTATGGAAGGTGAGTGGGATGTACATGTGTGATGGATTCACTGTAATAGTTTTTTCAGGTATGGTGTTGATACTCACCTATTTGTTGTTTACAAGGTGATGTTGTTGTAACTCATGAAACATAGCACTTCCTTTGCTTGCAATTGGTGAGGTTGTTGTGATTGTTGATGTGATTAGGGGAGTTTCTTGGATGATGTTAGGAATTGACATTGGGGGAATGCACATAAGAGGCCTTTCTATACTAGTGCCTACGTCAAGGTTGAAAGAAAATTGCACCCCTCCTTCTGTTAACATGCGTAAGTATAGAGAAGGGTTAAGTTTAAGCATGACATTGATAATTCTATGATTCTCTCGATTTCAAATCATTTTAGTTATTTCCCTTTATGTCATTTCCATGTCTTTATTGATGATTTCCTCTTCATAGCCTTCCCCTTGAGGATTTTGTGATGATAGAAGAAGAGCTACTTGGGGGATTTTTGGATCCCGCAAGGTTTTCTTTGGTGGTTACCAGAACTAAGTCACTAGAAGTTGATATGTCATTGATGTTTTTCATGTTCTTCTTGTATTGTGATCTTGTTTGGACCATAAAATATAGGGATCATTTGATTTTAATCCTTTATTCCCAAAAGAGAAGAATTAGGGAAGTCAAAAGATCAAAGAGGGTGGTAGTGATGATGGAATAAATGGATGAAGTGAATGAGTGAAACTTTTGAAGAAATTTTGAAGGGTTATGCTAAAATTTTAGGACTTATATTGATGATGAAGGTTTGACTAGGTGTATTAAGCCAAACAAGATTGTAGTGAAGTTTGTAGACCCTAGGAAGTTGTGTTATCCTAGGGAAAACTTGCACAAGGAAAATGGATTGGCTAAGTGTGTTAATCCAACCAAAGTGATTTATGAACTAGTAAACCTAGGGAAGTTGCATTATCCTAGAGGAAAATTTGTTCAAGAGACTTGACTACTTTGGCTAGGTGTGTTAAGCCAAGATAGAATGATGTTAGTTTAGTGTTTTAAGTTTAGCATGAGTGAGTTTTCTAAAGTTCTCAAGACTTTGTTGATGGGATGAGATTTGATTGATGGAAAGATGGATGAGAATGACAACTTTGATCCTAGATCTTGACCTAGACACAAATCTTTTCACAAAACCTCAGTGTTGAAGAACATGCTATACTTTCTATGTAAGGAAAGCAAACCTGTCAAAAAGCTCAAGATTTTGTTGATAGTAGAATGCATACAAAGTTGGATTATTCCTTGAAGCCTTCTTATAGAATATGTACACTAGTCTTTCTCTGACTTCAAGGAGTATTTCAAGATGTTGTTCATGGACTTTTAGACTTATCCTTTTGAACCTTGGTTTTGGGATTTTGACCTTTCAGGAAATCATTTGAAGCAACACATATGAGGTTCAATTTGTCCTTTATCTTGTCTTAGTGAATATTTTCTTACCAAAAACACTTTCTTGATTATGTTTCAAACTATTTGTCTAATGTCCCACTTTATTTTTCATCCCACAAGGTCCATTATGTGGAATTCAAGGAAATTAGGGCAAGATTTTCCTAGGTTTTATCCTTAGTGAAAAAAAATGATGATAAATCCAAGCACTTAGGAACCTCTAAGGATATGATCCCTAGGGAAAGAAAGAGTACTTAAAATCATCAAGGAAATTTGTTTCTTCAAAGGGGTTTGAAATTTGGAGTTCTTTGTGAATGTTTTTTTTTCAATTTTTTTGAGGACCAAGCAACATATTCTTTATTTCCAAGAACATGTACAACCCTAGGATGATGAGACAATATTTTTTTGGGTTCCCACTTGGATGAATCTAGCTGCACATATTTTGTGCGAATGACTAGATGCTTGACCACACTGGCTCCCCTCCACGACACGCACTTCTCAGGTCAGCCAAACATTAGTATAAATGAATCTTCCATGGCATAATTTTCATCTCTACAACAAAACAGCATGTATAACATGGGGCGGCTTCAAAGGACATGAACTTTTGAACCAACAAAATAGATAAGGTTTTGGCCTCTAAACAAAAGTTTGTGGTAAGGGAATCTAGTTTAGGGGGTGCAATTATAAACTCCTTTTGAGAGATCTCCCAACCCTTAGAAATAGGGCTTTACACATCATAAAGATACTAGGGTAGAGTTATCATGCACCGCTTCCCATTGCCCATGGCTTTAACCATGAACACAAATTTATATAGTAGTTTGGAAGAGCTTGGCTTTAGCTTGTTACCGCTTGAGTCATTCCCTAGGGCGAGTAATTTTTCACACCAAGTCAGGCCCTCTAAAGGTATACAATAGTGAGTAAGTGCATTCGTAGTTCGATCGACCTTCCTTGAAAAAAAAAGGGAGAACACTCGCAATGCCTTTTTCTCACACTAGACAAGTTTGTTCAATTTTTAAGAGCCCAAATGAAATGTGGAGGTAATCCTTTTGAAAACCTAATATCAAAAAATTCTTTTGATTCTCAAGATCATCGTGAAGTGTGAGAGAAGCGCATACACATTTCAATGGTATTATTTTGCAAAAAATATTACAAAACAAGAAAGGCACATGTTCATTTTAATCCTTAAAGCACAAAAATGGGTTCTTTTTAAAGCACCAAACTTGAAGTGTGAGAGTTGCCTTGTTCAATTTTAAACATTTAAAAAAAATCTATTATAATGTTTCTAGGTTCTTTTTAGCCATTTGGAAACTTTGAAAAAAAGTGAAATTTGTTTGTTCTTTTTAAACCCAAAAAGAAATCTAATGTTTCTAAGGAAAATGAAATTAACGAATTTCCCTTAAGTATAATTTTAAAGCTCTTAAAGAGTGTTGAACAACACTTTAGTGTTTAAAAACACTTTGTGCATAATAAACATGATGCCATGATGGATCTTCTACTTTGATTTTTATTTTTATTTTGCTCCAACCTGCAAAATGATAGAAACTAGAAAGCACAAAAAAAATAATAAACAAGTCAGAAGTTAGAAAATCCAAAGATCAAAAAGCACATGTTAAATTTAAAACCTGACTATTTTCCACGGCAGATTTAGCGAGTATGACATAGGTAGTGGGTGTGACACAGTTTATAACAAAGGCAGTGCAATATAGCATTGCATGGTTGATTGGGTGTGGTGCTCTGTAGAAACAGAGACCGTGGGTGTGGTGCAATTTAGGAGGTGGTGGAGTTTGTAAGCAACGAAGTCTGGAAATATTTGAAATTTAGAGGTGCGAAGCGATTTTGGTTCAATATAGTGCCATGGTTTACAAGGGGTGTGGTGCAATATATCATCGCATCTGCATAAGCGGTGCAATATAGGGTTGCCTAAACTACCTGCAGTGCAGTTTCCTGTGTGTAGAAAAAATGTTAAAAAAAACCATGAAATGTTTCACAAAAAACATGATGAAATTCTTGATCAGCCCTCCTAGTGCCAAAATGTGAACCCCTAAACCTACAAATGCACAAGAAAAACAAACAATCAAAGTGTTAGATCAAATTCAAATAAGCATGAGCTATTCCCCATGAAATCCATCTACTAAACTTAAAATAGGAAAAGAAATGATGAACAAAACTTAAATAAATGACAGTTAATCCTAATTTAGTAAGTAAAATAGTGATCCCATGGGGGAATTGGTGCCAATTGATTTTTTAAATTGGCCCTTTCCCAACTCCTAAGTTGCAATGTGAAGATTGTAGATTTTTCAAATCTCTCCAAAGAGATTTGAACATAACCTAGCTATGAATTATGGAAATGATTAATGGTTGGGTGGAAATGAGCAAAATTAGCTCTGAAATGTGAAGAGAGTAACTTTGCATGAAATTGTGGATGTTGAATGAGGAGAGAAGCCTCCAATTTATAGATTTGAATTTTGAATAATGAGAAATTTTTGAGAAATGTGGGACTAAATTTCAATCCAATGGTTAAATGCCACTTGTCACCATGTGAATGGTTGATGGTTGTGCAAGTTTTGGCCAAAGTTCCAATAAATGTATTTACTTTGAATTTGAATTTGTGAAATGAATTGTTGAAAAGGGGAGGGAAATGAAGTTAATGTAACTTGGCTCAAGGCAAAGGACATGTAAGAGGCCTTAAATTCCTTGTTGGAAGGACCAAGCCTACTTGGACTTTTTGAATTCAAATGAGGGAATATTCCCTTTTGATGCCATGTGAGGGAAAATAGATATTTAATAAATGAATTAAATCTATTTTCATGTGCGAGTTGTATTCTCTAGAGAATTTGAGTTAGAGGGATTAACTTAATCAGGGTTTTGATTAATTTAATAGGAGATTTGATGATTTGACAATTTTGACTCAAATAGATGAATTAATTTAAATGAGAATTGAGAGGAAATGATTAATTAAATAAAATATTATGATTTTTTTAACTAAGGAGGAATACGTTAGATTAAATCAAATAAGGTTTAATTTATTTAATTTAATAAGAGGACTTTAGAGATTCTAATCAAATAAAATGATTTATTTAATTAAAGAGAAATGTAAGGTTAATTAAATTAAATTGATTAATTTAATCACTGGAGGAGAAAGACTTAATTAAATGAATAATGATTCATTAAATTAAGATACATAAGATGATGTAAAGTTGAGAGTGTGATTCAGGAAGAAATGTTGTTAGTAATCAGGATCAAGTGTGCCAAAATGAAATTGTATATTTTCCGTGTCTACATCTTGTATCAAGCCTTTCTTGTTTGTTCTCCTCCTACCAATGAAGGGAAGTGGTGTTTTGTCTGTCTCATATCACTCATAGAGGAGAGCTTGTGGTTTTGAAATGTTGTAAAAGCGTTGGTGCATCACCAATATTCATGTTTTAGTGTTTACATTTATTTTTTCTATAAAGATCCCAGAGGTATTTAGTGAGGCACATATTCTCCCCCACTCATTGAATTTCCCATAAGACTGTCAAAGAGGCATAATATTTTATTATCAACAGTTCTTTTTCTGGCATGCTCAGTAGGACCTATTCCAAAAGTGTTATTAGAGGTTAGAAATATCTCTAGATCAGAGCAAAGGAAAGAAACTAGAAGTTTCATGCCCAGGGTTCAATCAAGAGCATCATCAAAGCGTAACTTTCGGTACTCTCAGTTACCAACCTCAAGACCTAGAAGAAGAAGAGTAGTAGGTTTTGTATCACCTATGAGAAGTAGAAGAGTAAGAAGTAAGTATCTTGAGTTTAGAGCTTTATCTACTCCGCCTGGAGGCCGAAGTTTCCAAATAAGAATACCAGTTTATCTGATTCACAAGAATCTTTTCTCTATGGCCCATATACCCCCTCCCACTCCTAGAAAATTTGTAATTTGGGAAAGTGGTGGTCCACTACAGCCACCTCCTCCACCTGATGTCTGGCCTACCATACCCGCTAATGCCCTCAAGGGTATTTTGAAATTTTCAAGAGAGGATTGTAAAACCCCTTCTGAACACCTTCAAGATGTAGCGGAGATCTGTAGGGTGCACAATATAACAAAGGAAAATACTGCTCTGAGACTATTGGCTACTTCCTGTTAAAGGGAAGGCTCAAGACTTGTACAAATCCCTAAATTTTGATTCTATGAGCTCATGGGATAATCTAGAAGAAAATATTTATGAATGATTTTTAGAGAAAGGAGATCATTCCCCATTTTTGCATCAACTAATTACTATCAAGAGATCCTTCCAAGAAGCTATGAGTGACTTCAACACTAGGTTTAACAAAACTTGGCAAAGGATCCCAACTATTGTGTGACCTTCAGCTACTATGGCGTTCATGTTATTTTTAAAGGCCATAAAATCTGATATCTCAGTCTTGATAGCTTCCATGGGAGGAGATACCCTACCTGATGCCTATGAATTGGGAGTCTATGTGGAGAATAGTTTGATAGATGTAGGAAAACTTCCACCATGACCTCCAATGCTTGTTTTTCCCAAAATATAAGGTTCTCTGCTCTGAGAAGAGTCTTCTTCGAACACTCTAGTGACACAAATGATGAGCCTAATTCCACCCCACTGTATGTACATGTAGCCTACCACACAGCCAAGCACCTTAGGTTCTTCCTTTATAGAGGTGGACCTTAACGATATGAAAAGCCTAATGTAATATTTTGCTAATGAGCTAGTTCTCATCAAGCGACAACAAGTAGCTCCTCTGAAACAAGAAACTCAAACATACCAAGGGGGTAGACCTTTCTATCAATAGAATCAATAGAGTACATATCAAGGACCTTCGAGTTAGGGAGGTTAGAAAGAAAATTTTGCCAACCAAATAGTCCCAATTACTATGTCATTGGAAACGGTCAAAGATAGCCAGAGCAAGGAGTTGGTACAAGGCCAAAACAATTTGGCGGGTGATGAAAATGTATGGTGTTTTGCTTTCAATGATAGTGACATGTCTCAGAATTTCCCCAAAGGAAACTTTCAACAAAGAATAGCATAGAAGAGAAACAAGGGTGCACAACCCATTATAGAAGGATACGAGTCTCTCGAGATGGAGAACTCTCAATTCAGAGTGAAAATGCAAGGGATGTCCATCAAACAAGAGCTTGACATAGCACTTGATCAGGAGCTTTTCTCTTGGATAGAAGAGCAGGACGTATTTTTTTTGAATGAAGCCTTGACAATAAGCACTTCATAGGTACAAATGGTTACAATACCAAATCCAAGAGAAGACTCAACGCAAAATACATGCCACAACCTCTCCCTCATTCCTAGCCTCACTAGTCACCATCATATTAGAGACAGTGACCCCAACCGCCTACTCAGTCGAGTGTTCAACCGACTGTTCAACCAAATCCGCAACAATAGATTCCGCCAGTACCTAAAAAATTTCCTAATAAGACATTGAATCTGTCCACAATGGATCATTCTACATAGAAGCCTAGGTCCCACATTCAGACTCAAGGTTCAGCTGATTGGAATGCTTAACGTACTGGAACAAATGAAGAAGGTGTCTACTAATGTGTCTCTATGGGATGTAATATCCATCCCGAAGCAAATGTCATTGCTTGAAGGAGCAATAAAAAATGAAGAACCAAGGTTGCACATGGATGAAGTTCCACCTTACAATCCAAATTAAAAAAAAATTCTCATGTCAGATCCTTAAATTACAAAATTCATAGCTTATACAAATGGCGTGGAGAAAGAAAAATTCAGAGAGGTAAAAAAGTGAAAGCCCACTCCTTTCTATTTAACATTAACTATGGGGGATAAACTTTTGCACAATAATATGATTGAATTGGGAGCCAGTACAACAGTCATGCCAAAAAAGGTGGTTGATGCCCTAATGCTCAAGTATGAAACTTTGGAAAAAGGAATCATGTAGTTGGATGGAAAGAAAGTTCTAACGGCCGGTGAAATGAAAGATTTATCCTTAACCCTTTTTTCATGTCCAAGCCTAACAATCTCATAAGAGGTAGTTATAATCAGAATTCCCCCAGTCTTTGCGATGTTTCTCTCTAGATATTTTACTATGAAGTTGGGTGGATATTTGGCACTAGATTGGTTCCATTTGATATTGAGAACTAAGCATGGAGCAAAGATGAAGATTATTTCAGAATCTTTACATTTTAAACACATAGCAGATAGTGTTGTTTTTTCTTTTGAGGTTGCACATATTTCCTTTTCAAAGCAAGAAGGGTATTGCATTGAAATATTGGAAGATGAAGAATACACAAGCATGCAGACCCCTGAAGAGGAGGTTCTCCTTAACTTGTTCATGGATTCTAACCCATTTGCAATTTCCATGCCACATGATTGGATACTTATGTCATATTTGATGATGATACGATCCATCTAAAACTAATAAAAGATCGGCTAAGCTATGATGATCTGATGGATAATCATTTGTGGACCTTGTACTTTGATGGCGCTAAATGCAAAGATGGTTCTAGAGCAGGAGTCTGATTTCTATCTCCAACAGGATTCAAGACCCTTAAGGCTTATCATTTCTAGTTTTCATGCTCAAATAATGATGTGGAATATGAAGCGTTAATCCACAGTCTTTTCCTTTTCGAACGGATGGGTATGAAAAGATTGCAAGTATTTAGAGATTTTGATTTGATAATAAGCCAAGTTTGTTGCCAAGCGGAGGAAAAAATACTAGGATGAAGACCTATAGACATGGGATATGGTACTTAATTGAGGGTTTTGAAGCTTTCAACTTGCAAGTTATTCCCCAATCACTGAATGATGTAGTAGATCAGGTGGCTTCCATTGGGTCACAGTTCGAGCCTATTTCTGACTCAAAACAATGTACAGTCTACAGTATTGTCCGATCGTCAATTCTTGACAATGACCAAAACTGGCAAGTATTTGAAGATGATGCCTAGATAGCCACTTTTGTTCAAAAGTTTGAACGACCTTTTGACTATTCGAAATCAGAGTTCCAGCCATCCGAAGAACATGCCATTCAACTAATGGGCAATAAACTTCCTTAGGGTTTTATTTCCCTCAAGAATCATTTTGATTGTGAAGATGTGAGGAATGGCAAGTAAAGGTTCACAATCGATGAAAAGTATTTTAAAGAGTTGGATGTTGGGAATGATAGAAGACTGAAAGTCAAAAGGAACATATAGTGGGAGGATAGAGAAAGGCTAAAAATTCTATGCTCTAAGTATGAAGGGGTTATAGCATGGACCTACAATGATCTCAAAGGATACAACCCTAGTATAATTCAACATACCATCAACTTGGCAGAGGGGTTGAAGCCTAACCAACAGAAGAAAATAACTCTCAATCAAAAGGTTGAAGCACTTATGTCATAAGAGCTCACTAAACTAATCGAGTCTTGAATCATTTATCCGATTAAACACTCAACTTGGGTGTCTAATATGGTACTAGTTCAAAAGAAAAATGGTGATATCAGGCTTTGTGTCAATTTTTGGGACCTAAATAAGGCCTCGCTAAAATATCATTATCTCTGCCATCCATGGAGCATATCTTGTAGACAGTGGCCAGATCAGATATGTTCTCATTACTCAACGATTTTTTGGGGTACAATCAAGTACTAGTTAATGAGAGTGACCAACAAAAGATGACATTTACCAGCAAGTGGGGAACGTTCGCATATGAAAATATGCATTTTAGACTCTGAAATATTGGTGTGACTCTTCAATGGGCCATGGACATTGCTTTTGTAGGATTGATTAATTCAATAATTTTTATTTACTTGGATGATCTGATCATATTTTGAAAAGTCAAGGCTGATCACTTTGATCACTTAGAACAAATATTTCAGACGTGCCAAAAGTTTTGGATTTCTTTAAATCCCAAGAAATGTGTTTTCAGAGTACCTCAAGGTTGGTTTTGTGGGGTCCAAGGAATGAATTGCAATAGATTCTAAAAGAGTTAAATCTATATTGTATTTTCCTTTATTAGTAAACCAAAAGGGGTTACAATATTTATTAGGAAATATTAATTTTGTAAGTCATTTCATTTCCAAATTTTTAGGAATTGCAAGGCCCGTCACCTTGATGCTAAAAAAGAATATAATTTTCAAATGGACTCCTGAAGGAAAATAATCTTTAGAGTAGATTAAGAAGACTATTTATGTTGCTTCGGTATTGGCCAATCCAATTTTTTCTAAATATTTCTTGTTATATGTATACAACGGCCAACATAGCATAGCTTCTATGCTCACTCAAAAGGACGAGAAGGATAATGGAGAGCATCTGATTTATTTTCATTTGAGAACCATCAAAGTTTATGAGATCATATATAACTTTGTAGAGAAGTAGGCGTTTTCCATTTTTAAGAGTCTCAAAATTTTTTGACACCTAGTGTCAGCCAATAAGATCACTATTTTGGTCACCCAACCAAGTGTAAGGGAATAAATCACCAAGGGAGAGATAACTAAAAAAGGAACCAATTGGATGACCAAGATCCTAGAATATTACATGGACATTAAGCCAACTAAGATGGTGCGAGGAAGAGGCCTGTGCAAATAACTTGCACAAGAGTCAGGTTTCAAAATTGACAAAGAAATTGATCAAGTATTTTCAAATCAATTCAAATATGAGGAATCCTGGGTAATGGATTAGACATTATACATGCAGAAGGGATATTACCCGATAGCTCTCCCCTCCAACAAATGAAGATACTATCGATTGCAAGGCACCAGCTATGTGCTAGTGGAAGGGACCTTGTTTAAAAGAAACTATGATGGATTATTGCTCTGATGCTTAGAAAATGCCAGTTAGACAAGGTTCTATCAGAATTCCATAATAGTCCTGAGGGAAGACATTTTTTTGCTAAAATCATCACTCTAAAAATTATGTGAGCAGGATACTATTGGCCCTCAATGTTTTCAGAAGCATATCGTTTGGTGCAGAAATGCACTCAATGCCAATTCTTTGTTGGCAAGAGTAAAAAAGTGTTTTCCTTTGAGTCCAATTGTAACTGAGGAACCTTTTAATCAATAGGGTTTGGATTTTTTTAGAATGATAAATCCTATCTCTAGTGTTGGTCATAAGTGGATTCTCACAACAACTATTTATTTCACAAGATGGACAAATGCTATCACCTTGAAAGGTGCTACATAAGGTGATATTTTTAACTTTCTAGAAGGGTTGGTGACTAGGTATGGTTCACCAAAGACCATCATATCTGACAATCCTAGCGCCTTCATAGGATCGAAGGTGTTGAATTTTTCCATTAGGAATGAGATCTACCTCAAAACCTCTTTAAATTATTACCCGCAAGGGAATGGTCTAGCAAAGTCAACAAATAAATACCTAATTACGTTAATCAAGCAAATTGGGTCTAAATGACAAAGGGAATGGCACAAACATCTACAGACTAATTTGTGGGTAGACTGAATCACACCAAAATAGATCCTGAAGACATCTCCTTATGAGTTAGTCTATGGAAAGGAGGTAGTTTTTCCTGTTTCTACGGAGCCCCTTGCATTGCAATTACTAAAAGCCCTAGAAATAGAGGAAAATAGTGGAATGGAGGTATGGATAGCCGAACTCCTCAAACTTGAGGAAAACAAAGAAAAATATTTGAAGCTATGAACAACCACTAATGAATGGTCAAGCGATGGTTCAACAAAAATACTTTCGACCTATATTTCCAGGAAGGGAGTTGGGTTCTAAAATACAATGAGTGCACCACAAAACTAGAACAACACACCAAA
The DNA here is from genome assembly GCA_007115665.2 of Sequoiadendron giganteum. Lineage (NCBI taxonomy): Eukaryota > Viridiplantae > Streptophyta > Pinopsida > Cupressales > Cupressaceae > Sequoiadendron > Sequoiadendron giganteum. The sequence goes on from CM021105.1 coordinate 146,205,145, forward strand.
TTCAAAGAATTGTGGAAGGGCCCCTTCTGAATCAGTGCATGTAAGGAAAGAAATGCATTCAAACTAGTAGATATGGAAGGTAATTATTTGGGGAAAACGGTGAACGGTATTCATCTAAAACCATTCCATTAAAGTATAGTGCTCTTTAAAAATTTCATAGATATGTACCAGATGTAAAATATTTATAAAAAGATTTTAGGTTTTATATTTAAGAATAAGTGAGGAAGCAGAAGAAGTAAGAAAAGATAGATTATATATATTGTATTTTCTTTATCGAATTTATAGTATGGGGTAGCTTGAGGCTCATTTTGTAGTAGAAAAGTTCTTTTGAGCAAAACCCAGAAAAGGGTATTCGAGCAAAATACAAAAAGGAGGCGTTTTTACAAAAAATAAAAAAATAATGCCTCAAGCCATCATTATAGGGGCTTGTTTCCCATAATCTCTTTTATTTTTATTTTTTTCTTCTTCTTCTTCACTTGTAGGGGAGCAAGAACACAATTCACGGGCACTAACCTCATTCTGCATAGTCGAAGACAACAAACTCGAATTGTTTCTTGAAGTCATACTATGTAGGAGCTTCATCAACACCATACTCTTGAAGGAGATAAGTAGAAGCAGGTATAGACAAGGTATAGTGACTATTTAGGTCGATGGTGTGAAATTTGCTAAGAAAGGGAAGCCAAAGTACGTCCACACCACGGTCGATGAAATTGCGAAGGTCCATCACACTGGGAATGCTGACACCATGGATAGCAACTTGCACTATTTATCTGAGCCCTTCCAGCAGAGAAACATCAAACATGCAATGACATAGCTCAACTATATTTGTTTTAGCAAAATTCAAGTCCAGTAGAGAAGCCACAAAGTAGGACATCATGTTGCAATTGGTTCACATTTGGTTCTCATCTTCAATGAAGTCCATGCCAATGACCCACTAAAAGGAAATTACCCCTAGGTAATCGCACCCCTTTACTAGGCGCTTAATTCTCTCACTCGTAATATCCTCAATGAAGGCATATTGTGGCCTGCATGGGAGAAGACGAACAAAAATACCCATACTAGTAGACTTGATTGGAGTAGTAGAGAAAAAGGCAATATTCCAAATAGAAAGAAGATAGCTAAACTCTAAAGTTTTTCTTTTTCAAATGAATATAACCTTGAGGTGAAATAGATATTTATAGAAAAGAGGTATCAGAATGGCTAAACAGTGGAGGTTCTATTTTTTTCCAAACGGTAACAGGAAAATTTCAAGGCAACCGATGAACATAGAATAGATCATACATAAAATTTGTCATAATGTTTGAGAATTAATGTTTGGGAATTGAGAGTAAATGCCCATATAGGCTGATTTTGGACATGTGTCCTTTGCCATCATCAACATCAACTAGCTTGTGTAAATGAAAGGACATGGATTAACATGCTAATCCTTGAAAAATTAATGAGCTAGTCTTTTCAAGAGTACTTCATATCGCTAAACAAAGATTGACATAAATAATGATACTCTCCTCGAGGCAACGAGTTTATTTGAGAAAAGAGGCAGCGAAAAGGAATTTACTAAATTCATCTCTATATATTTTTGGAATTCTTGAGGGATACAAATCCTCTACCCACATGTATCTCCTCATTGGCAGCATTTAATGGACTAGTGGTAACAACTTAGCCTTAACTACATGTACTTTTTAGGAAATTAATTGCATGAAAAGTAGATTTTTCTTGAGGAAGCAAAGAGAAAGTGGTTGTTTTGACAAAATTCTTTGTAAATTTTAAAGCAACCATGGTAGAACCAACAATGACTGGGAGAAGAGCTGAACCTGCACTAAGGAGGCCCATTTTTGCAAATATTTTTGGACAAAAATTGTTCACCAATGCCCTAGTGCATGAGGAACAACCTTTTGAATTATGTAAAAGGGTGTTGATAGATAGGAGTGTTAAAAGAGAAGTGGTGCGAGATGTTGCCAACAATTTTTTTGACCTGGGGTTGGCAAGGAGCCCTAAAAATCTTAGAGAAGGAGTTTTTCAAAGAATGAAAGATCATGGTAACTCTGAGACTTTCACCTCTCGGCTCGGTAATTGTGGGTTGCCAAAGTTCATGATTCATGTCATATACCTGTGTCCAGAATTGGTGCATGCATGCACCAAAAGATTTGACGAAGAAACTAAGACCATAATATGCAACAGAATAAAGTTCATAATCTCTACTCCAACTATACAAGAGATACTATGTATCCCTTTCAACCAACATATTGAGATGTTCGTTGAAGAGGATATGGAGACCTATTGAAAAAAATCAAATGAAAGGGAGAGTTTCTATCATCATAGAATAGGGAAAATTCCAACCAAAGGCCGTTTTATTTTTCCTTTGGCATTCAATAATTTTGCAGTGAATGTTCAAGACCTTTTCTCAATGGTAGCCTAGGTCTTCAGTCTCGATAATGACGAGGAGGTCCACTCCTTTTAGATGGCCCTGGCTCTGATACTCAAGCATGAGAAGGATACGAGGTATTTATATTTTTCCAATGTGATAGTTGCCAATATGTTGTTGCACATAAAAATTACTAGATTGAATCTAAATTCAGGTATTCTTCTTTCTTGGTCTATTTGATCTTGCATCAGAACTTCAGGTTTTTAGAAATAGATTTACCTGTATCTAGGTTAGATGAGGAGGGTTTAATTCATCCAATTTTTGTATGGACTTATGTCCTGTCAAGGAAAAGTAGCTATTATTGGTTTTTGAACCTCTTTCTGAGACCGATATTACAAGAGTTGTTACCACAATCCAATGACTGCTTGTCTCCCAAAGTTTTGTTATGGATTGAAAATTCATCAACCCTGGTGGATTATTTCTTCGAGGAAGATTCTACATTTATAAGATATCATGGTTTTGTTGGAGGACCTTTATGACTGCCTATATTTGTAACAAATCAAGTCTTTGCATTGGAGGCATGCCAATAGGAAAATCTTGTTGAAAACACATATGGAAGAGGAAGGAACAAAACAAGATTGTATTTGCTTCCCCTTTGCATTGCAAATGGCGGGGTGGCACCAGAGAATCATAAAGCACAAAATCAATTGACCAATTTGTTGGCAGCTCTGGGCTTGGTCCTCATATGTGACGAATGGGACTATAATCTATCAAGGCAACTTCCCTTGAAGGATGAGGCATGAGAGTATGTGGAATTTAAGAGAAACTCGATACAGGAAAGACCATATTTGTACGTCAACTTGGCCCTCATACCCTTGAAGATGTTGAAGTGGTTGAGTTTCTATACACCACAGGAAAGATATCAGAGGGAGATTTCAATAGGCAAGACCTTAAGGAATCATATGAAATGGAAAGGATGGTTGGAACACAAAATGGCAAGCTTTTGGTGGTCCCAATAAGAAATGGGAAGCACCCACTGTAATGACCTAAAATATCCTACAAACATCAACAAACCATTAGTTGTACCTGCAAGTTAATGTAAATCAAACAATGGAATACAATAGAGAATAATAAAGAAAAGAAATGAATCAGATAGATCTCACCCATGTCTTCTCTCCTCCATGCTTCACTTCCATTGTACCTTCTTGAGATTTGCTGCAATAGTATGATGCCCTCAAATTTGTGAGCAACCCTATGTGCCTAGCCTTAGCAAAATCCTTTGAAGGATTTGAAATTTAAACTATTGCAATCTAGAATATTATTCCTATTATGCAACTAGTAACAAATAGCCTACAATATCAAGAACGCCTGTATTAAAAGTCTAAACAAATGATCATGGATCCGAAAATGAGATCAAGATTGTCATTTTATAGAAAATGCAATCTTGAATGGATGGACAAGATGAGAGATTGAGGAATACCCTAGAATCAAAGGTGAAGATTCAATAAGGCAACCTCAATTAGGGTTAGGAAAAAATACCCATAGGTGTAAATAAGATTTAATTAAATGAATTAAATCAAGGCTGAATGTGACAGTGGAGATGAAATTAGTAAAAATCAGAAGACAAGAGGATGAGATTTTAGAAAATCAATAATTTTGGAAATTACTTGAAGAATATTTCCCTTTTGAATTAAATTAATTCAACATAGAAGATTTTGTGAGGTAATTAGTAATTGATTCATGGCTATCATGATTGACGACTGAAATCTTGAGCATGCGCCTTAAAGAACAAAGCTTGAAATAGCACAGTTTAGAAATAGTGTCTTTTCAGCCAAATTTGGAAGTATTCCAACTTCATTAGAACCGAGCACAACTTTTTAGAAATTCCACATGGCACTTGCCCGCTTGTCCATGAAAAGATACAAGACATAGATAGGGCCCACATGGGATGGCAGGGAGTGGCTAGGATAGAGCCACATCACCTATCATCGATCGTCGATTTCTATCCTCCACATAGTAAGATTTCATCTTTAGAAAACCATCAGGCCCCACGAAATAACAAGTGTCACATCACCCACTAACACATAAGACTATTCCTTCATACCACTACAGATGGATGAGGGTGCAGGGAAAGGCCCAAATAAGAACACATGTTGCGCTACATATCATTGATAATTATTCAAACAACACCCATTGCCCTATGAGGATTCAGGACCCACCATAAAGTAGTACCACATGGCCATCACCCACTAGCTTGTGTCCTTAAAATAATATGAAATAAAACAAGACAAGCTTAGAGGGAATAGTAGAGATATAGCCACATCTTTCATGAATCAATCGTCGATCCTCTTTGAAATGTGCCAATCTTCTTTACCAAGGGGACTGGGTCCACCATTACATGAGACATGTGGTTGAAGCCCACTAGCCCATGAGAATAAAATACGAAGCAATAAAACAAGACGGGCATACGAGGAACGACTGGGATTGATTCCTTCGATCAGACAACCCATATGAAGCTTTAATTCTGCACATGCCACAAAATTTATTCATAAAAAGGGGAACATGACTAGGTGAATGAGGTGTTGACCCACTACAAAGGTTAAGGATTAAAAATTTAAGATTTAGTCTTTGGCCATAGGAAAAATTAACATTCAAAAGGATCCATGCAACTAACAAACCTAAGATAAGGGGTCGGTAAAACAATGACCACAATGGCATAAGTGACAACTTAAGTGACCAGGAATGGAAAAGATAGGTCAATGCAACGTTAAAGTGACTAGGGGTTTATTCGATTTATAGGCCAATTCTTAGAAATTTTTATGAATATAAAACCCTATCAAAATGATGAGGAAATTACCTTAAATCAGGCACAAAAGACCGAATGAGACTTTCACAATTTTTATGATGGAACCACAATTTTTGAGGGGTTCCATCAGTGGCTCCTTTTGGGGACACATGGCTCTCATAGGCATGATGAGATCCTAGAATCTATGGGTAAAGAAGACCAAGAAAAAGGGAAAAAAAAATAGAAAATAAGTGAAAGAAACAAACTATTTACAGAATGATACATAGGCCAAAGACCTGAAAAGGGAGATCCAATCTCCACTATGCCAGAAACCTTCTTTTGAGGTACAAATTTTAGTATGCACCCTAAAATTTAATCCAGGTTTCAACTCACAATTAGTGGCACTAGGCAACTAAAACTTGGGGCCAATTCCTGCCCCTATCAAAAACCAACCTATTGAAGGAGACAATTTCCCTCAATCCACATGTACCTCTGCTATTCCACTATAATTACAGATACTGGTAATGACATCTCTTACAACCATTCTGAATATACTATTTCCAATGTAATAGTTGTCATTCCTCACTATATAATCAGGCACAATATGAAATTTTTAATCATCACATGACACATATTCATATTGAAAATTGCATTCATTACTCTTCACCTTATTGTCATGTTCCATCGAAATATCTTCTAGCTGGACTGGAAATTGAAAGTACTCATACTCCTTTAAGTAGTTGGCATCACAATACACATCCTTATCATCAACATCTATATCAAATGTAAAATACTCATAAGCAATGTCCTTAGAGAGCTTATCAACATGTTTATTTTTCTTCTTAAGGCTATACTCTAACTCTGTATCAGATGCATCATTGGGGTTCTCAACAAAGAGAATATTATCTATGCACCAATAAGTGTCATGATTTCTCATTTCTAGTGAAGATGGAGGTTCATCAAATAATCAATTTTCTATTATATTTATTTTTGACATAAGAGTCTCAAAATTCTCAACATGAAACTCCAAATCCTTCAAATTATCATTGTATTTAAAACCATTGAAATCACTAAAAGAGTATACAGATAAATTTATAACTTAATTCTCACCATCAATGGTTAACATATTTGAATCATATTCTAAAAACTCTTCATAGGAAGAACATTGTTCCTTCTCAAGAAAACGTGTGTTCTCATCATTATCAACATATTTATCATTTACAAAAAAAAGTTCCATTTCTACTTCATGAGGATAACCATAATCAACAAAGGAATGATCATACTTAATTCCATCATCATTACTACAATAGGAGGATTCATCAATATTGTAACCATGTTCAAGAGTTTTAGACTGAATGCCCAGTCTTATATCTTCTATAGGACAAAAAGTGCTAGAATTTTCAAATGAATTGAAATCACCCATTTTACTTTATTTATTTAGGTGTACATTTTCAACCTTTTCTCTACTCCCTTCTCCTTCAAGTGATATCTCACTACTTGACTCATATGGAGCAACATAATTATTATCATTGCAAACTAAAAACATAATAGTGTTTTGATGATCACCTTTAATCTTTTCAAAAATAGAAATGTATTCACACACTTGGTTGAGCCTAATAGGCTTCAACTCCTTTGATAAAGCACTCAAACCTAGTTCATAAGATTCATAAAATAAATTAGTACATTTTTTAGCTTCAGGTTTGTGACATTCAAGAATTGCATCCAGAGTATCCATAAATCTCCCATAGAGGTCAAATAGTGATTCTCCTTTGTGTTTCCTTATGCAAGATAGATCTTGAAAAAAGATAGTATGAATGAATGTAGCCTCTTAAAAAAAAATTTGGAGCTCTATGTGGTAATCACTATGCAATGATGTGCAAGCTGAAACAATAGGGGTGTAAGTATTCTGAATTTCATTTTCAATTTCTAACTTACACCTTTCATCAACATTTGGTGTCTCAAGACAACAAATACTTGTAGAAAAAAAACTCCTTTGTATTCCATATTTCAAGTTGTTTTCAATGTTCATAGCTATCCCATATGCCTAATGCAATGTTTTAGGATCCTTGTCTCTCAATAGATAGCTCATCTTAGTATCAAATGATCCAAAATAAACAACCAAGCATACTGCATCACTTAACTTTAAGAACTTAGGAATATCCTTCAATGTTTTAGTAAACCTCCTATTAAAAGTTGGAACCAACTCATCCTTTTCTTTCTCATTACTCATAAAATTATTTAGCAACGAACTAGCACTGATTCTTTCACCAAACTATTCCATGAACACCACCTTGAAATCATCCCAAGAATGAACAGAGCGTTATCATAAATCAAATAACCAATCTCTTGAATATCCCTTTAGAGACTGGATAAACAACTTCATAATTACATCCTCGTGATCCACCTCAAAATCATCCATTAAATTATTTAATTCCTACAAATGCTTACTTACTTATTCACACTTCGTACCACTAAATTTTGGTAACTTATCTCTGATGTTAGATGCAATATTTGGGTATCCATAAATTTCAACAAAACTTATGGCCATGTATCTTTCAATGCGAAAAATTATTTTATTATATGGCAACGGCTGCACATTAGGATGCACAGGTTGATAATACATTTTCTTATACCCTTACAAACCTTTTCCTATCAACTTTGTAGTTACATAGGGTACTTCAAATTTCTTTCAGAAATATGATCTTAAGCTCTTATAATGCCAATTATTATCTCTACTTGCTTAAGACCTTCTAAATGGGTTTCTTCCATAATATTGCATATTTCCCCTCATAATAAATACTACAACCTAGTAATACAAAATTATGCAAACTAATTTCTAATTTTCCCCTTTTCTTAGTGCTTATTTTCACTTGGTAGGGAAATTTTTTTGTAAGTCTTACAAATATGGTTTTCATATATAGATTTATGCCTTTTGAAAACCAAAATTTGGAGAATACCTGGATTTGTTGCAACTTATGTAGATTCTTCTCGTTGAATAAAATTATTTTTATATCTGAGTCATTTTTCACATCTTCATCAGGTTATTGAGACAGAGTTGCCGCCTCTCTTCACAAAGGATTGAATGTCAAACAACATAAAGCTCTTTGAAAAATGAATTTCTTTTTGGGTCTTTTTCCATGAAAGAGTCACACAAATTCTTTGAATTTTTGCTCCAACAAACTTATTTCCATGGCTGAAAATTTTAATATTGTAACAAAATTTTCATATTCACCAAATTATTGACTCTATCATTCATGACCTGCAAATGGAGAATTCAAATTTTTCCTCAACATAATCGCCATTTTTGTTGGTGATTTTTCTAGCAGAACCTAAAAATTCTCTAAAAGTTTGCTAGCTCTTATAATGAAGAAATTGTAAGGTTAATAGCCAACACAATGAGCCCAAGATTTTGTGATCCTTACTACTTCAATTTTGGCTTTGTTAAACAAGGGAGGGTAATCCCAAATATATTTTTATGTGAGGTGAATATGTGAGACAACTAGAAAGATAAACCAACACACCAATAAGACATTAGATCAAAGGAAACTAATTAAAAAGTAAAGAAAACTCTAGAACAACAGCAACTTCGAAAGTATCTTATTGTTCTCTATCTCCAAGGATTCATTGCAAGTTATTGGATCTTAGTTGGTGTAAGCATCAACTTGTTAGAATGACAACTTCGGAGAATGAGCTTATCTAAAATGCATGTATATTTGCTAAATGATTTAAGCTATGAAATTGAAAACTAAGATACTATGAACTTGAAATTAAAGTACTTGAGAAGATTGCTAAAATGCTAATTAGAATGCAACTATAGTAAATGCACTAAATTCAAAAAATCTAGGATCCTTTTCAACTCACAAAGGGGTTGTATTTATAGATTTTTGGAGGCAAGAATCTAGTTGGCAAAGATCAACAGTCAAAAATAATCCTGTTAAGATGAATGGTGAGAGATTTTGAAAGTTGAGAAAAATATGGAAGGTTGAGAGAATAATGGAAGATGTTTCCTCCTACACAAACTTTTCCATTCAAAATTGAAGGAAAGTTTCCATTTGTGCACTTCAATTATGAGGAGTTAGTTGGTAGTTGAGGAAACATCCTTAATTAAATAAAAATATTTATTTCATTATATGTGACAAAGAATTTAGAAGTTTCCATAGTTAAATAAATAATATTTAATTATGTGTGAGAGATGATAAAAGGTGTTCAATTAAATATATAAAATACTTAATTAAATATGAAATTAAGAAAGTTTCTAACTAAATATTTTAGAATATTTAATTAAATGTGAAGAAAGGAATTTAGAAGAATATCATTTGAATTAAAATTCAAACTTATGATAATTAATATAAATAAATTATAAAATCTATTTAATTAATTAAGAGGAAAATGGAAGATGGTAATAATTAAATAAACTTATTTATTTAATTAAATTAGAAGAATTAGAAATGAACGATATAAATAAATAATTAAATCTATTTATATGCATATGACTTTAGAATATTAATTAAATAATTCATATTTAATTAATTAATAGGCTTGATTTAATGTGAATATTTTTAGATGTATACATTTTGCCCCTCTTTGAAGTGACGTGTTTTATGCATTGCTTCAAAGAAAAATTTAGATTTTGAAAATTTTGCCCTTGACTTTGAAAAATTGACTAATGATGCTATATGCCCCCTCAAGAGATAAATCACAGTGATTTGATGATGTTTGATGATGATTAGAAGATTTTGAGTGATTAAAAAGAGATTCATCAATTTATCTCTTGAAATAGCACTCTGCGTGGTGAAAAAAAAAAAAAACTTCTCCCTTATTTACCCCCTTAAAAGGTGGAAAAGAGGAAAAGTCATTATCATTTGAACATTTTCCTTTTATGATTTTTGACCTCTATGAGAGAAGATTTTGAGATGTCGATCCACTACGAGTGTCATAGATTTGAGCAATCCCACTGACATCAACGACCACCAGCTTATGGACCTTCAGTAAGATTTAACAACCCTTTATTGTAAATTTTTGTTGAATTTTCTATGAATTCTTAAATTTTTGAGTTTTTTAAAACTCCTTTTTAGCGTATAAGATTATGAATTAGCGCATGTGAGCTTTGTTCTAGTGCATTGATTAGGTATTTTAGTGCATATAAAATAGCACATAGATTGAATAGATTGGTGCAAAGGAAGGCTAAACTAGCGCATAGGCTCCTTTAGTGCATAGGGCAGATAGATTAGCGCATAGGTGAAAACCGCATGCATATGATGCTCAAATAGCCCTAATAATTAGGGCTTTAACGCATAGGCTAGAATAGCACATAGGTTAGATAATCTAGCGCATACATATGATAAAATAGCGCATAGATTATTTAGCTCTTAGGACCTTTGTTTTAGTGCATCCATGGATAAAGTAGCGCATTGAATAGATTAACGCATTTAAAGACTATTTTAGTGCATCCATGAATTTTTGCTAAATTTGAAAGTTTGATACTGATTTGAAAATATCTTTATGCATGTTGCTATATTAGACAATTGAGTTAATGAATTTGAGTAACATCAAGGATAGATTGAATTGATTTTGATGATGATCTGATAAATTTTTTCTTGTGCTTTGAAAACAAATAGTAAAATGATATTGATTCTGATAAATTTTCTTTTCAAGATTAAAAAAAAAAATAGTAATGATGTTGATATGAGCCAATTGGCTGTTAAATTTTCCTTCATGTCCGATGAAAAACAAATAGTAAATGTTGATAAATTTTCCTTCTTGTTTGAAGAACAAATAGTAATGATATCATGATATGTGGCTGATATGTTGTTTGATTGACATGATTCTGATTAATTTTCTTGCATGTTAGATGAAAAACAAATAGTAGAGATGTTGATATACCTTTGATATGATTCGCTTGCTTGATTGACATGATTTTTTGATTTCCTGATTGATGATGATTTGATTGAATGATGCTTTTATGTTATAGGAGGATTTTAAAATCCTCCAGATTAGAGAGAGATTTCCTCGTACATGGGAGATGATTCCCAAATTATCTTAGCCAAAGATAAGAGTCATTGTGAGATGTGATTTGGTATCACTTGTAAGGATCCCTCAGAATAGGGTCAATAGGGAACTTTTGACCACATTACTTGAGAGATGGCATAGTGAGCATAACACATTTCACTTGTCGATTGGAGAGATCACTATGACATCGGAGGACATGTACAATATTTTGGGTATTCCTGTGGTTGGTGACCTTGTGGTTTATGACCATAAGGAGATTGGTGGTACACATTATTTGTGGAGAGTGTTTCAGGATCCAAGCATTAGTGGGTATGAGATCCCTTGGAGGGATCTGGTTCAGGGTTATGCCCCACTTCCCTCAATTTTGGCAGGTTTCATTGGTGGTTTCCTCTATCCCGACGACAGGTCGAAGGGACTATCTATTGGTTGGGGTCAGATACTGGAGGACATGGTCCTTCATCAGACCAGATACACATGGGGCTCTTGCATGCTATCCCATTTATATCATGATCTCCATCAGGTGGCATAAACTAATGGGAAGAGCATTTCTTCTGGGGTGACACTATAATATAAACAAATTATAAAATCTATTTAATTAATTAAGAGGAAGATGGAAGATGGTAATAATTAAATAAAAATTTATTTAATTAAATTAGAATAATTTACATGTAGATGACTTTAGAATAATAATTAAATAATTCATATTTAACTAATTAATAGGCTTGATTTAATGTGACCATTTTTAGATGTATACATTTTTCATGAATTTTTTTCAAGTAGTAAATTATTTATACATAGATTGATCCCTAGGTAATGAAAAAAAGTTCCACCCCACTAAAGATTTGGCAGATCCTTTAAGTGAGTGACTACTTACTTGCTACGAATCAAAGATACCCACAACCCATACAACTCTCTGAAAAGGATTTTAAATGGATTTTGCTCTTAATTTAAGTTCATGGTCTTGTATGCTACTTACTTATTCTTTATGCAATATTTTCAAATAAACTGACTAGTGTCTCATCAATTGGACCAACAAAGTCAAATATGTAAGAATTTGTAATACATGAACTACTAAAAAACTAGAGATAGGTGGACTACCTTCATATTGCTTTGAAAATTATGAAAAATCATAATGCCTAAAAGAAGCACTCACTTCTTACAAATCCTAAGCCATTTCTTACAAGAGTCTCTACCCTCTTCAAGAATTTTAATTAAATCCTTGAGTTAAAGTTGAGAGCAAAATCATACATTCAAACATAACTATTTGAGGATAAATGACAATACCATTAGTATTCTCATTCATGACTTTGTGAGAAATATACATAGGAGAGTATTTGTTTCTAGACAAATATTTGTTTCTATATCAGTGGTTTATATAAAATTGATTTAAGATTGTTACATACAAGATTTCAGTTCCAAGAAAATCTACTAGCCTATTTATCCATATTCGAATCGAAATGCCTCTCTTGAACTTAGCATTTACCCTAAAACCCTATTAAAACATAAAATTCCAACCACTGTAATGAGCCCAAAAATCCCTTTTATAGAATAAGGGAGCAACAAGTATCAGGCTACATTACATTTACATCTCAGTTTCAAGATCATTTGCACCATAATTTGAGACATCTTTTGTTGGTTACATGCAATCATTGAGGTAAATGGAAGAGTAAAAGACCATGTTCCACATCCCCTACATGTGGACACGCTAGCTCCTTGTTCATGTTGATCAAAGAATATTCTCCACTAGCAGCCCCAACAAAAACATGCATATAACTCAACACTAGGAAGTCTGGAACCTCTCCTATACACCAGCCCAGAATATGTCCACATCAACACTTGAAACAAGAAATCAAATTTATGTTGAATATGACAATCCTAACAAAAGGGCTATGGTGTCATAAAAAAAAAATGGGGCATAGTCATCACTCTGAGTCATCAACCTCAGAGGATACTAGCCCATGCCTTTCTCATGGTGGAACTGGAGGAACCGTCACCACCACCTTGTCAAAATCATCAGATGGTACTAGAGAAGGGATAATAATAACCTCCCAAGTTAGTGTCACCCTCATTTTTTGAAGGGTTATCAAAAAACTCACTAGAATAATTGAGCCTTTTGAGATAAGCCTTACGATACTTGCACCTTTTCTTTGTCTTCTTTTCATAATCCACCAAATCCTCCCCTTTGAACTTGACTAATACTTTTGAAATAGTGTGGTTCTGGAGGTCTTAATTTCTCCTAACATCATTCTTCCTAAATTTTCAGCATCATCTTCTATTCTTTGGTTCAATAGGAGATCCTTGTGTATCAAATACATCCTCATGAGTATTCTTCTTTGACTCGAGAAAACTTAGTCTCCTAGACCTTCAAACTGGCCTAACAGCCTCTTAAGACTTATTCATCCTCCTAGAAGACATCTACCAATTTTATTCTCAGACTCAAACTCAAAGAAACTTATGAATGAATGGAGATCAATCCTTCTTATAATGATCCATGCAAATATGCCAACCATTAATTCTTCAAATAAATATTATGTGGATGAGCTAACAACAGCCTGCCTTGATCATTTTAATCATAATCATGATTTGAAAGATAAATTAGTGGGAAGATTACTATGCAACCATTTAAATTAAGTTTTAATTGTGCATTTAATGATCCTTTAAATCAAAAAAACTCTAAGTAGATAAACATCTACTTTGTACTTTGCATCAATTAAAACTTTCCTTCCATAATTACCCACTCACTCGTAGGAATTATTTCACTTGTATTTCTTCTTGTCAAAATAAATAGTGGGGATTGATCCTTATCTGATCTCAAAATATCAGTTTGTACACTTTCATTCTTTTTTTTCACCTTTTCCACATGTATCAGTGGCTATCATGATTGACGACCGAAATCTTGAGCATGCGCCTTAAAGAACAAAGCTGAAAATAGTGTAGTTTGGAAATAGTATCTTTTCGGAAAAATTTGGAAATATTCCAACTTCATTAGAGCCTAGCAAGTATTTTTAGAAAGTCCACATGGAACTTGCACACTTTCCTATCAAAAGATATTGGACATAGATAGGGCCCACACGAGATGGTGGGGAGTGGCCAAGATTGAGCCACATCACCTGTCATTGACCATCGATTTCTATCATCCACACAATAAGCTTTCATATTAAAAAAACCATCGGGCCCCATGAACTAACAGGTGTTACATCACCCACTAACCCATAAGACTATCCCCCCATACCACTAAAGATGGATGGGGGTGCATGGAAAGGCCCAAATGAGAACACATGTTGCACTGCATATTGTTGATTAATCTTCGAACAACATCCACTCCCCTATGAGGATTCAGGACCCACCATAAATCATTAGCATGTGCCCATCACCTACTATCCCATGTCCTTAAAATAATATGAAATAAAACAAGATGGAATCATGGGGAATGGTAGAGATATAGCAATTTCTTGCATCAATCAACCGTCGATCATCTTTGAAATGTGTCAATCATGTTTACTAAGGGTATTAGGTCCACCATTACATGAGACACACGATCTAAGCCCACCAGCCTGTAAGAATAAAATAAGAAGCAATAAAAAAAAGACAAGCATACGGGGAATGGCTGAGATTGATTCCTTTGATCAGACAACCCATATGAAGCTTTAATTCTGCACATTCTGCAAAATTTATTCATAAAAATGGCAACATGACTAGGTGAATGAGGTGTCGACCCATTACAATGTTTAAGGATTAAAACTTTAAGATTAAGCCTTCAACCATAGGAAAAATTAACATTCAAAAGGATCCATGCAACCGACAAACCTAAGATTAGTGGTTGGAAAATAATGACCTTGATGACATAAGTGACAACTTAAGTGACTACGAATGGGAAAGATAGGTCAATTCGATTTACAAGCCAATTATTAGAAATTTTTATGCACATAAAACCCTATCACAATGATGAGGACATGACCTTAAATCAGGCACAAAGGACTGAACCAGACTTTCACAATTTTTAGAATGGAACCAAATTTTTTGAGGGGTTCCATCATAGTGTATGATTGGCCTTTTCATTGTTCTTTATCTCATTTTCATGTGTGTTACTTTGTGCTTATGTTGGATTTCTATGGGACTTTTATCCTGGGTGCGTGATCATCCCTCTTGATCATCATCATCCTATCATGCTAGCATTGGTACATTGGAACCCCCCTGATGTGTGTTTTTCTACTTTAGTGTGAGTTTGAATCAAGTTCATTCTCTCACTAAAGTGGGGGCTAAATGTATTGTCAAAAAATGGTTCCTTTAATATTTTCACCCTTGTGGATTTTGGCTTAATTTTTCCTTGATTTAGTGTTTTATTATGGATAATGCTTTCACATTAGGTCTTGGGTCCTTGTGAGCTAATTGATTTAAATGGTACCTTTCAAATGTGGATTTTGGCTTAATTTTTCGTTGATTTAGTGTTGTATTATGGATAATGCTTTCACATTAGGTCTTGGGTCCTTGTGAACTAATTGATTTAAATGGTACCTTTCAAATGTGTTGTAACACATTTTCACTCTTTTCTAAGGTTTATCAATTAACTAAGCATAATAAACATACTTTCAATCATAATTTATAGTGTTGTAAAGTGTTGTAACACAATTTCACATTCCTCTAATCTTGTCATTAATAATTATGATTTCTCATGCTTTAATTGGCCCTATTTTGCATCCACAAGCCTCATTTATTGCATATTTTTTAGGATAATCTCCACACCAATCATTGACCAATCATAATTTAGGTGTTCCTAGCTTGTGCAGACCAGATTTAGTGTCTAGACTCATTCACCACCTTGTGCAAATGATTCCTACCTAGGTCTTTTTGGCCTCGATCTAGGTCTCACACATTTCTAGACACTTTTTATTTTTGGTACCATACATTATTCGTGATGGGACTCATTTTCCACCTTGGGTGAATGAGTCCCGTATTACCAAAATTCAAATTTAAATCAATTTTTTGATAAGATTTTATTCTCCTAGATTTGATGTTGGCTTGTAGTGTTGTAATTTTGAGAATTCTTACATAATTGAGTATAAATACAAGGTTCTTTCACTCATTTTCACCTAACAATAAATCAAGTGACCTAAGACTTTTTTGAAAGTATCCTTATAGAAAATTGAGTTCACAAAAGCATTTTGAGCAAGAGAATTCATGGAATTTAAGGGAAAATTATCAAGCATTCAAGAGCATTCTTCAACAATAAATCATCATATCAAGGATTGCATTCTTCATGTTTGTCATTGTGAGAACAATTGTGGTGTAGAGCTCATGATTCAAGAAAGAATTACATTCAAGATGTATCAACATCAAGCAAGATTCAAGAACCACATCCATTGCAACCATTTCAAGCATAATTCTAGCATTTTATTGATAGGATTTGGTGAGTTGCAACATTATCTTTTGTTCATTCATCATTCCCCCTTTAAATTTGCTTTCATTTCAAGGTTTAATTACCAACAAGGGGTTTGAAAAAGGTAAACCCCTATTCTCTAACCCCCTCTACATTTTCCCCTCATTTTGTGTGTGATTTTCAGGTATAAATTGCAAATTTTTTAAAGAGAAAATTTAGAGAAAAGTTGTCAAGTCTCTAAAGTTGTCAAAGTTTCCATTAAACCCTGGAGAAGCTTGGAGAAGACCTACAAGTGGTACTTTGTAGATTCAGATTTGGAAACTAGTTAAAAAGAGTAGAGAAAAATGAGAGACACATAATCCAGTTTAGAACTTCCAAAAAAGTAGAGCTAGACTGATTTTCCACTATTGGTGAATGAATCCCACTATATAGACCTGAGATAGGTTTTTGTTGGTGTAATTAAATGTGTTGTACCTTGTCTTAGGTCATAATTACACCTTAGTGAAGTTAACCTAGGGACCACATAGGAGTTGTTGGATATTTTCCACCTTTGGTAGACTTATCTTCTTATTACTTTATCACCTCCACCTTTTATGGACATATCATGTGATTACCTTTCCACCTTTTCTGGGTGATCCACTATTTGTGGTGATTATCACATTATCACCTTTCCACTTTAGGTGGAGTGATAACTTTTCATTATTGTCTCATGTCATAAGATTACAACACTTGTCATAATATTATGCCCTCCTATCTTCTCACCTTGGCTATATAACCAAGGGGTCTCTCATTGTAAAATCAAGCAATTCATCTCATATCATTGACATTGAATACACTTTATTCTTGTCACATTAGTTTCTCTCTTCTTTGTGCTTTCCATTAGGTCCATAGATCTTGGCATCCATAGCCAATTCTAACATGGTATCAGAGCATGTTTGATTCTAACATGATATTAGAGCGAGTTGGGTGCCATTGGAGATTCTTTTTTTGAAGAGAGGTACCAGATTTGGGGAGGTTCCATTTTTGGCTCTTTCTTTTAGGTTTATATTGGAGCTTGCTCGTGCAAATATGAGCTCACCATTACGTCTAGAAGGTTTCAGAAAGTTGATTTTTCCTTTTGTTTCATCCAAATCGGACATATGAGGCCAAATATATGAGGGTTTGAAGCTGAATTGTGGTTGCCAGATCCAGAAGGTAGCTACATGTTTGGAGCATTTTGGGTCAAATACGACCCTACCATCGCATCTAGAAGGGCCAAAAACCTTAAGATCAACTATCCATTTTTCCATTTTGGAGCAAGTCATCTGGTCAAGCAAATTTTTTTTGCTCAAAGAGTTGTATGGCCCCCCCAGGTCACCATTATTGTACGATGGTACAATTGTTTTTGAAAAAAATTGTATTAAATTTTTTTTTATTTGAAAAATTAAAAAAATCAATTTTTTTTATTAAAAACTATCGAGTACAAGGTAAAATCCGCAGACTGTACCCTACCCCATCACCCGTACAACAAGCATCAGCAGCTCGCCACATGGCTCACAGCCGTGACCCTACCAACCAGTCAGCGTGAGTCAAAATCCGGCGAATATTTTGAAATTAAGGCAAAAAAATCTGAAATTTTGGTAGCAAACGGGCAAGAATATTCGTAGAGAATATATCGGTCACCGAAGAATATTTCGACACAAGTTTTTGATGAGTTTATTTTTCTAGCAATGGGCACTGGGCCATCAATTGTTGAATTCAGCATGACTTCAGCCCCCTTTTGAATTTTTTTCCCTCCTCACCGTTGGGTGTTTTGATTTTGCAGTCCAACTTCAGAAGACCATATCTGAGTCATTTTGGCTCCTTTTTTCGAGCAATTTTTTTTTATTTGAGCTTATTTTTCATGCTCTTTGTAGTGGTGCAATCATTTTTTGGTTATAGCTTCTAGTTTTTCCAGAAATTTCAGATTCTCACAGGTTTTGCTGCTTCGTCCTCATTTTGAGAACTTTGGGAGCTGATAACTTGCTCCTAGGGTAACATTTTTGGGTGAATTTTTTTTGAAAGTGCATGATTATTTGTGTACTTTCGAGTGGTGTGGTCAAATTTATCTTATCTACTGTAATTTTTTCACTTTGAGATTGAGGCCTATTTTGGCAATTCGCATGTACCAAGATCAAAGTCCACTTTTCTATTTCTGGCAGTGGCAATTGTAAACGCACTAAGTATAAAGTGAAAAATCAGATATTTCTTGGGGGGTTTCTTGATTGAGTGATTTGGGGGGGTAATTTTGCAGTGATTGGTTGCATTCTTTTGCTTGGTTTGTGTTCTTGCAATGGGTAAATCTCAAATTGAACTCTTAACTCCACATAATTATGCTACATGGATAAAATCAGTATGCCACTATCTCATGGGAAAAGGTCTAATAGGCTATCTAAAGGAAACCATTTCTCAACCTATTGATGCTAATGAATTGGCAAGATGGGAGATTAATCATGAGAAAAAACTTGGATGCATATGTTCATTAGTCTCATTTGATTTACAATTTCATATTGATTCATGTAAAACTCCTAAAGAAGCATGGGAGACTTTTGAGACTTTTGAAAATTTGTATGGTAAAACAGATAAGATTAGAGGATATCAGATTGATAATGATTTGATGAATCTTGATCCTAAAAGTTTTTACCACATCCAAGAACACATCTCCAAAATCAAGCAATTAAGAACACATTTGAAAGAATGCAACATTGGAAAAGAGGATTTACAATTGATTCTAAATGTGTTATCCAAGCTTGGTCCTGAGTATTCACTATTTGTTTTTGTCTTTCATACCCATCAACTTTCTATGGGAGCATCATATGTTGATCCTAAGTTTAATGACTTTGAAAATCTACTAATCCAAGAGGAAGCTAAGTTAATGAACATGGGTCTAATCAAGTCTTCCAAGCCACATGCATTGGTTTCTAGTGAGTCAAAGGTACAAAAAGAATCAGGGAATCTTGATAAGAAGCAAAAGATGAAAAAGAACAAGCCACATAAAGAATCAAAATCCACTCATTCAAAAGAAGAATCATCTAAGAAGAAGAGATCTTTTTGTGCATATTGCAAGAAAGATGGACATGAAGAACACTATTGTTATAAGAAGGATATTTATGAGTTGAAAAATCTTCTCAAAAAGAATCAAATTGATTTTCATTCTAGAATGTCTGAATCCTCTTCTCCTTCTTCTTCAAAATAGTCTAAGGACAAAGGTCAAGCACCTACATCAGGATATAAAAGTCAAGCTCTTTGTGGTTTTTCAAATTCAGGATCGAGGAGATGGCTTCTAGATTCAAGAGAATCACATCATATGGCATCTTCACAGTCTATATTCTCTTCATTTCAGCCTTTTTCTATGTCTCCTATCTTGATAGGAAACAATACATACATGAGTGTAATATGGAAGGGATCTATTAGTTTTGGGGACAACACTTTCCAGGATGTTTTGTGTGTTCCTCATTTGATGAACAATATTCTTTCCATATATCATATTAAACATGGTGGATATGGGAGAACTATGGATTTCACACCTGATTCAATGATCATTCGAGACTTGGAGAGTAGAGATAACATTTCTACTAGGGTGGTCGATCATTCATCCCGGTTGTATACCTTTGCAGATTTTTCTTCTGATGATGACATTATTTCTTCGGCTATTGATCACACTTCTAGTGTGAACCATGATTTAGAGGAGACATTTGGCTACTTTAACTTGGAATTTCTCACATCAGATCTAGTACTTGAGCCATGCATTTCATCTCCTCCATCTACTATTATAGTTGATGATGCTTGTGACTCCACAATTTCAATTCCTTGTGATTCAGTGTAATAGGACATACATTATCTTCCAGATATGGCTACTTTGGATGACTTCTTGACAAGTATTTCAGACTTGTTTTTGGAGTCTCATCTTGCATATTTGGGGGATACTGTTGATGACATTCATCTTGTCTTTGATTAAGATGCTCCTTCTTCAGTTGTTGTGAGGGAACACTCAAACCCTCTTGTTCATTCTCTACATGATAATTATTTACAGCTTGACATGAGTGTGGATACTTTTGGACAACATTTGGAGGAGGCTTCTTTGTCTTTAGAGGGGACATCTTTCTCTTTAGATCATGTTCTACATTCTTCTCTACTATATGTTGGATTTTCCTCTTCAGCAGTGTGTTCTAGAACGTCTATTTGAAGTATGTGAGCTTTTGACATCAACATGGATAATCTTGAGCATGCTTCAGAGACATCATACATCATCCATCATCTTGACATCCTACATACATCCTTGGTTTTGTTTCTTCCTAAGGGGAGGAACATTGTTTGGCCAGACTAGATCATCTTCAACATTCAATGTTGAGCTTCTACCATCATTGTAGGAGACTCAACATTGAGTGGGGGCTGCCTTATCTCTCTTCTACTTCTCTCTTATGGAGGGGTATTTTTCCTCACATGGGGTTTTTCATTCTCATGCTTCATTGAGATCATTTTATTTTGTATTTCATCTCTCTTTTGGGGAGGAGTTTTGTCCCACTGGTTTTTCACCTTTTCTTTGTTTGTGAGAGATTGCATTGCATTTGTAAATGGGTACCTAACAAGGCCTAGTTGTCGGGACCCATCTTTCATTGTTTGATTTTGTGTACATTCTCCCTAAGTTACACTTAAGTGGGGGTGTTGGTGTAATTAAATGTGTTGTAACTTGTCTTGGGTCATAATTACACCTTAATTAAGGTAACTTAGGGGCCACATAGGAGTTGTTGGATATTTTCCACCTTTGGTGGACTTATCTTCTTATTACTTTATGATCTCCACCTTTCATGGACATATCATGTGATTACCTTTCCACCTTTTGTGGGTGATCCACTATTTGTGGTAGTTATCAGATTATCACCTTTCCACTTTAGGCAGAGTCATAAATTTTCATTATTGTCTCATGTCATAAGATTATGACACTTTTCATAATCTTATGCCCTCTTATGTTCTCACCTTGGCTATATCAACAAGGGGTATCTCATGGTAAAATCAAGAAATTCATCTCATATCATTGACATTGAATACAATTTTTTCTTGTCACATTATTTTCTCTCTTCTTTGTGCTTTCCATTTGGTCCATAGATCCTGGCATCCATAGCCAATTATAACATGGTATTAGAGAATTTTTGATTCTAACAATTTTTGTAGATTTGGATACCCTTTTGGCTAAAACCTGTTCCTACACATTTTCCCAAAAACTGGACTGATTCACCTAGCTTGGTGAATGAGTCCCAATCAACATAAGCAGTATATTTTTTAGTGATCCAGACCTCCATTCTATCTTCTTCAGTCTTCCAAGTGCACACTTTCAATATCATAGCCTTTTACTACATCTTATTCATCTTTCTACGTCATTTTGCATATCACACTTTGTTTTCAAACATTTTCTTTTCCAAGTTTCAGTTGATGGTGAACCCCTCATTTGACATCATTCAATCCCCTAGAACATTCCCTTTTTCAAATTTCAATCACCTTTGCATTGAAATCTCAAGGGCTTGTTCTTGAGTGAAAAGGGCAAGAAAATTAGTCTTCATCCTTTTAGGTCCAAAATCCTAGAAGCAAAAAAAAGCACAACCATTTTCACCTTTTCAAGTTAATGTAATTCCAAGTCCAATAATGACTTGGAAATGGTGGAGGAATGCATCAAAAATTCCATTAAAGGAGTGGATTTAGTTTTGATTAAGTTAAATTTGAGAATTACGTGTACTTGTTTACAAAGCAATTATTGAGGCAAGAGATATGTGGATCACAAAAATTAAGACCATATAAAAAGAAGAGTGAGACTCACCAGTAATGAGCCCAGAGAACAAAAAACAAATGATTTTTTTTATTGTACCATGAAACTGGAAACAAAGACCAGTTGCAAAGAAATAAGGGTAGCAACAACAATAAGACCAACTCAAAACACTCCCAAAAAATTGGAAAACCAATGAAATCCTACAAATTAAAACATTGAAATAAGGGAAGAAACCCTCATGCATCAACTTCTATTTTTTCCAGCATAAAATGGAAAATAAAACAAAGGGAAATAAGAATCTCTTACCATAAAACCCACCTTACAAACAAGCCTGAGCTCAACCTCCATTGGAGCACACTCCACCTCAATAGGATTTGTGAAAGAGAAGGCTAGTAAGAGGAAAGAAAGAATCTCAACATGCCTATAGAATAAATCTCCACCTCAATAGGATAACTAGACCGTGTAGGCTGCAAAAGAGAAAAAATACCAATAAAAGTGACATAAACATCTCCCTTCAACAAAACAAAAATCTGGGTTTTGAAGATAGGAATTGATAAAAGGAGTTGATTGAGTTATTTGGAAATGAACAAAACCATTCTAAGGCCATGTATTTCATTGAACTAGGAAAGATTTTATCTTCAAAAATGAAGTCACTACGCAAGGTTGTATATGTCGATATATGATTATTAGGGTCCCTTGTACCATTCTACTTATCAAATCAGGATATATCTATGTTTTGTGGCATTGGTTTTTTCAAAATTTGAAGTGATAATGGAATCCTTTTAACATATTGTAATGGTTGACCATTTTGGTTTTGGTTTAAATTTGAGATTTTCTATTGGAGTGAGGTTATGTTTTGCAAAATATGGTCAATGACAAATCATTGGTTAACATGTTTTTGGAATGTGGTTAAAATTGTGGAATTATGTTTGTACATGGTGGAACACTATGTTTCAAATTTATGAGGGGATGAAATTTGAGGTGTCACATGTGAAGATATAAAACCATAAGGATTTCCATTGGAAATTCCTAATGTTGGAGTTATGCCAATGATTGGTTGTATTGTTGAAGCAACTGTTGGATTTGTGTATGTGGGAATAGAGGCTATAGTTGTATGGAAGGAGACTTGATTTCCTCCTTGAATTTGAGTGTATCCCAAATATGGAGTGCAACTAGCCATTGTAGGTACATCATTATCAACTTATATGGGATATACTACTCAAATACTCTATTCCTTGATCATCATTAATCATTTTCCTCATGCTATTTATTATAGAAATCACTATTCTAGCTAGATATTCAATACTCACAAAGTCTTGAAGTTTTTCTAAATCATTGTCCAATTGCTTTAGTTCTTCTTTGGGAACATGGGAAACCATAGTCTCAATATCTATAAAAATGGGTTATTATAAGGTTGGCATTGATATGGTATCATTAGGGATAGAGTCCCAAATGGGTTAAGTATTGACAATACCTTGCATGAAAGAGTTGGAAGACTCGGGATCCACAATGAATATAATAACATGAGATGAAATAAGTATAGAACCATGTCTCACTGAAGTATTCACAATAGGACACTAGGTGTTGAAAATCCTACAAGTTTCAAAACACCAAGTGTACCCAAGATGAACACTAAGTATAGTCAAACAGTCATAGAAAAACACTCAAAAACAAAAAATAGAGAGCAAGAATAGACATAAAACACAAAGACAAATGTGTGATAGAAATTTTAGCTAAAAAGGTAAGAATATGGAACCTATGGTGCCTATGTCCTATGATTTTTTTGCAAAATTAAAAGTTTTACTATATATTATATTGTTTAGGGTTTTTGTGTTTATGTGTAGATAGGTCTAATAGTGAATACTTTTCAAGAATTTGATCAATTTAAGAAAATGATATTGAAAATCCAAGTATGTAAGAATGTTGAAAATTGTTGGACAATAAATGATAATTGAAAATGCAATTTCTAGATCTAAGATACAAAAATTAATTGATTTTGAAAAGCTCAATCTTAAAATGATGATATGAATATACTTTTTGAAAGAAACTAATGCAATATTTCACTTTTTAATAATATGAAAAATACCTACATATATGCAAATGTCACTTTTTATTTCATTTTAAGATTTTAACTGACCTAATGCACATTTATGAATGCAATTTTAATGTAGATCTAAAATATAATGACTGAAATAAACCCCACTACAACCTATGATGCAATATTTTATTTTTATTTTTTATGCTTTTGTGATGCAAAAATTAAACCCTAAATATGAAATACAAGGAAATTCAAAGGAAACCCTAGATCTAGAGCAAATTTTCAGAAGGTATATAATGTTAACAAGCAAGGTTCACCAAAATGAAATGTAGGGAAAGGGAACCTTTGAGTTTTCACCTTAGGGTTAGACAATTTTCTAGATTTTCATTTATAGGTGTTTTATGTGGGGATATGGAATGAATTGGAAAACCAAAGATGGAGTGGGGACTTGAAGGATTTGCATAATGTATGAGATTGAATTATAGCCTGATAGGTGATTCAACCAACCCTTAACCAAAAAATATAAATATACTAAAGATGAAATGTAATAATTCAATTAGCCTAATGATGCAAATAACTAATTTAACTAAAAAATAAAAGATCTAAAATTTCACTAGAAAAAATGGACTACATGAAAAGAAAGGGGAGGACACTATGAACCTATGGAATAAATTTCAGCCTGATTTCCTTGGAAATTTCCTCCAGAGGTGCCACTGTCCTAATAGGTCTTTTTCAGATCTATTTTCATAGTCTTCTGATGTGAGGTGTGCACTTTCGTTTTGTATTCATAAACTTGTCTAATAACTATAAAATACTTTTGTAATTGAGTTTCCATGGGTTCTCAAGGCCTAGGGTTTCAAATGCAATAATGAATAGATTTTTTTGTGCTCCTTCCAATCTTCAAAATACCTGAGATCTAAACATTCACAAAGAGAGGAAATTTTGTGCCATTTAGGGGCTTGCCTCAATCAAACCCCGTCCAAGTGTTTCCACTTCAATAATTACAATGCCAATGATAAATGAATAAATGATAGGAGGGAATTATAAAATCACAAAGTGCTACAACTCACCACCCTTTGATGGCTTCCTTGAAGGACTAAAGTCATGCACATCACCTCAAGATTTTGGATCTTGCTTGCTTGATTTTCTTGAATGCTTCAATTACCTTGGAGACCTACAACAAGGGTTAGCCTTCACAAAAAAAATATAACATCAACACAAATGAACACACATAATATTTCACATGATGTTGGATATTGATTTGTTGCAAAAAATCCTCTAATAGATACTCTTGAATTGTTGAATAATGCTCTTGATCACAATACTTGCTCTTAATTATCACTTGGTGATTGATGATTTCACTTAATGTTCAAATGAGGAAATAACTAGGTATTTCTATGCTATTATTCTAATTTCCTAAAAAATAAATCTCGATAGCTGACTTTAGATATTTGAATTTCAAATACTAAAATTTAGACACTAACATATTTTAATTTTGAGCCAAAATAGGGGGACATCAGTGCCCTAGGAGTTAGTGCCCCAACCCTATTTTCTAAAGTTTAAAGTGCATGAGACAAATTATTAAATGAGAGAATTTGTTTTATGCTTACAAATTATCAAAAAATATTTAAAATAATATGTGGAATGCATAACTTAGGAAGTTAGAAACCCAATTAGGCTCAATAACTTAAAGGGGAGTGAAACATAGTGTGAAATTGTCAAGGGTGACAATTTACGATGCTACACCATTCAATGTATGTCAAGGGTACCTTATCAATGTATACATAATCAAAGAACAACATAATCACCCCATTGGGTACAATATCATAAAGTATCAAAGTAAGATCCATTATATAACTCATTATATAAATCATTACTTTTTCTTATCAATAATGTGATTCACATTTAATCAAATCATATATAATGCACACTACCAAATTGAAGCATAAAGATAAGAAAATCATATAAGTATACAAATTTATACCAACAAATGACATGATACAAATCCTCATATCAAGCATGCACTAGTTCATACACACTATTTAGAGCCATAAAATAGTAACCACAAAAATCATCAAGAAGCAATGAAGTTAAACCACCAATCCCATAACTAGAATTTGAAAATGAGAGGGCACTGTGAAGTGCATTTGGTTGTGGATCTTAACTAAACTTAGGAATATTTATTTTAATTTTTTAATGAATCTTGTCATTTAGAAAATTGTTTTATGTGGTTTTGTTACTACAAATTGGTTATTTGGTTCATAGGTGCCTCTTGTTAGGGAATCGACACATTTATGGACCATTTAGGAGTCCCTTGTGTGTTCATTAAGAACATGGGAAGTGGTATTTCTCTTTTCTCATGTGTTTTATTTCTTAGGGTAGGAGGTAGGAGCATTGGGGAGGTCATGATGCCCTATAAAACTTCTCCTTGACTCATTTTTCCATTTTTAGTACATGTCATATGTAAAGTGTAGTCTTAGGTAGTTCTCAAGTGTTTGGCATGTCTTGTGGGCCAAAATCTAGCTTGGCTTTTCTCACTATCTAGGGAACCTATGTCTTTGAAGGACTACATCACAACTAAAAATGACTCTAATTCCTAGGTACTAGTGTCTTCTCTTGAAACTAGTGTACCATTTAGCTACTAGTGCCCTTTGTTCATTTCACCATTTCATCATTCGACCATGTATTTCATCCATTTCTTTGGGAAAACTTGTTTATAAAATTTGTCCCCCTTTCTCTTGTGAGCCTTCCTATATTTTCATTTCATAAATGAGTGTCATGCATCAATATTTATGACACCTTTCCTTAGGAAGCATTTTGTTGCTTGAAATTTACCTATTGTCATTCTAGTTAGTGGAGAGCTTTTGCCTCCTAGTTAGGAAACCTTTTGTGATGTTTGGCCTTTATGTTTTTTATGGTAAGTATTTCTAGGTGTTTATTGGAGGTTTATGGTTCCCTAATCCTATCCTAGTGTCATGATGAGAGAGAATGTAATCTTTAATTTATAATTGGCTGTCATTTAGGTGTCATCTTCTCTCTCTTGTAGGTTCCCCATGGTGGATACATCCCATGATTGCTAAGTACTTTTTTATTTATATGTTATGTAATGGTGAGGTTGTTCTTATTTTCATTGCCATTGTTTCGTTTGATTTCACATGAAATTTGTGTGGAAGTTGTTGTGAAAGTTTGAGATGTTGTCACATTAATGGTATTATTGTTGTTGTTTTCAAGAAAAGGTTATTTTGTCAAGTTATGTAAAACGAATTAAAAATTCCAAAGAACAAAATTTTTAACATAAACAATAAACAAACCATTTATTCAAAACACCCATATAAATGACTTACAAATCTTGGGAATTACATGGGTTGGCAGTGGAGGATTTGGCGTCCTCGATACATGAAAGGTGAATGACAAGTGTTTTATCGCAGGAGTGTTAATGCATTATGTTGTTGTTGTACAATGGTGGTGGATGAACTAAATGTGGGTGGATAAATTAAATGCAATATTGAGTGTTACAGTGTGGGAAATTATACTTTCATTAAGTTGTATTGTCGAAAAAACCATTGTGGTGTTAGTTTCATAGCAAAGTGGATGGTTTTAAAACTATTGTTCTCCACAATCTATAAGTCATTTTACATGGGTATTTTGCATAAATTATTTATTTATTGTTTATGTTAAAAATTTTGTTCTTTGGAATTTGTAATTCATTTTACATGGGTGTTGTAGTGTGGGAAAGTATAGTCTGAAATGTGCTAGAAAGTATATTGATTAAGTTGCATTGTCCAAACAGTAATTTTGGTGTTGGTTTGATAGCAGACTATTCTGAAAATTGTCGGCTTCGGTTTCATGGTTCATTTGATAGGAGGCTATTGTAAAAATCAACATCTTTGGCTCCATTTTATAGTAGATGGGGGGGTTTTAAAACCGTTGTTCTCTGTAATTTGTAAGTCATTTTATATGGGTGTTTTGAATAAATGGTTTGTTTATTGTTTATGTGAAAATTGTTGTTGTCTGAAATTTGTAAGTCATTTTACATAGGTGTTTGGCATTACGATTTTTTATGGATGGAGAAATTGTAGTTAAATCTTCTTTATTTCATCAAAAAAATATGGTTAGGGTTAGTAATTTTTTCATCCCTCATTTATTGTTTGTATTTATCTCTATGCATCTTTGGCCTTATACCCATTACCATAGGAGAAATTGTAGCTAAATCTTGTTTCTTTCGTCGAAAAAAATGGTTAGGGTTAGCAATTTTATCATCCTTCATTTATTGTTCTAGTTATCTTTGTGCATCTTACCGTTACACCCATTAACATAGGACCAATTGCAAATTAACATAGGAGTGATTGCATATATATATATATATATATAAATGGAGAGGGTTAGAATGAAATCATAAATATGTTGGAGATCAAATTAGTTTTGTGGGTGCTAACTGTTATTCTCTCTAATATCTCTTTTATCTATTTAATTTATTTTTTTGGTGTTTCTGATGGGATTTTCGTTAGGTGAGACGTGAATAGAATTCGTCATGTAATAACTCTTTTAAAATTTCTCTATTTGTCTAGAATATTTAGTGCCAAGGAATGTTGCTTGAATTTTACTGATTAATTATGTGGTGTTATTGGAATTTTGTACAGGTTATTGCTACTTATTGGCTTTACAAGTTCTATTTAATGTGGGTTTGGTGCCAAAGAATGTAGCTCAAATTTTGAATTGGCAATCCAACTCTTGCACAAACTACTTGTCTTGTATGAATATGTTTAGTGTGGGTTTCCAATCATCTATGATTTATGTATAATACATAAGTGTTTATCTAATAGTTGTTTTATAATTGCGCTATTTTTTCTTTTCTATAATATTTAGTGGAAAATTATGTGGCTTGAATTTTGAATTGAGAAGCCATCTGTTATGAAGAATTTGTTGTTACACCTTGTCTAGCTAGTGATCGAATTTTAGGTAAACAAGAATATGCTATAAAATCAAATCTATACATGCATTTGACTTGAATTGGGTTCTTCAATTTGAATATTATTTGTAAGTAATTTTACATACATAGATGTCCATATCTAAATTGTTTTGGTCAACGGAAATTGGAAAAAACCCTATAAGAAAAATAGTTAACAATCATAGGAAAATGACAGATGTTGAAAAACCCACATTAAATAAAACTTTAAAATATGGAGAATAGAATAGGAAAACTACAATAGAGAATAGTTTGGTATGGAGAACTAGAAAAGAGAATACCATGAAGAAAAGTTTTTTATGGGGAAGTTCAAATAGTTGAGAAAAAAAGAATATCATGAAACATATTGGTATAAGACAAAAAGCGAAATTGGAAAAGAGCTATTGGGAAAACACTTAAGAATTATAGGAAAATTATAGATGTTCTAAAACCCACATTAAATAGAATTGTAAAATATGGAGAATAGAAGAGGCAAACTATGATAATGAACAGTTTGTTATGGGGAATTGAAAAAAAAAATCATTAAGAATAGTTTAGGGTGGGTGATGGCACTCTCAAATTTTGCAAATTTGAGATGCCTATTCCAAAAATTTTGCTTATGCACTTTCTGAAGTGCACCTAATGAATCAGTCTCGATTGACCCACTTTGGAGGCTTGTATTTTAAAGCTTATTGATTGTCATGTAAACCCATTTGCAGACATACTCAGTTGACATATGTGAGTAGGCATATCAAATTTTAGCTTCCCACGATGAGTTCTGACAGCGTTTCGAAAAGTGAAGTTGGAAGGTTTTTGTACTGTTCAGCTGTTTGCAGACAGTTTGTTTTGTGAAACAGCTTCCTGTTTGATCTTAGTTTTCACAACCAGTTCACTATCATGTCAGAACGAATGTTGTTCCACATTCCCCATATCAACATGATCTCAAGTGTCAGTTTTTGGAACCTCATGATCTGATTTGCTATTTTTAGTAGATCAAAACCAAATGCAGATTGTTCTATTTTGCAGTTGCATTCCTGACAGCCTTTCTAAGAGACCAACTTCAATCATTAATATCTCTCGATCGGTGATGTTTCAAAGTAATTCCTTTTGTACACATGCTCACGGTATCTAAATGTTCCACCATGTCGGATGCAACTCGTCAGGAGTTGATTTGTTATTTTTACAAATGAGTTGTTGGATCAGTTTCAATCGATTCAGAATAGTTGTTGTTTTAGAAAAGTTTAATCGGGCAACTTCGCCAATTAATATCCGGTTCCTCATGATCTGTTTCTCTGAGCCATCTTTTGCATTATACTTTTGGATCAAATGACTATGTGCTTGCAAGTTTTTGAGGTCTCACGAGGTCATTTGCCCAATTTTCAAGGGCGATTCTTGAGCCAACTGGGTCAGTTTTGCCCATTTTCCAAATGTGTCAGAAAACAGTTTCTGAGGCGGACCCAGTTCGTTTTTCAACTTCTGAAGTATTCAAAAGGCAGTATCTGACCGTTTGAGGGTAAAACTTGTTTGAAAATGATTTTTTTTTTAGTCGGGCCACTTGGGGCCGGACATGCTTTGCATTGTTATGATATCGTAAATGTTGCACTATTGCAAATGAGGATAGCCTTTCACTTGACTCCAAAGTGCATGAATATATTGAAGCACATCTTGAATAAGAAGATTGTTTGAAGGCATATGTTGGTATGCAAAGTTGTCAAGTGGGTTCTTCAGGGAGAAAATTCCAAATAAATGTAATTGTGGGAAGAAGTTTTAAGGCCTTTCTATAAATAGGGGATCCTTTACATAGCCAAGGGAGATGATTTGTGAGCCTGGTGAAATGAAATAAAATTATAGAATAAGGGATCAATCAGGAGCAATCGGGAGCAATGGTTGTGAGCATCCATCAAAGTATTGGAAGAATCCAAAATAGGGGAGATAAACATGGATAACCATGCATCAGAAAAGAGTAGCCATCTACTATCAAGTACAATCAGTATGAAGCGAGCTAATGGAGAGCTAGATTGAGGTATGGATGAGTTATTGCTGGGAACATCTATGTTCAAAGCGCTTGATGTCAGAGGTAAGAAACCCATCAAAATTGCACGGCGTGGCCAGTGAATAAGGGTGCAATTCAATAGTGAAAAGAACATGAAACCCATGCAGCAAGTAAGGCTCCATATGAGGAAGGCGCATACTAGTCAAACACGGTAGAGAGCATGCGCTAGAGGGGGAGACCCATAGGGTAGACTAGGAGGTGTGACCAGTTGTGGTGGGTGCGGCCAGAAATGGAGATCACGCCAAACAAGAGGTAGCCAGCAAAGTCAAGCAAGGAGGATGGGCGCAGTGAGGGAAGACTGGCCCACACATTATTTAGTAGAGCACAAAGGAGAATGAGGTGCAAAGCTTAGGCACCGAATGGATTAGAGGGGCGTTGAGGTCCATCAATGGAGGAGAGGCCCACGCCAAATGACTCACACCAGGGTGGAGGTCTCTTACATTGAAACTAATGGAAACAAAATGCATCTGTTGGAAGCCTCAAGAAACTTTCTACGAAAATGCAAAAGCAGTAGCCCACAGCTAGAGAGGGAGATACAGTCCATGTACACCAGTGAAGAGGAGCTCGCAGCTAGTGCCTAGAGAAGGCAATGAGGTGAAGCTCACGCTAGTTTGTGCGTGAAGGGCACAACGGAGGCAATGTGGATGATAAGGCCAGCGTTCGGAGGTGCCAATAAGGAGCAGGTGCGTGAAGTGAATGAAGGTGCCATGTCTGGAGAACTAGCAACCATGCAAATGGATGGTATGCGACCGGCATAGAAGGAGGCCCATGAGCAAGCGAAGCCTGCGTAACACAACAAGAATGAGCCCTTGCCAAACGGGGGAAGGCCAGTGAAAGGCCCGCACCCAGCTTCTAATAGGTTGCTCACGCTAGCACTGTGAGGAGGAGATTCTGTGGGGAGATCTAACGCCACCATGGTAGAGAGACCTACAACTTGATGGGCCCGTGCATTGGGGAAGAATAGGTAAAGGGCGTGCAACACGTGAGATGGTAGGAGAGCTCACGACTAGCAAATGAGAGTCCTGCAAAGATTCAAGGGGATGCTGTTGTAAATAAGGACCATCAGGAGGGGTGGCTTCCATGGGAAGAGAATGTAGTAAGAAATGCATACGAGAATGAGTGACAAAGCATAAACAAATTAGGGTTTGAAAGGGGATCGACAACTACCAAGGGAGTTGAGAGTGCAATCGAATCTCATTCTTTGATCGCCAGCCTCGCAAGAATAAAGTGATGTCATGAAATATGTTGAGAGGTGGGCGAGATTTTGCTACGTGGCATATGGGTTTAGGAAAAGCCTTCATTGAGCGGTGTGTGAGAACTCTTGGGTGGAGGGATATTTTAAATTTTCAAGTTATTTAACAAATGCAAAGGCATTTTAAATGAATAGTTTGTTAAATAATATTTTAAGGGGCCATTATATTTTAAATGCTAATGGGTTTTTAATGTGCCTTGATATTTAAATGGCCATGCATGTAAAGTTAAAATAATGCCTGAGAGTAAAAAATGGAATGCTGGTAAAAGTAAAAGTATAAAATATTTCAAAATGTGAAATATTTAAATTCTTTTATTATGTAAGATGTTTATTCATTTTATATTTGAATTCAATATGGGTATTTTATAAAGTGAATTTTATTCACTTTATAATCAAGTATGTTTGCTAGGAAGAAAAATATAAAGCTACAGCATTATAAAGAGGGGTAATTTTTCAAAGTATTGCTGCAGCAAATGAAGAGAAAGGCTGAAACAGTTTGTGCACGGGAAGAGAGATATTTTGAGCAGCTAGATGAAATTTGGAGAATCTCCACATGGGCAGATTTTCTATTGCTGGGTAATCATGAGCAGATGCTGTTTGAGAGAATGTTTGTTGTTGGAAGGAAAAGGAGAAGATATTTTTCTGATTTGTTGATCAACGGTGAAAGAAGATTCCAGATGGCATTTTCGGATTAGTTTTAGGGCTGCCTTCATTCTTCTATTTTCTATATCTTCTCTTCTCTTCTCATTGTACAGGGTTCCAATTTCTGAAAGCTTTGCAAGGCAGGCAAAAGCTATGGGTAGATTGTAAAGCTAGGGGAAAAATGACTATCAGTCATTTTTAATTTGAAAGTGTATGTTCTGAATTGTTTTTTCATGTTATTTTAGTTGATAATTGTCTCCATGATTGAATTGTGATGTTGTTTTGGATTCAATAATAAGATTATTTGAGTCTGTTCATGCAAATTTGTTGGATTTGAGTTACATTTTTTGTTTCCTTCTATTCTATGAATGGTTTAATTGCTTTAATAAAGCACAAGGTGCTTGTATTACTGCCTATTGTTCAAGGATAGTGTAATTGCTTTGACAAATGTGACAGGAGTGTTATGTTTCAGGTGGATTCATTAGTAGGATTATCAGAGAAAGCTATAGTAGTCTGGTTGTCATAATGTGACAACATTTACAAGACCTTCAGAACATGTTCAACACTGGAAGAAGAATGCTAGTTATTTGACTCCATAGCCCATCTTTATGGCACTGGTCCATTATCTTGTTTCTGTTGTTTTCAGTTGGGTCCCAACTCTCTAAATCAAAAAACCATTTAAAATTTGTTTTGCTGAGTTGTGTCTATCATGTTCTCCATGTTGATTAGTGAAATTCATTCAATATCTTGCTAATATTGAGTGATATTTTAGTTTTCTCAGCATATTTCTGTGAGAGCATAATCTGTTAAGCAATATCCTGTTGCTTGTGTGTCTAGATTGTTTGATATTGCTAAAGGGTTACCCCCCTAGGTCTTACAGAGCCTGAAGTGTAGGGGAAATGTGTATCCATTCCATTTCCTGTCAGTTGGCCACTAGTTTTTGTTGTTCTTCAGTATAGAGGTTGGCTACCTCTTAGAGAACTGCAAATCCTAGCTGGGTTGCATTTTAAACACCAACAGTGGGGAGGTTGAAACGGGTGAGGAAGAAAGAATATAATCAAACATATTGATATAAGACACTGCTATCCCATGTAATTAGCAAGCTCCACCCCTTACATAAATAGATCCAGGTATAGTATTTCAAGGAGCTTCAAGAAGATCAGGGGAAAAATAATATCATGCAACATATTGATGCAAGATTTGAGCTATGTTCTTTGTTCATAAATATTGAATACAAATAGAGAAATTGTATAAGAGGTGTTTTTTGTATGGTAAAAGTGGCTAGGCCACAAATTTTTATTATGTAATAAAAAAAATACAAAGACCTATTTCAATAGAGCATATCGGCATGAAAGAACTAGGAACAAAATGTCTGGTTGTAGCTCAGTTCAAAAATTACAAGTACATCCAAAAATAGGGCCATCAAAAACATACCAGCCCAAATTGAAGTCCTAGAACCAACCCTAGACCACCCACTACACAATTCTACATAAAATACCACACCTATGAAACCCAACCAAATACAAAACCTAAGTAAATGAATATGAAGAACACCCACCAACCCCGAGAAGGAAATACTAGATATAGATAAGAATAATAAAATACCTGATCATGGTAAATTAGACAACCACCACTACAGTTGAGCTAGAGTTGGCAGCATGATTGATAGGAGGCAACTTCAACCAAAAAATACCTTCAACTTCTAAAAATGTGAAAAAACATTCATAGGATATCTTGCAGGCACATCAAAGTGAGAATGAAAGGCCAAGAAGAGAACCACCCCAACATCCAACACCGCAAATGAAAAAATCCAGACTTGATAATCAACAAAAGTTATCCAAAACATCCATTAGCAAGAAAATCATTTTTGGAAATAAAGCCGTCAATATGAAAGAAGCCATGATCCATATTGTACAAGTCTAGCACTTCAAAAAATACAATGTAGACAAAACATTAGAATGCAAATTTCACAAAAATTATGCAAACTAGCT
This sequence comes from Sequoiadendron giganteum, assembly GCA_007115665.2. NCBI lineage: Eukaryota > Viridiplantae > Streptophyta > Pinopsida > Cupressales > Cupressaceae > Sequoiadendron > Sequoiadendron giganteum. The sequence goes on from CM021105.1 coordinate 146,240,378, forward strand.
TAATATCCTGCAAAACATCCATCACAATGGTGAAGAAACAAGATAGAAACTCAACATAAGAGGTATTAGAATTTTCTTGGAGCCACGAAAAACCCCAACACCATACTGAATGCCAATAGTACTTGTTTGGAAACCAAAATGCCTTGAAAACCTGAGAAGATGAATGGAGAAGCATTTTTAACAGAGGAAATTCTTCCTTGCTAAAGTCTTTAAAACTTATTTGTTCATTAATTTCCTTGTTGGCAAGAAATTTTGTGATGAGGTTTGCTTCCCTATAGTAATGAGAAATAGAATACCAATAAAACCAATTTAACTAAATAATAACCTTATCCAAAAGATATTGCAGGTTCCAAACATGATTTTTTTGTTTTGACATAGCACGAAAGATAACCATGGAATCACCTTCAATGATTAATGAAATAAATTATAGGGACCTTGCCAAATCAAGACCAAAAATTAAAACCTCCAATTCAGCCCTATTATTACTTCCCACTGGAAAAATATAGCAGGCCTCTTTTACAATATTTTTATTGGAATCTAAAATAGCAATAAAAACCCCGAACTTGCTAGGATTTCCCCTTGAAGCCCCATCATAATTTAGCTTGTAACAATTTTCAGGAGGGGGTAACCATTTAGCCTCAATACGTAGACAAGTTTTATCCACTTTATTAGTAAAAGAGCCATGAAAAGGAAATGATTTTAGTAGGGTCCAGTTCTTTATTATAAAGCCATCCCAATCTCAAAAGAATTTTAAATTGCCAATTTTTTTGAAAATGTAGGATCTTACAACTTCAAAAATTGAATTTTCCAAGATAATTTTATAAGGGGTGTTAGAATAGCAATTATTTAGTGCAAGTCATATTACATGGGTATTTTGCATAAATTATTTATGTGTAATATTTAATGCCAATCAATGTAGCTTGAATTTACAATTAAGCCTGTGGCATTATACACATTTTCCAGAGATTGTTGCATCATATAATTGTTGTCATAGCCTAAAGAAAATAGGTATTGTCATTAATAATAATAAAGCATTTAATGGTGTAGTATGTTCAACATGTTCATAAGAAATCTATAAAGTTGATTGCACTTTCATAGTGAATGTTGTTACTAAAGTTGAATACATTGGAAAACACCAAAAATAGTGTTGATTGCATTTTCTTGGACCCGTGTTCTTGATTTCCATTGTATAGAATCATGAGAAACCATTTCCCATTCTACTTTTGTGCTCAAAGGTGGACAAGATTTCCCTTTTTTAATAAGCTCTAAAGTTAAAAACATGTTGGTTTGGATAACTTTTTCTCTTTGCCTGCTATTCATTTTGTGCGCTATTCAACTCTCACATAATTCCCATTTTGTGCACCTTTGGCATAATATTCATTAACATAGGAGGAATTGTAGACTAATAGGTCCTCCCCTCCAAATTTATGAGGACAATAAACATCTAGAATAGATTTTTCCTCAATCGACTAGTTGAGAAGGCTACAAATTCAAACCTTTTGTTCCCTATAGTAATACCTTGCTTCAGAGTAGATAATGATGTTTAGGCAATAGAAGGTTTGAATTCGTACCCTTCCTCACCAATCAATTTATGGAAAATTGAATCTGGATTTTTTCTCTCTTCATAAATTTTGAGGGGAGGAGTTACATAGTGAGGAAAAAGTATGGTATACACATCTATTTAGATATAGTAGTGTGTATATAAATAGATATATACATGTTTGCATATGGATATATATATCTGGTTATATGTGTGTGTTTTAAATGTGTAAACAAAGGATAAATTCAATGCATATATGTGCTTAATCATTTCTATTTTTATGGTTGTATAGCGTATTGTTTTGATAAGAAGGGGTGAAAGGACCAGCTAGCAACATATACAAATATTTGCATATAGCTATATGTAGAAATATAGTAAAATAATAAAAAATAGTATGGATGCATATACAAGAAATCTCAAAGATAAACAAATACATATAGCAATATATACATATGCATTTATCATTTTTATTCTTGTTGATCTATCCCCTGGTGTTTTAAAATTATTAAAAGTGCATTTTTATTCTTCTTCTTGTGCCCTATGTTGTTTGATTAGTATTAGAAGTGGAATGGTTATAGATCGATACTTCTAAGTTATCTACCAATTGTCATTGGGATTTTGCAATACATTAATGTTTAATTTTTATAGTAAAATAGAGTTGTCAATTAGTCAACTCAAATTATAACATTTTTTCTTTCCAAGCAAGTCCACAAAACTATGTCTATGAAAGAGGGCTTTGTGGATGGGTCTCGAGATCCCCCCATTATTGATTTGTTGAAATCTTCCACTATTTCCATTGTGGAGTCTGTCTTTGACGACATTGACCACCAGCCTTAAAATCTTGATTTCGTAAGTATACATTTCCTTTTTTTTAATACTCATTGTAAATTTGGTGTCATTGTTTCCAGTTTCACTTCCCTTTAAGGTGTATACACACATGGTTGAACCTGAAAAAGTATATAGATGTGCAAGGAGATACAATTCAATATTTACCACCATATAAAATATCCCTTTCATTTATTTGTATGTGTATATATATATGTGTATGTATATGTATGTGTATAGGAATATGTATATGCATATGTATATGCATGTATATGTATGTGTATGTGTATATATATATATGTATGTGTATACATATGTATATGTATATGTATATGTATATGTATATATATATGTATATAGACGCCCCTAGAGGCGATGAATTGATTGGTTTTCTCTATGACATCATGGAGATTCGTAGTTGTGTGGGTTGGCGGCCTCGACACATGGAAGTTGAATGGCAAGGGTTAGTGCACCATGTCATTGTTGTTCATGTATATATGTATATGTATATGTATATGTATATGTATATGTATATGTGCATGTGTATGTATATGTATATGTATATGTGTATGTGTATGTATATGTATATGTATGTGTATGTATATGCATATGCATATTATGGGATATGAATGGTAAGTGTTTTCTCCAACAAGAGTTATTGCATCTTGTCATTGTTGTAAAGTTGCAACATGAGAAAGTAAACTTTGATTAAGTTGTATTGTCGAGAGAGTTAAATATGATAGATAGAAAATGAAGACAATAGATTCCCACCTACTTTGTTATTATGTGATGTATTATACAACTCCATGAAATTCCACATTGATGTTCCATAATGTTCTTGGTCGGAGGTTTTTCTTGACCCCACAAGCCTCTATGGCACACGAAAAAAAAATGGTGTGGGGGATGCCGAACGTGGGTTGTGTGGTTTTGGTTTTAATTCTCGTGGATGCTACATTTTGTAGGAAGATCAACTCAAACAGTTTCATGTTGTTAGCATGAAAGTTAGTTTAAACCAGAAAATTTAACATCCCTATGAAATACTTAATCATGTCCAAATATGCAACTAATGATAAAAAAACCAAGTTAAACAAAAGCATATAAGAAGCATAATTAAACCTTTATCTCATAGTGGATTGGTGCCACCTTTTTTGTGTAGTAAGCAACTCTTTCCCAATCCTTGAACAAGTTGAATGATGTTATGAGTAAGATTAATTCTCAAATAAAGAGAATAACCGTGCATGAAGATGTGGAATGAAGATGAATTTGAGCATAGTAAGTTTACTCAAAGTTGTGTGTTATCAAATGAGGAGAGAAGCCTCCAATTTATAGATTTCTAAAATGGAAGAGAGAATGAAATAGAGAAATGTGGGATTATTCAACATCCAATGGCCAAGTGCCACTTGTCAAGATGTGAATGGTTGAGGAATGAGCACATTTTGGTCAATGTGCATGATAAATGCCCTTAGGTTTTAAAATTTGAGAAATGACATGTGAGAGGGAAAAAGGAATGAAATAAATTCCACTTGGCTCAATGCACAAGTACATGTAAGAGGACTGAATGCCTTGTTGGATGTACAAGTCCACTTAGACTTTTTGAATTCAAATGAGGAAATATTCCCTTTTGATGCTATGTGAGGGAAAATAGAGAATTAAATAAATCAAAGTAATTGATTTATTGTGCAAGTTGCATTCTCTAGAGGATTTTAGTGAGAAGGATTAACTTAATCAAGGATTTGATTAATTTAATGAAGAATTAGATGATTTGACAATTTTGACTCAAATAGATGAATTAATTTAAATCAGAATTGAGAAGAAATGATTAACTAAATAAATGGTTTTGATTTATTTAACCAAAGAGGAATATGTTAGATTAAATCAAATAAGGTTTAATTTATTTAATTTAATAAGAGGAATTTAGAGACTTTAATCAAATAAAATGATTTATTTAATTAAACAGAAACATAAGATTAATTAAATTAACTGATTAATTTAATCACTAGAGGAGGAAGACTTAATTTAATGAATAATGATTCATTAAATTTAGAGATAGAATATAATGAAATGTTGAGAGTATGATTCATGAAGAAATCTTGTTAATAAACGGGATCAAGTGTGTCAAACCAAATTTGTACATTTTTTATGTCTACATTTTTCCCCTCTTTGAAGCAATGTACTTGTTGCATTGATTCAAAGAATAAAATGTTGTGATCAAAGTCAAAAATTTCTTGAATTTTCCAGAATGCCCCATTGTTGCCCCAACGAAAGGATTATGCTGGTATATTGCCCCCTCGAGAGATTGAGTGGAAATGCTAATTTTCCAATCGATATCACGATGAATTGCAAGAGGAGTGGTTCTAATGATCAGAGGATGAAAGACAATTCTTTGTTGTAGATAGATCTGATGATGTATAAACAGTAATCGACTATGGGTAGTATCGCGTATACCTTGATTCAACACACCGATTTTAGGTAGAAATGTTAGTAAAGATAGAAGAATGAGAAGAATGGAAAGAAGATCCACACAAGATGATGATTGATGATTTTCTTACCAAGAGTTGGTATTTTCAAAGGGCTAATTACTTTATGTTTGATAACACATGTAGGTATGATGCATCGAGGTATAAAGGACTAGGATGGCGCTATACCTAGTGTGATGGAATTTGACTTGACAATCAGATATGTGTATTCTTGTTCACACTTAGCCTACATATTTCATTCAGGATGTAGTTCAGATATTCTAAACATCTCGGACCAAAACATAGAAAAGAAGCCTTCCTATGGGGTCAATAAGATACCTAAAACACCCTCCCTACAAACTAAACAAAGCATGCATGACTAAGTTATTTTACAAGAGTATCCAGCAAGCACATCAGATGAAAAGGATAATAATCCTTGCCTCATTCCTTTCTCTCTAAACCTGATTTGTTTAGGCATCACCGAGAGGTTCTTGGAATGAGCACAAAATAAGATAAGTCAATAAAAGACCAAAATAAAGCGAACCAAACAAGTTAATGTTCTTCATACCGCTAGCCAAGACTAATTACTATGAGGGGTACCTGATGCTTATGTCCATCACAGGAAAGATTCATCCTAGGACATGTAGTGATCAGGGTTTTGGTGGGACTGATTTGGGTGATAAGCTATTGATATTCTGAGTTGACCAACTTGCTTGCTTACTAACTTAGACTTTCAAGAATTTAAAGATTAGGTGTTCACTTTTGAACTTGCTAGACTTGCTTCCGACTGACTCACCAAAGGGTGAAGGTGAAAATTGACTTTATTATGATTGATGCCAAATCACAGGTGAAAGCGAGATGAAATGGGTGCACCATTTTGGATTCTTCAGATATTTTGAGGCTGTTTTGATTTTTGGATTTTTTTACAAATGTTTTGGGTATTTTTAAGATTTTTGATTTTTTTTGGTATTTTCAAGATTTATGACGAAGAGACTAACTTAAAGACCTATCCTATGGGTCTCGAGAGTTGATCCATAAATTAGCCTTTCCTACGTTATACACGCAGAGACCAAGTAGTTCTACTGATGACAGAATTGACTCAATGAAAAGATATATGGGCAAACAGATTGCCATTTTATTACGACAGACGCCTAAAGGATTGACCTAAATGTCTTGGGGGATGATCAAAGATCAACCTTTCCTACCTTCAATCTCAAAGATGACGTACTTTGGACAAGGTGAAAGACTGACAAGACTCAATGATGAACTTTTTGAAGATTTTCTGATATTTTGACATGTTTTTGGATTTTTTGATGAATTTTGAGAAGAGCACAAAAATATACACAAATCCGATCCAGCGCCAGTTTCAAGGATATGCCCCTAGCATTAAGCGATAGAATACTTCAAATAGGCAGGACAAACTGACCTTAGGAATATGCCAAGTAGTACCATGGTGGAGTATGATATGGGCATCAACTCAGGCTATGGTATGGATGCGAGTGGATGGGTGGATGGATGATTAATGGAATGTGATGGAATGGATGAGTGAGTCATGTAGATCCTAGAGGATGGGGAGTGCTTTATTTATGCTTGGCGCCTATTTTCCAAGTTTTTACCAAGGTACTTGTCCAAAGCACCACTAAAGTGGTTTTCACTAGCTCAGATGATTTTTCTTTGTTTACTATTTTCAATCCTTTTTCTGATTTTTTTAATTTTTGATTTTTTGATTTTTTTTTTGTTGTTGTGACCAAGATGCTTGTTTTCTAGGTTTTCATCAAGGTAACCATTTTTTTAGAACTTTTTCCGATTGTTTTTTTATTTTCTGGTTTTATACCTTGCAAGTTCTTAGGCATAAATTTTTTTGAGGTGAGAGCTATTCATGGGCTCCTACAGAGGCTCGCCCTCTAGTGTTGACAACTAATATGCCCCTGATTTATAGCTTGCGATGATGATGAAAGGTCCAAGCCTATTGGGTTCAAATTTTTTATTGCTATCCAGGTTTGGTATATTCTTTTGATTCTCTTTTAGCACAAGGTCACTGGCTTGGAAGGTGTGTTGCCTGATCTTCTTGTTGTAGCTCTGTTTCAGGCAATTGTGGTAGACCTGTAGATGATTTAGGGCATCCATGCATCACTCATCCAGTAACTCTAGCTTATTTAGTCTTGAAACCTTGTATTCCTCATCTATGATGAGTTTTTGCAAAGATATTCTCAAGGACAAGAGCTCGATCTCAATTGGGAGTATAGCTTCTGATCTGTAGACCAGGGAAAATAGGGTGGCACCTGTTGGCATGCGGATGCTGGTGCAGTAGGCCCATAAGGCGGGATTTAACTACAGATGCCAGTCACGATTGGAGTCATTAACTATTTTCTTAAGGATCTTTAGAATGGTTTTGTCGATAGCTTCTGCTTGGCCATTGCCTTGTGGTTAATATGGGGTGGAAAAGCGGTGTTGGATTTTGAATTTTTCACACAAGTCATGGGCATCCTGATTTTTGAAGGGTGTCTCGTTATCTGAGATGATGGATTGGGGAACACCTTATCAGCAAATGAGGTAGTTCAGGATGAACTTGGATATCTTTTTTCCAGTGATGTAGGTCATGGGGATTGCGTCAACCCACTTTGTGAAATATTCGGTGGTGGTGATAATGAACTTATGGTCATTGGATGAGGTGGGTGAGATTTTACCTATGAGACCAAACCCCCATTGGGAAAAGGGCCAAGGTGTAACAATAGGATGTAATTCTTGAGTTGGTGCATGAATGAGGTCTCCATGCTATTAGAACTATAGACACCTTCTGACAAAGTCATGTGCCTCTCTCTCCATTATCAGCCCGTAGTACTCGGTTCTTCGCAACTTCTTAGCCAAGGTCATACCACTCAAGTGTGAACTGCAAGTGCCATTGTGTACCTTAATCAAAGTAGTCAAGGTCTCCTTAGGTTTTAAGCAACGTAACAAAGTTCCATCAATACTTCTACAGAAGAGGGTTTCTCCTAGGCTGACAAATCCTAAGAACGTTTTGATAAAGGTTAGCTTGATGTTCGGGGTAATGTCGATTGGGAGGATTCCTGTAGGTGTAAATGTCATGGTACCAAAGATCATCAGGACCAATGAGTTCGCACATGTATTCTAACTATGGTACCTCAAAATTTGGTATGGGAAGTTTCTCTATAAGGAATTTGTGTTTCGAGAAATTGCAAGGGATATCTAGCAAGTATCCAATCATTGCCATTACATCAACTGCTCTATTTTTTGCCCTCAGTATTTGCTCAAAGGTGATATCGATAAATGATTCCTTGAGGCTTTCTACCACCTTCTTGTATGGTGTGAGCTTATCATCTTTAGTTTGGTATTCATCGTTAACTTGGTTGATGATAAGTTGTGAGTCTCCGTAGACCTTTAATGCCATGATTCACCACTGTGCCACAATTTTGAGACCTATGGTTAAAGCCTCATATTCTGCAATGTTGTTTGTATAGGGGAATTCCAACTTGTAAGATCTCGGTATACAGTCCCCCTGGGGGGTGATGAAGAACACATCGGCTCTTGATCCATGTTGTGTGTGGGAACCATCAAAGTATAGTTTCTAGTGGTCGGTTGCACCGAGATTGAAAAGGGACTCATCTGGAAACTCTGATATGAGCGAGTTGTCTGCATATATTGGAGCCTCTACTAGCTGATCTATGATGACTTGTCCCTTAATTTTTTTTCTCTCTACATATTCAATATCATGCTCAGATAGTATCATAACCCATTTAGCCATTCTTCCTATAAGCATTGCTTTTGACAATAGATACTTGAGGGGGTCTATCTTGGCAATTAGCTTAATTTGATGAGCTAGCATATAGTGTCTAAATTTATGGGCTGAAAACACCACTGTGAGGCAATATTTTTCTATTGATGTGCAATTGAGCTCATGCCCCACCATTTTTGTACTAATATAATAAATGGCCCACTCAGTTCCCTTTTCATCATGTTGGGCTAAAAGGGCACCAACAGCGGCTGCCATTGCTGAGATGTATAGAATCAATGGTTTCCCTACGATCGGTGGCATCAACATAGGTGGCATAAGTAGATATTATTTGATTTTATTGAATGCTTGTTCTCATTTGTTGTCCCACTTGAATGCTACTCCCTTGTGGAGTAGGTGTGAATAGGCAATTTGCTTGTCTACCAGTTGTGCTATGAATCTTCAGATGGAGTGGAGTCTACCTTGTAATCCTCCAAGTTGCTTTAGTGTTCTTGGCACTACTATATCAAGGATTTATTTTACCTTTGCGGCATCCACTTCTATCCCTCTCATTGAAACAATGTATCCTAGAACCTTTCTTGATTGTACCCCAAATACACATTTCTTTGGGTTGAGTCTGACCTTGTATTCTTCCAGCCTATAAAAAATTGCACTTAGAGTCACTATGTGATCGTGTCTCTTTCTTGATTTAGCCAATATGCCATCCACATAATCTTTGACAATTTTGTGGATCATGTCATGAAAAATCAGTGTCATGGCTCTTTGGTATGTAGCTCCTGCATTCTTTAACCTAAATGGCATCACATTCCAGCAGTAGGTGCCCCAAGGACATGTAAAGGTTGTCTTATGTTGGTCCTCTTTTGTGATCATTATTTGATTGTACCCTAGGAAGCCAGCCATTAGGGACACCATCTCATGTCCGGTCATCATGTCCACTATCATGTCAATGTTGGGTAGTGGAAAATCATCCTTAGGACATTCTTTTTTTAGATCTCTAAAATTTGTCCAGATGCGGATGTCCCCATTTGGTTTTGAGACTGGTAGAAGGTTGGATACCCACTTAGGATAGTCAATCGGGCATATAAAGCCAACATCTAGATGCTTCTGTAACTCAATCTTGACTAGCAAGGCTATTTGCGGGTGTATTTTCCTTAACTTTTGTCTAACTAGTTTCGCTCCAAGGTAAACAACCAAATGATGAACCACCACCTCAGAATCCAAACCTGGCATGTCAGCATATGTCCATGCAAATTTTACCTTCCTTTCCTTCAAAAATCCCGCTAGTAGTTCTTGTTCCTCTATTAGGAGAGACTCAGCATAGAAAGTGATTTGCGGTTCTATTTCCATTCCCAGGTTGACAGGATTGCACTACTCTACCAGGATTGCTGACTTTTCTTGATGTAGAGCAGTAGGGGGGAGATTGAATCCTTCATCCTCCGGTGCCTTACAGAGGTTTTCACCATTGGATGCGTCCTTTATTTTTACTGTTCTGTGGTTAGAGAGCACCATAGTGTGGTTTTCACTCAATAACTCTGAGCTTATTCTTGATATTTTTCTTTTGCGATTGAAGGACTCAATCGTCTCCCCATAATATGCCTGAGTGTGTAATGTGATGTTGAAGCCTACCTTGTAATCCCCACATGGAACTATATACCTTAGTCCCATGAATTCCGAGAGTGTCTCATCATTTTAGAATGAGTCTAGAATTGGTGGTCCTCATTGGTCATGATCGATGAGTTGAGGGTATACTAAGGTGATTTGGTGGGTTTTTTGGTTTGACTTGGTTGGTGAAGCACTAATAATTAGTAGGGTGGGATCCTCGAAGATCCTAAGAAGGCCAAATATGGTGTCATCATCCTCCTTACTACAGACCTCGATTATGTCAAATGTGAAGTTGTCAAGTGGGAGGCCTGTGGATACGGGTAATCTAAGGTTGGTTGTCGAGACCTGAGGAGAGGAGTTGACTATGCTACTAGGAGCATCTCTACCAAATATGGTTATACTCGGAGGAGTACAACCAAGGCCAAGGTTTTACATTCTTCTTTCTACAATGATGGGCTCTAGATGTCCACCACTATTCCTTCCAAGGCTTTCATTTCTATTATAGCCTATGCCAAGCATCATTTGTAGCCCTCTATTGGTTTCCTCCATCGATAAGGTGGGTGTAGCTTTTGCATCACGGTATATTGAACTTGCAATATCTTCCTCGTCAACACTTTCTTGACTTAGATCTCCCCAATGGTGGAATCCAAAAGGATCTTCCCTAAGGGTGTGGATGGGTGTTTCAGCTGATCAAGGTTGCCCATGTGACCTAGGAGATTGTGGTAACTCTCCTATTAAAAATGCATTCCTTTTCATTCTATAGTCAGCGCATTCATTGTCCTGGATCATCTTTTTGATGTCGGATATATCAAGGATGGTAGGTGTCTCTGTCACAGAACTGGAAGCGAGGTTGGCTAGGTCGATGTATGAAGTGGATGGGCCTTCATCATTTTTTGATACTTGGGGGATTTTATAAAACTTGGCTTCCAAGTTTTTGCAATAGGCGAAAGGTTCGGGATCCCCATATATAGTGACCTCCTTGTTTTCATGTGATAACTTGATACGCCTTCATTATGTGGATCCACGGACGTCCAAAGAGGATATTATATGGCAGGTCAAGGTCGAGGACCTGATAGGTGGTCTCCATATTTTTTGGTCCCACTTGGATGGGGATTTTGATAGTGCCTTGAGACACTCTTTCTTGATCATCATACACCCTTATTGTGATGCTTTTGTTCTTATTAATGGAATCTTTGGTGAATCCCAATTTATTTATGAGCTTTAGAGAAAAAATGTTAAGGCCTGCACCTTCATCCACCAGGACTCTTTTGACTTTATTTTTTATGGAATAGCACTTGAAGGTGAAGTGCGTGGTTATGAGATGGCTACGGGGGGAAATCTTGGTCAGAGAATGTAAGGAGATTTGGGGTAACGATGTTACCAACCATAGCCTAAAACTTCTCTATGTCAAGGGTGGTAGAGACGGTGGATGCAACTAATGCTTCATCAAGGATCTTCCTTTGGGCGGCAGAAATTTTCAATAAATCCATGATGTAAATTTGGGTGGGGGTTCTCTTCAGCTGGTCAATGAAATTGTAGTCATAGGGGACAAATTTTGTATTAGAAATGGGGGTCTTAGCTGGTGCCCCTGCAATGGTGACCTTTCCACCATCTGTGGTGACTCCATAGTTGGTGTTGGCTCCTTTGACATTTATGCCTATGACCATTTCATCGACACATCTGACTATCTCCTCATACACTAGATAAGCACTAGCATATTTTTGCTTTCCTTTGTTGTTACCTTCATTGTTTCCTTGATTGTGGTTCGGCATCAAATTTGTGTATATTTTCAGATCTTGGTTTCTGGCTGGCTACTCGATATTGATAATCTTATCCTCAATGAGGTCTTGGATGATGTTTTTTAGTCTCATGCAATTAGCAGTTGTATTCCCTTTGATCTTTTGAAAGTCAAAAAGGAGATTTTCATTATACCATGGTTGTTTAGTCATGGGTTCCGCGTATTACTCGAAGTTAGAGACTTTGATTAGATTCTCTTTGACCAATTTTTTCATTATGGACTCAATTGATTCCCCAAGAGTCATGAACTTCCACTTGGGGGGATATTTGCCTCAGGGCGGTGGCCCTCCTTGATTTTCCAAGTTATTGATTTGATTGGTGGCAAGTGGTTGTTGTTGTGCTACCACCGCATTAGTCTACACATTGTTGTGGTTATGATTTTATGGTTGATGATGGGTTTGGATGTTCTTCTTAGGGGCACTGATGACCACTTTAGCATCGACCATGTTGTCGTTTGTGATATTTTTGTTCCTCAACCATGTTCGAGGTTTATCATTATAGTTATTGGATAGGTGGTTATCTTCTGGTGGAGTGAATGTTGATGCGCCTCCTCACACAGTAAGGGCTCTTTCGATGTTGAGTGCATTTGGGATCAGTTAATCGTATGATGTGACACATTTCATTTTCAAGTAGAACACCAAGTTTTCATCTAGATTGGATATGATGGTGCAAACTTGTTGTTCTTCTGGCATGGTCCACTTGCTCTGATTGGCCTTGGATCGCCATCTTTGTAAGAAGGATGCAAATAGCTCTCCTTTTCTTTGTTTGAGTGTTGATAGCTCTTCCAAACTAACATCCACACCCATGTTGAAAGCATAATTCTTAAGGAAAGCTTCCACGATTTCCTTAAATTTTTTAATGCTCGTGGGTAGGCGAGAAAACCATTTCATGGCTGGACCAGGTAGACTTCGGGGGAATAGTCGCATTAGATACGTGCCATCATATGTGACCTCCATGTAATGCACCTAAAATTCCCTGATGTGGTTTCCAGGATTACCTGTTCCATTATACTTGTCAAATTTGGGGATCTCGAATCCCTTTGGGAATGGTACCATGGTGAGACTTCTATTGAAAGGATAAGGGCACAAGTTGCCCAATGTTCTTGTTCCTTTTCCTGCTTGAAATTCCAACACTTGTTGCAAGAGAAGTTTGATTTGTGTTGCGACCTATTTTTTTGGATCGGGAGCTGGAATGAACGTGTTTTGAGGTGTTTGAGGTGTTTGATGGGTGAGAGGTATACTAGTGGGCATTTTCTGCAAGCTCTGCTATGCGTTCAAGGCTTGTTGGTATGCCTGCATTTGTGTCAACAATGCTTGTTGTTGATCTTGATGTTGTCATTCCAACAACGCCTGTTGTTGGTCAATTTTTCATTGTTCCAATGAAGCGTGTTGTTGGTCAAGCTACTGTTGTGCTAAAAAAGCTTTTTGTTGGTTTAGCTATTGTTGTGCTAATAAAGCTTGTTGTTGGTTGAGCTGCTATTGCACCAACAAAGCTTGTTGTTTCACTTGTTGTTGTGCCTAAAAGTCTTGCAGAGCTTGTTGGTATGCTTGTAGATGGATTTCCTACAATTGTGCTTGGTATTTTGCTTGCGCCTATTGTTGGGCTTGTGCTTGATCTTGTGCTTGAGCTTGAGCTTGGGCTTGTGCTTGTGCTTGAGCTTGGGCTTGCACTTGAGCTTGAGCTTGCTGATTTTGTTCAAGTATCCTCTGTTGGTTGGATTTTTGAATGGTTTGGATTAGAGTGGTGAATTAATTTTCCATGTTAGCTTTTGGTGGGATTGTTTGTGGAACAAGAATAATGCCAACCATTGTGATAGGTTAAAAGGTTATGGTGGTGGTTGGGATTTGGGTTTTTGGAGGGGTGGTTGAGATGCTCGGTCCTTGAGAAGGTATGCTTTGGGATATTTGAGGACCGATTGATGTATTTTTTCTAGTGGCTTGAATGGTTGCCACTTGTTGCTATGATGTTGTGGGCAAAAACAGGGAATTCGATGTGATGTTCGCATTTCTCAAATCTAAGAAACTATCGATGTTTAGGGGAGGAAAACCCAATCTGAGATGTGATGTGGTTGTGAATGGAAATGGGGGAAGGGATGATATGCTACCTTGGAAAGAAAAAGGATTAGCAACATCATTTTTTCCAAACAAACCACCTTCTCCTTGTGGTATAGAAGTTTGTATGTTTGATTGACATACTGGTGTAGCTTGGAATGAAGATGAGCCGATGGGATTACGAAAGGTGAGCGAGATGTATGGGTGTGATGGATTCACTGGGATAGGATTATCTGGTGTGGTATTGACAACCACCTCTTTGTTGGTCACAAGATAATGCTTTTGTAACTCTCGAAACATGGCACTCCCCTTGTTTACATTCGACGAGGTTGGTATGATGGCCAAGGTGGTGTGAGGAATTTCTTGATAGACATTTGACATTGGGGATGTGTTTGTAAGAGGCATATCCATACTGGTGCTTGCATCAAGGTTGAAAGGGAACTGTACCCCTCCTTGCGCTAACGTGCTTAAGTATTTGAACATGGCACTAACAATTTTATGGTTCTCTAGTTTTTGGACCATTTTTATCATTTCGGATTGTGTCATCCCCATGTCTTCATTTGTGATGTCCTCTTCATAGCTCCTCTCTTGAGGATTTTGTGATGGTAAAGGAGAGTTACTTGGGGGATTGATTGATCCCGCAAGGTTTATTTCAGAGGTTACCTGACTCATGTTGATGGCTGGTGATATTTCCCTGATATTTTCCATGTTCTTGTATTGTGATCTTGTTTGAACCATAAAAAATAGCCATTGTTTGATCCTAAAATTTTAGTCTCAAAAGAGAAGAACTAGGGAAGTCAAAGATCAAAGAGGGTGGTAATGATGATAGGATAAATGGATGAATTGAGTGAGTGAAACCTTTTGAAGAAATTTTGAAGGGTTATGCTAAACTGTTAGGACTTAGATTGATTTGTGATGGTTTTACTAGGTGTGTTAAGTCAAACAAGATTGTAGTGAAGTTGTAGTCCCTAGGAAGTTGTGTTATCCTAGGCGAACTTGCACAAGTGGATGAATTGGCTAAGTGTGTTAATCCAAGGTGATTGTGAACTAGTCGAGTTTTGACTATTTTGGCTAGGTGTGTTAAGCCAAGATAGGGTGATGCTGATTTAGCCCTTTAAGTTTAGCATGAGTGAAAAGTTCACAAAAGTTTTGTTGATGGAATGAGATTTGATTGATGGAGAGATGGATGAGGATGACGAATTTTATCTTGGACCTTGACCTAGACACTACTCCTTTTTACAAAACCTCGATGTTGAAGACCACGCTAGAATTCCTATGTGAGGAAGGCAAACCTTTCAAAAAGTTCAAGATTTTTTTGATAGTAGAACGCATACAAAGTTGGATTATTCCTTGAAGCCTTTTTATAGAAGTTGTATACTAGTCTTTCTCTGACTTCAAGGAACATTTCAAGGCATTGTTCATGGGATTTTAGACTTACCCTTTTGAACCTTGGTTTTGGAATCTTGACCTTTTGGGAAATCATTTGGAACAACACACATGAGGTTCAGTTTGTTCTTTATCTTGGCTTAATGAATTATTTTTACCAAAGGCACTTGCTTGATTATGTTTCAAACTGTATGTCTAATGTCTCACTTTATTTTTCATCCCACAAGGTCCATTATGTGGAAATCGATGAAAATAGGGAAATATTCTCCTATGTTTAACCTTATTCAAAACAAATAATGATAAAATCCAAGCACTTAGAAACCTCTAAGAATATGATCCCTAGGGAAAGAAAGAGTACTTAAATTAGTCAAAAGGTATTTGTTTCCTCTAAGGGGTTTGAAATTCAAATCTCTTTGTGCATGTTTGTTTCCAAATTTTTTGAGGACCAAGCAATGTGTTCTTCACTTCCAAGCACTTTTTACAACCCTAGGATGATGAGACAATATTTTGTTGGGTTTTCACTTGGATAAATCTAGTTGTGCATATTTTGTGCGGGTAGCTAAATGCTTGACCACATTGGCTCCTCTCCATGATACACACTTCTCGGGTCAGCCAAGAATTAGTACCCATGAATCTCCCATGGCATACTTTCCATCTCTACAACAAAACCACATGTATAAAGTGGGGCGGCTTCAAAGGACATGACCTTTTGCACCAACAAAATAGACAAGGATTTGTCCTTTCTAAATAAGGGTTTTAGTTCGGACTTTACATTTTGGAGGCTGGTCCATGTGGCGAGAGACCATTGTTGCCCTTCTCGTCGCAACCAACCATGTGATACTGGATTTTTTTCTAGTACCCACTTTTATATCCCAGTTGGAAATACACTTGGCTTTAGTGTGTTACCAGTTGATTCATTCCCTTGGGTGAGTACTTTTTCCCACAAGGCAGGCCCTCTAAGATAAAAAAAAGTGAATAAACTTATCCGTAGTTCTATCAACCTTCATTTAGAAACAAAGGGAGAAAACTCGCAACAAGTTTACTCACACTCGCATGTTTGGTTCAACTTTAATTCCCAAAATGAAATGTGGAGGCAATCCTTTATGCAACTTAGTGTCACCAAAAATAATTTTGATTCTCAAGATCATCGTGAAGCGCGAGAGAAGCACATATGCCCTTTTAAATGACACTACTTTGCAAAAAATATTACAAGGTACAAAAAACACATATTCATTTTAAATCCTTCAAAGAAATAATGAGTTATTTTTAAGCACCAAAGGAAATGTGAGATTGCCTTGTTCAATTTTAGACCCAAATTGAAATCTAGTAAATTTCTAAGGTTCAATTTTAACCAAAAGATCAAGTCAAAATGGTTAATTTTAGGCCCCAAAAATAGATGTGAGATGGTTTGATATTAGGTGATAAATCTAGCTCACCAAGCATTAAAAAATTCTTTTGTGAATTTATCCAATATCATTTTGTCTTGGCTCAATTCAAATATTCAACCTTTAAAAGAACATACAAAGTTAATAAAATATTTCATAAAAAAATATCATGTATTAATGCCTTAATCATAAGCTATTAACAAAATTTCCATGTCTAAAAAGAATATTTAACCCCTTTATAAATGCAAAAATTTCCTTATAGGGATGTTTATTTCCCGAATTAAAACCTTTCACTGTTTTACCATAGGCTATGATATCACGATTGGCGGCTTCACACAGTCGGTCGAGACTGTTACCTCTATACCGCAGGTGGTAGGATGGAAGACCGCAGTGATGCGGTGGTGGTTAGCAATGACAACCAGTTAGTAGTTAGTAGGTTTACCACGATACCGTGGACGAGAAGGCAGAAGACCGCAGTGACGCAGTGGTGGTTAGCAATGACAGTCAGGCAGTGGTTAGCAGGTTTACCATGATACCACGGATGGGAAGGTAGAAGACTGCGGTGATGTAGTGGGGGTTAACAGGTTTACCGTGCTACTACTGACGGTTAGGTTGGAGACCACGGTAATGCAGTGAGAGATGATATGAGTGTGACGGTTAACCGCTCTATCGTGGGGAAGTAATAGTCAGGCCACGGTAATGTGGGAGACCGAGAGGGTGAAGACCATGGTGGTTAACCATAATACCGCGAGTAAGGGATTGTTGGCCGATGGTCACGTGGTGAAGACAATGGGTGGTTAACCGCAATACCACGGGGGTTAGTAGGTAGACCGTAGTAATGTGGTGAGGATGATGGATGGTTACGGTGCTACCGCAGGTAAGGGAGGGTTAGCCAGCGGTGATGTGGTGGACACAACTCTACCGTGATAGGTATAGTAGAAAGCTGTGGTTGAGCAGTGGAGGATAGTGAAAGAAAAAATAAACGATGGTGTGAGAATGTGATAAAAGGGTAGGGAAAACACCTGAGACTGCTCTCCCGCAGATGGGCGGAATGAAATGTATAGTAACCCAGGAGATGGCCGGCCTGGCTGCATGGGAAAAAAATGCAAGGAACAACACGGGAGAAGGAGAAATTTGCAGCAAAAGCCTGTTTGATTTATGATTTCTTTATCTAAGACTATCTACTTTCAACATACATGAACAGTTAAGCATTTCCCAAGGAAAAAAAAACAAGACTTGTATTCTGTAAAAAAAATAAAAATTAAACATAAATATCAGTAGAAATAACTATTAATAAAACAATTAAACATATTGAACAAAATTTCCCGTAACAAAGATACAAGTAAGACTATAATAAAAAATTCAGAGAGCCCTCCTTCTAGCACCATAATGTGGATGCTAAAATCTGTAGGAAGATCGAATCAAACAGTTTCATCTTGTTAGCACAAAATTTAGTTTAAATCAGAAAATTTAACATCCCTATGAAATACTTAATCATGTCCAAATATGCAACTAATGAGCAAAAAAATAAGTTAAACAGAAGAATATAAGAAGTATAATTAAACCTTTATCTCATAGTGGATTGGTGCCACCTTGTTTGTTTAGTAAGTAGCCCTTTCCCAATCCTTGAACAAGCTGAATGATGTTATGAGTAAGATTAATTCTCAAATGAAGAGAATAAACTTGCATGAAGATGTGGAATAAAGATGAATTTGAGCATAGTTAGTTTACTCAAATTTGTGTGTTATCAAATGAGGAGAGAAGCCTCCAGTTTATATTTTTCTAGAATGGAAGAGAGAATGAAATAGAGCAATGTGGGATTATGCAACATCCAATGGCCAAGTGCCACTTGTCAAGATGTGAATGGTTGAGGAATGAGCACATTATGGTCAATGTGCATGATAAATGCCATTAGGTGGAATTTCAAATTTGAGAAATGACATGTGAGAGGGAAAAAGGAATGAAATAAATGCCACTTGGCTCAATGCACAAGGACATGTAAGAGGAGTGGATTCCTTGTTGGATGTACAAGTCCACTTGGACTTTTTGAATTCAAATGAGGGAATATTCCCTTTTGATGATATGTGAGGGAAAATAAAGAATTAAATAAATCAGAGTAATTGATTTATTGTGCAAGTTGCATTCTCTAGAGGATTTTAGTGAGAAGGATTAACTTAATCAAAGATTTGATTAATTTAATGAAGAATTAGATGATTTGACAATTTTGACTCAAATAGATGAATTAATTTAAATTGGAATTGAAAAGAAATAATTAACTAAATAAATGGTTTTGATTTATTTAACCAAAGAGGAATATGTTAGATTAAATCAAATAAGGCTTAATTTATTTAATTTAATAAGAGGACTTTAGAGACTTTAATCAAATAAAATAATTTTTTTAATTAAACAAAAACATAAGGTTAATTAAATTAACTGATTAATTTAATCACTGGAGGAGGAAGACTTAATTTAATGAATAATGATTCATTACATTTAGAGACAGAATATGATGAAATGTTGAAAGTATGATTCAGGAAGAAATGTTGTTAGTAAACGGGATCAAGTGTGTCAAAACGAATTTGTACATTTTCCATGTCTACAATTCCATTTATTTGTTCTTGTGTAAATAGATTCCTACACAAATGCTTATATACACTTTGATTCCACAAATATCTTTCAACTAGTTGTGTGCATCCAACATTGTATTGTTCTAAATGGGGGATGTAACAATTGTGGAATAGTGGAAATGGTTAATAGAGAAAAATGTAAAAAAAAAAATTGTATATATTTTTATATATTGCAATTTTTGAACTAAGTTATTTATTTTGTGATCATCCATAAATATAAATTTATATATACATGGATACACATATATTTTTTTACATGATTATGTGTAATTACTACTTTAAATATATCTATGGTTATACATGTATATTCATATATGCTAATATGGTTGAGCTTGTATGTATACTCCTAGGCTATGCAAGTACATTAAAGTTCCACAAGCCAATCGATTGTTGAATTTAAGAAGGTTGAAAAACACCAATGAAACCATTTGTACAATAGCCAACATAGAGAGGAAATTTGTGCAAAGCACCATAAAAAATACATCCAAAACAGGCTAACTACATCAAGCACAGGTGCAAGTTTGTTTCCTAACAATATTCCCTCGCAACACCCATTGGCAATGGTAGATGCCACCCCTTATATATAATCTCAGAACAATTCCAGTGCTTCATTAGGACAACAACAACACTTGAAATAAATATTTAATGATAGTGACATTTATACAATTAAGTTGTTCCAACATCACATAGATGCAATTTTAAATCTTTCTATTTGTTAGATATACAGGGAAAGCTCCATAGGGGTGCTCACTCGTATTTCGAGGTTAGTAGTGACATGTGTAAGATGTTATTATGAAAAAGGGACCCATCGCTTTAGCTATACCAATAGAATGGACCTAGGCCCACAACTACTATTACTAAAAAAGCTAACACATGTTGAAGAAATACTTATTGCTAGGGTGGCTCAAGTTTTCCAAGTGTCCCACACTAGAGGAGGTCAATTTAAATATAGTGGTAACACGATAAGATTTCCTCAAGATATCTCAAGCATAGAAAAAAAAATTGTGTCGATTGCAAGACCTTGAGATTGTGATCGTTTGACAAACCACCATTGAAGGTGGTAATTATGATTGCTATGTTAATAAATACCATGTTATGGATTAATTGAAATACAAAATTAAATATGAAAAATACTACAAAAATGATGAGATTGATGTTGAGGCTCTTAATATGTTACTTGATGGAGTTGTTGATGTCTCCAATTTCTTGCATACAATAGAAATTTTTTTTGATGAACAACTAATACCATCAACCAGCTCAACAAATGCTTCTCAAGATGAAAAAAACTCTTCAAAATTTTCAACATTTATCCCTTCCTTGCCAAATTCTAGATGAGAAGTCCAAGAAATCAAACAAGTATAACATATTGATGAAAAATAGCAGAATATTTTGTGCTAGCCTAAAATTAGCTCTTCTCCTGTTAATGAATACGACATTGAATGTTTATTTACAATGGTGTTTACAAAATTATTTACCACTAGAGAAACACTTCCCCCCCAATCAAGGAATGGTTAAACTGACTTGCATGAGTATTCCCTCTAGCTAATGAGATATTTTGACCAAAAATTTGGCAAACATGTTAGGTTTAGGTATTTCCTCTACAACTTGATAAAGAGACATAATAGCCAGCAAACTGTTTCTATCTTTGTTAGAGAGGATCTAGAAGACGAAATCTCCAAGTCATTGTCTGCATTGCATGAACATCTTCAAGCTAATCCTGATGGCCAAATAGATGAGAATTTGATGAATTTTTGGGCATTGTTGCATGGGACCCATTCTTTTCGGAGCTCTTGTAGGGCCCAACTATCTGCAATGATCAAACAACTTGGCATACCTACCCTTTTATTCACTTTGAGCTACGTAGACAAAAAATGGGTTGATCAACAAAATGTTTTATCTTCTATGGATCGTTTGGTGATGGAACCTTTGAAAAAGACACTAATTGATAGTGTTGTTCAGAATCCACATATAACATCTTTATATCTACATCAAAGATTCTGAATTTTTGTAAAGAGGTGATTGAAAAGCTTTTGCATGCAAAAGATTATTGGTATAGATATGAATGGCAATATCATGGCTCTACACATGTCCATGGTTTTTTATGGATTCCAGAAGCCCCCAATATGGAGACTCTTGATTGGTTAGATCACCATGATGTTACCATGGCAAGGCACATTTTAATAGATATATTTCAGCTTGGAATCCATGCTACACTGCACAAAGATTGCTTATAATGTATCATTGTTCTGAAGAAAAATTTCCCTTTCATTCAACGAGCCAGATTATTTTCATTGATCCAACCATAGATTATGAACAATTGTTAAATACAGTTCAAAGGCAGACAAATTTTTATGAATATAATTATTTAAGGAAAAAAGGAGAGAAATTAAAATGTCGGTATAAAGCACCCTGGCAACAACAACTTACCTGTACATGGACATCTAATGCTGAGTCTAACAAATCATACAATCCAACAAGAAATGATGATCGGCTAAATATTCAGAGCTCTCCCATGCTTGTAATCTGGCATGCCAATGTTGATTTCCAGCTAGTTGTTTCTAGGAAATTTTTTTAAAATTATATTTCTAAATATGCAGCTAAATCAAAGAAGAAATCAAAAAATTATCTTGATATGTTGAAAATATTTGCAAATAAAAATATAGCTGAGGATACAACACTTCTTGCATATCAAAAATTCATGATTGATATTATTGTGGAGCGTGACATCTGTACATAGGATACATGCCATATGTTGCAGAAATTGCCTCTTCTCACTTCAAGCCAATAATATGTTTGTTTAAATGTTGGAAAAAAAGCATGTTTTTGTGTTAATAAAGATGATGCTGATGAAGTATTGCCAACAAATAATATTCACTACTATATTAAAAGGCATCTAGAGCTAGGTGGTGTATCCCTAATTGACTCAGTTTGCTTATATATGCATTTAAAGTGGCATAAAAAGGCCAAGTGGAAACCGAGACAACAACCTGCAATTGTCCTTGTCTACAGTTGTTCAAGACTATTCCCATTGAAGATACAAAAATATTTGAGACATTTTGTGGGACTGAACTTATGTTATACAAACCTTTTCAAAACATACAGGAAGATATAGGTCTTTCCAAATAAGAGATCATAAAAAATGGGAAAGTTTTAAAAACAACTGGTTATCATCCTTGGCATGTTACTAGATTTCCACTTGCATCCATGATTGAAGAAGAAAATGACAGTGATACTGTTGATTTGAACCATCCATCTTCTATGGATGAATATGAATGGGAAATTTTCTCTCGACTTGGTGCAACTACTAACTTTAGTGTAAATCAGCTCCAATTGTTGGGTAGGTGAGACTTTGAGATGAACCATTCATGGAATACAAACCATGTGCCTAAAAAAATTCATAATATTTCTATGTAGTTAATCCCATCAGCTAGGGAACAATGTGAGCAAGGTACGGTACATTTTTTTCCTATAAATACATCATCCCATCATCTTTCACCGAAACAACAATTGTCTCTTCAAATAATCTAGTCTCATCACATGCAACCTTCCCCAAAAGGTCCTCTTCACTTGATCATTCAAGGGAGAACTGGCACTAGAAAATACTTTTTCATAAATTATATTAGACAACAAATAAACATGTCTACTACTGGATCTAATAGCTCATTTCTTACATTTCCCCCATAGGTGTTGTTGCGTACAATATATGTGCCTCCAAAATTCATACAACCTTTTGAATTCCCATAAAGGATATGAATCCTTTGCAAGGTCAAAAATTGACAATATTCCAATAACAATTTAAATGTATTCAATACATTTTGATAGATGAAATGAGTTTTCTATGCCTGAAGTTGCTACTGAAAAATTGATAGACGATTGCGCCAAGCATTCCCCAAAAACCAAAGCAAGCCTTTTTGGCGATTTTTCTATCATCCCTATTGGTGATATTTCCTAGTTGCCACCTATAATGGATACCCCTATTTATGCTTTATTCTCATCAACTGTAGCCTTATGGAATACTTTCATAGTATCGGTCACATTGGACACTATTTTTCTGCCAAAAAGGAGATAGCCCTTCCCAACAAAAGTTTCGGGAAATGCATCGCCATATAATAAATGGTGAGGCTCTCTATGATGATTGGGAAGAGCTTAAGAAACAAACAAATAAAATTCTCTCATCCACAGAAAGAGAATTTGTTTATGTTACTACACATTTGTTTTCCACAAATGACCTAGTCATATTCCACAACAAAAAAATGATCAAACAATTACACTTGCCCATAGCCATCAACATTGCTCAAGTAGGACAACAATAGACATCTGATCATGGATATGATGACAAGCTTCTCCCAAAACTTCTACTTTGTATTGGTGAATAGGTGGTGCTAACAATTTTTTTTTTGATTCAAGCTTGCATAGTCAATGGATCCCTTGGTCTTGTTACAACTATTGTGTATAAAGTACATTGTAAACTACCCGATCCACCTCACTATATTGTTGTTCACTTCCAAAATTACATTGGCCTACCATGAGACCTAGAAAACCTAAGAGACATCCCCATCTCAGCTATAACTTAGGGTAGTTGAACACAAATACCACTCACAATG
Source organism: Sequoiadendron giganteum (assembly GCA_007115665.2). Lineage (NCBI taxonomy): Eukaryota > Viridiplantae > Streptophyta > Pinopsida > Cupressales > Cupressaceae > Sequoiadendron > Sequoiadendron giganteum. The sequence continues at coordinate 146,264,402 of CM021105.1, forward strand.
GCATGGGGAATCACAATACATAGAGCACAAGGCTTAACATTAGACAAAGAAATGATAAATATAGGCAGAAAAGAGAGGCAAGGGTTAAATTTTACAACTATCTCTTATGTTAAGTCAACTAAAAGACTTTGCATTGATCTACCATTCTCATTTGAGAGATACTCTAGACTTAGCAACAAAAAATACATTGCTCAACGTTGCAGCGAAGAGACATGTTTGGAACAACTCCAACCCCTATCGAATGTTTTTCCCACTAGCTCAACATCTGGCCTATAGAAAAAAGACTCCAGAACAATTTTTCTTGCATTTTGTGTGGACTATATACCATCCTCTTTTCAAGGGTTTCTAAGTTAAATATGAAAGAAGCATACCATGTAATAATCTGTGAAAAATGGGTATAATGGAAAAGATGGACATAGATACTAGGAAACAATAAGTAGAGGCCAAAACTTTTACAAGCCAGTGTCATGTTTTGATCATTCCATTTTATTAAAGTATATATTCAACCATTCCATAAATGTTTCCAACAATATTCTGTTGCATTTCACTGACTGGTTTTAAATTATGCACCTATCCTCTATTTCCCATTTTTTGTGCCTATATACTCCATTTTTTACTCCCGCATTAAATTTCCCCCATTAATTTAATGCTTCGCATCCTTCTTAGTTTTATACATTAAAGATAATTTTCTTCCTATTTACTATCTTTTGTACCTTCAACAATACATTTTTTGTTAAATTCAATATGGAAATATGCACCCAAAAATATTAATCTACTGACTTGTCATTTCAACATTTTTTTGTGTCATACTTTTTGTATTTGGTATTCAGAAGAATACACTGGTTTTTATATTCCACCTATCCATGTTTGTTTAATTTTTTTAAAATTCCATGATGTCGATTCTTTATCAATATACCTGCAAATTTTCTTTTAACTTATTTTAACATGCTATACTTTAATCATATAGTTGCAACTATTGTAACAAATTGATACATACGTAGATACAAACAAATTCAAGTTTCAGAGATGCATAGAGATTGAAACTAACAATAATTAGATCCCAAAAGTTCTATAAGTCAGTAATGTATTTTGAACATTCTAGTATTAAACTATATATGCACATGCTGTAAAAACATTCTCAAAATTTTATTTTTCTATTTGAATAATAAGTTTAAAATTATGCAACCATGTTGTGTTTTCTATTTTTTTCTACTTATATACCCTGATTTTTGATATTTTTCCTTCATTCTTTGCTTCCACAGATTCTTATGTCTTCTTGCTAGCTTTTCTATTAGCTTTATTTGATTCAAATAGCTACAAATGTTGATCTAAAAAACTTAGTTTATCATCGTTTCACTATTTTACTCTTCCTAGATATTGCATTTAGAAATGTATCATCTTGTCAACATTACTTTTCTTTCCTCGTATATGGTAAAACTCTATTCTATTAGAAATGGGTTCCTCGGGCCTATTTGCAATGATAATGGATCTTGTTTCTTGCGTGGCTTGGTGGGCGTGAAACTGGTTTCCTTGTTCAGTAGAAACAGAAAAGTGGCCTTTTTCTCTTGTGGAAGTTGAAACATCTTGGCATTGTTCCTTGATGACATACAAGGGAGTACATCTAATATGAGGATGGCTACTTTTTTTCTTCCATTGTGAAATGATGCACTTTGGTGTTGGTTTCATAGAAGGTTACTGAACAAGGTTGCCATCCACCTCTATTAGATACTATTGTAGACATCCAAATTTGATCACTTCCATATGATCAAAATCATCTACTCTATTCATCTATTTCATTAATAATGATTAAATAATTTATTTAATCATTATTTCCTTTTTTGCCTAAGGTTCCTAAAGTATGTAATTAAATAAATTAAATACTTTACCTTATCCCTTTTCTTCTCTAAATTAAATAAATATGACAAAATTATTTAATTTACTCTTTTAACCCATTTGGATTAAAATCAATTTTTAATTCCCCTTTTTCTTCTCTCCTTGTCACATTCTCCATAACCCTCTTTTAATCCAGATTAAATTAATTAATCTATGATTAGGATGTGCACCACTTAATCAAGATTAAGTGTCACATCCTCCATAATCTCCCACTTGTCCCTAATCTCTCATTAATTATCCTAATCATGTGTTTTCACAACCTTAATCAAAATCATTAGCCACATTTGGCTTACCTTTTCTGGTCAACCTTCCCACTTACCCTTTTTTGCCTAAACTCCCTTCCCCATGTGAATTTTTAATTCACATTTATTTGCCCAAGACTCCTCTCTTCTCCATGTGAATTTTTAGTTCACTTTTATCTTTCCAAGGTCTTCCCCATCCCCATGCAAGATTCTAGAAGCCTTGACTTGTCACTTCACATGTTCCAAGGGCTTCTAGAACCTTGGACTTATCACATCACCCACATGTGACAAATCTTTAGCTTTTTGGAGACCCTCTCTTATCCACTAGATTCTTCCAATCATTGTGAATTTTTAATTCACTTTTTTCCTCCAAGGAATCTTCTCATCCCCCAAGATCCACCTCATGTACTTCCCTTCCACCTCATTTCCACATCATTCCACCCTAAGACATCTCACATTCCACATGTCAAGATGTGAGGGCTTGTGAGTCATCAACTCACCATAGCCATTCATCTTGATCTTGTTGGATCAATCTCAACCGTTGAATTCTCTAGAGAATTCCAATTATCCTATAAATACCCCCTCATTTCTCTCATTTTGAGGATCAAGTCTTTTGCAACAAAACTCTTGCAAATTTGTCATTCAAGCTCTCATCTATCATAACACTTAGCATTCTCATTCATCTTGCATATACAACATAGCTTGTCATCCAAGGAGCACACAACTCTTCAAGAATCAAAGGGCCAACCAAGGAAGGAGCAACAAAGGAAAGGTATAACACACTTCAATAATTATTTTTTTTTATCTTACTCCTTTGTTTCACCATTTTCTTAGGCTAATATTATTGAGGTGCCCTTTTATCTTGTTACTTCTTCTCATTGCACTATTAGTTTTTATCTAGCATCTCACATTAGGAATAGCATTTTAAAAGGATGATATTTTTGGCACGTCTGGTGGGACCCACAAAGGGGTCTCTTTCTTTTACGTTTTATGTTGTTTAGCTTGTTTGCAAATTCAGGTCGCAGAGGGGCGGATTTGCCCTCCCGGGTGCTGCAGAAGGGCGGACACGCCCCTGCTGTTCAACGATTCTAGCAGTTTTTATTACAGAAGTGCAGATGCGCCCCTGCTTGTCCACCCCTACTATTCAATGATTCTGACAGTTTTTACTACAGAAGTGTGGACACGCCCTCACTGTTCAACGTTTCTGACAATGTTTACTACAGAAGTGCGAACATGCCCCTACTGTTCAATGTTTATGACAGTTTTTACTGTAGAAGTGCGAACACGCCCCTACTGTTCAACGTTTATGACAGTTTTTACTGTAGAAGTGCGGAAACGCCCCTACTGTTCAACGTTTCTAACAGTTTTTACTGCAGAAGTGCGGACACACCCCTGCTGTTCAACATTTCTGACCGTTTTCTATAGAAGTGCGGACATGCCCTTGCTGGTCAACATTTCTGACTGTTTTCTATAGAAGTACGGATAGGCCCTTGCTATTCAACATTTCTGACTATTTTCTACAAAATTGCGGACACGCCCTTACTGTTCAACGTTTTTAATATTTTTTTTTACTGCAGAAGTGTGGACACGCCCCTGCTGTTCAACATTTATGACAGTTTTTACTCCAAAAGTGCGGACATGCCCCTACTGTTCAATGTTTCTGACAGTTTTTATTGTAGAAGTGTGAATACGCCCTCCCAGTTTAGCCTTTTCTAATTGTTTTCTGTAGAGGGGCGGATTTCCCCTTAATAGCACATTCGAGAAGGTAAAAAAGTGGCATTTTGTCTCTTCCTTTTGCTATTTTATGCTCTAATCCTCTAACCCTGTTTGTTGGTGAGTGAAGTCAGGTTTCTTGCTGATATATTGAGTATTTTGCTGCAAATCATAAAGGGCAAAAGATAAAACAACTAACACTTGCTTGTAGGGCCTTTGTTTTATTCTGTTTTTTTTGGAAATCTTTCCTTATTGCTTTATCTATTTACTTAGTATAAGTAGGGGAAAGTAATATTGGTTGCTTGTTGTATTTGTTTTATTTTGTGTTACCCTAAGGGGGCATTAATTTGTTTTCACCCTCTCCCTTTGCACTTTAGTGTGGATCCAAAGGGGGTAGTTGGAAATGATTAGTGTTTTCTTCTTAGCAGGACTTGCTTGGAGATTTCATCACCCTAAGGGACGATCCTGACCACATGTACCTACGGGGTATATAAAGGGGGGAGAGCCAAAGTAGTACCCCAATCCAGTTGCGTCATAATTGGCAAAGCGTTGAAGCTAGGGTGATACCTAGATAGACGTGAAGAGTTGGTCTAAGCCTTTTAGTATCTCACTGAGGGTTCCCGACTCACACTTGTGACGGAATGGTGTTCACAATTTGTGCCTCACGTACCAAGCGTATATCGATGACTCCCTAGAAACTTTGTTCAACCTAGAGTAAGACCTTTGCTGGCCATACCCCTTAACACTAATCGTAGGATTGTACTTGTTCAAAGTGTCTTTCTGCAAAAAATCAGTAAATTTTGATAAGTCAAAAACATCATTGAATCATTTTAAGTCCTTGCCAAAATCCCTCATCCAAACCAAGTTGCTATTTTATTTTTTTTCTATAGAGGGGTGAACTTGCCCCCCTATTTCAGCATTTTCCACTGCAGATGGGTGAACTTGCCCCCCTATTTCGGCATTTTCCACTGCAGAGGGGCAAACTTGCCCCCTTGTTTCAACATTTTTTTCTGTAGAAGTGCGGATACGCCCCTACGATTCAACGTTTTTGATAATTTTTACTGCAGAAGTGTGGATACGCCCTGCTGAACGGACGGTTTCATCCATTTGACCATTCCAAACCTTCGTTTAACCACCCCAAGTCTCCGTTTGACCATTTTATCATCCTAAACATTCATCTATCCAAATCTAGCATCATCCAAATCCAATCAAAATCCCATCATCCAATCAAATCCAATCCAATCCAAATCATCAAATTGATACATCATCAATTGATCCAAACAAATTCAATCAATTCAATCCTCATCTACATCATCAAGTTGATTCATCCACCAATCCTCATCCAAATCATCAAATTGATACATTCCAATTATAAATTTTGAAGGTTTTGACTTTTATGCAAAAACTTCTTGAGGCCATAACTTTTGATTCGGATGTGGGTTTTGGCTGAAATTTTACAGGTGGTTGCGTTATGAGCTGGCATGTGGATTCCCAACATATCTAAGATAGGCTGGACCCCTTTTTAACACATTTTTAAACCCCCAAAGTTTCTGTGATCCTAATAAAATGCTACTCCTAATGTGAGTTGCAAGATGAAGAACTAATAATGCAAATGGGAAGAACTAACAAGATAAAAGGGCACCTCAATAAGATTAGCCTAAGAAAATGGACAATATGAAAGTAAGATGAAACAAATGGAATGCTTTTTATACCTTCATGTTGTTGCTTCTTTGGTTTGCCCTTGATTTTGAATGGATGCAAGATGAATTGATGATGCTAAATGCTATGGTAGATGAGAGCTTGAATGGCAATTTTGCAAGAGTTTTGTTGCAAAAGACTTGATATGTTAAAATGAGGGAATTTAGGGGGTATTTATAGGCTAAATTGAATTCTCTAGAGAATTCAACGGTTGGGATTCATCCAACAAAGATCAAGATGAAGGGCTATGGTGAGTTGAGGACTCACAAGCCCTCACATCTTGACATGTGGAAGGTGAGATGTCTTAGGGTGGAGTGATGTGAAAATGAGGTGGAAGAGAAGTACATGAGGTGGATCTTGGGGGATGAGAATATTCCTTGGAGGAATAAAAGTGAATTAAAAATTTACAATGATTGGAAGAATCTAGTGGATAAGAGAGGGTCTCTAAAAAGATGGAAATTTGTCACATGTGGGTGATGTGACAAGTCCAAGGTTCTAGAAGCCCTTGGCACATGTGAAGTGACAAGTCAAGGCTTTTAGAATATTGCATGGGGGATGGAGAAGACCTTGGAAAGATAAAAGTGAATTAAAAATTCACATAGGGAAGAGAGGAACCTTGGGCAAATAAATGTGAATAAAAAATTCACATGGGGAAGAGAGTCCAGGCTAAAAAGGGTAAGTGGGAAGGTTGACCAGAAAAGGTAAGCCAAATGTGGCTAATGATTCTGATTAAGGTTGTGCAAACACAAGATTAGGATAATTAATCAGAGATTAGGGACAAGTGGGAGATTATGGAGGATGTGACATTTAATCTTGATTAAGTGGTGCATATCCTAATCACAGATCAATTAATTTAATCTAGATTAAAAGAGGGTTATGGAGAATGTGACAAGGAGAGATAAAAGAGGAATTAAAAATTGGTTTTAATCCAAATAGGTTAAATGACTAAATTAAATAATTTGTCATGTTTATTTAATGTAGAGAAGACAAGGGGGTAAGGTAAAATATTTAATTTATTTAATTAAATACTTTAGGAACCTTAGGTAGAAAATTAAATAATGATTAAATAAATTATTTAATCACTATTAATGAAATAGATGAATAGAGTAGACAATTTTGATCAAATGGAAGTGATCAAATTTGGATGTCTATAGTTTCATCTTGACCCTCAAAATCACAATTTACTTTTTTTTTCTAGTTTCTGAAAAAATGTTTTCATTAATAACTCTAAATCACTGTCTCGGATTTGGGATCTTAGTTGGCAATTCATCCAATCTTAGTATTGGGTATTTTTTTGTAAAAACTTGGACTCTCAAACGTATTCCTATGAAGTTTCCTAAAATGGCAAAATTTGACAATTTTTGAAAACTGTCAAATTTGGCAAAAATCTAATTGTCAACATCTTACGTCCTCTAGTTGAAACCCATGATCTTGGTTTCAAATCAATCCTATCATATCCTTTTATTAAATCCCAATCTAAGTTCCAATCCACTTATAATCTGAGCGTGAATCCCATCATCCTAATCTGAGCTTTTATTCAATCCCAATCTGAGCTTTCATCCAATCCCCATATGAGCTTCCAATCCATCCCAATTCTCTACCCATCATCTATTCTTTCCTACTAATCTGCATCCATCATGAATCTTTATCCCCCTCTAACATGATCAATAATAGTAGTTAAGGGAAATACTAGTTATGTCGACAACAATAATGAAAGTCTTGTTGATCATGAAGAGTGTTATGTAGATCCCCTTGATGCTATCATTGCTAGCAAGCTCTCTCCAACCACCTCCATAAATCCAACTACTCATTCTAACTATCCCACCATGCCTTCATCCGCATCTAATAATGGTCTTTACGCTACCCTTGACAAGGGATATCCAACATCCTCACCATCGGCATATTCATCATGTCCTCCCTTTCAACACCTATCCTATCCAACATCCATATCCTCCTCTCCTTATCATCATCAACAATCCCAATACCTCTAACTTAATCCCACATCCCAATCTTCTCATCCTAATCCAACACTCATACATTCCTATCACAATCCCCCATACCAATATTCCTCCTATCTTAATCCACCATCTCAATCCTCTCATCCTAATCTACCATCCATATCCTCCTATGCCAACCCCCCATACATGTCCTCCTACTATGGTTCACCACCTCAATCTTCCTATTCTAATCCAACATCCACACCTTCCTATCACAACCCCCCATCCCAATACCCTTACATTAATTCCACATCTTCCCATTCTAATCCTTCATCTACATCTTCCTACTATCACTCACCATCTGAATCTTCCCAATCTAATCCAATATCCACATCTTCCTACATCACCCTCCCTTTTCCTGCATTATATCTTAATCCTCCATCTCCTCCAACCACTCCTAGTCCCCCATATAGTCCCATCCACTCATCTAATCACAATCCTCCATCTAGTCCCATCCACTCATCTAATCATAATCCTCCATCTCCTCCTAGTCCTCCATCTAGTCCCATCCACTCATCTAATTTTAATCCTCCAATCCCTAATCATAATCCTCCATCCATTTCCATCCCTTCATCTCCTCCTAGTCCTCCATCCAATCCCATCTCCACATCTAATCCTAATCCACCAATTCCTAATCCTAATCACAATCCTTCATCTCCTCCTAGTTCTACATCTAATCCTCATCCACACATCCAGTCATATAATACTCCAATTCCTAATCCTAATCTTCCATATCCTCCTGTTCCTCTATCTAATCCTTATCCACCAATCCCTAATCCTCCATCCATTCTAATCCCCTCATCTAATCCTAATCCACCAATCCCTAATCCTCCATCCAATCCCATCCCTTCATCTAATCCTAATCCTCCATCTCCTCCTAGTCCTCCATCCAATCACATCCCCACGTCTAATCCTAATCCACCAATCCCTAATCCTAATCCTCCATCCATTCCCATCACTCTACCTAGTCCTACATCCCTTCCAAATGTTTCCCAAGGACTCATGCAAGAAGAGACATCATGCCCTCCCACTCTATCATGTACTGTCACTAGTGATGAGGCCCTCCTCCATCCTACACCTATCCCTCCCATCACCATTCCTGACACTTTCCAAACGGTTGAGCCGATGAAACCCATCGAATCCATTGAATCCCCATCTTCTACAACTAGATCCACCCAATCCATTGAAGATGTCCTATCCCCTCCTCCCAATCCTAATATCTAGAAACATCAATCCCATGACCTTCATGAATCCTCCATCCTCCTATCTTTCCCAATTGAGGAGTCCCTCCAAAACTCTTCCATCATCATACATCCCACACAAGATGAGTCATTCCAAGCACTTGATCCAAAGCATACAAGCATATCCCCTCCTCCAAATCAAGATCACTCCATCCCATCTACTCCATCTCAAGAACATAGTCTACCATCCATTTCATCTCATGATCCATATCCTCAACCAAGTGATGATCCTATCCTCCCATCCACCCCATCTCAAGATCACACTATCTCCTCCACTCCATCCCATGATCCCCTTTGCCTTCAAGAACCAATCACTCCATCTCATGAGCCCTTATCATCCACTGCCATAAATCTAGATCCCATTGTACTCCCCAATTCCTCTCATGCTCCCTTATCACTCATTCCTCCTGATGTTGCTATCCCCTCATCTCCATCGCATGATCCTTCATCACCATCTAGTCTTACCATCCCAATGCCACTTTTGTATCACCTTGGTAATATTACATGCATCCATGGTGGTCTTCTTGCAGAAGCAAATCAAAGTATATTCACCACCCATCCTCCTTCACCTAATAATGCAATTGCATCATTCTTCCAAAAGAATAAGCATCCTACCATATATCATATGCTTGAGAACATGAACTATCAAGGAAAAGGTTTAGGCCTTCATGAGCAAGGTATTTTAGAACCCATTCAAGTCAAAGAACATCCAGGCACACATGGTCTTGGATATATCTCCCAAAACCCACACTCTAAAGATGTTGGTACAACCTTCCTACATCCTAAACAATCCTCTTCTAAAGGCACAAGAGGTACTTCCCATCGTTCTACCAAGTCATATGCCGCCATCCCCCCTCCTCCATCATATTACCTCAAAACAACCATCCATCTTCCTCCCTCATCCTCTAAATCTATTTTGGGTTCTTATATCCCTCCATTAAACCCCACACATCTTCCGTATACACAGTTTATTTTGGATCCTTATATCCCAAGATCACCCCTCCATCTTATCCTATTCATCCTTTCATTCATCCACCCCCTCTCCCTCATACACAACATAAAAATCCTACCTTCATAACTCCTAATTAGGATCAACAAAGACACATACCTACACATTCTCCATCTACACGTAATCCCTATAACCCTACTTCCATCGCTCCACATCATCCATCTCCTCATACCCATCCCATTGCTACTAAAAGAACTTTGGATGCCCAAGAAAAAATGCATAAATCCAAACATCCACATGAATCTAAAGCTCCTCATGTCCCCTTCAAAAGACATGTTGCAGAATAGAAAAATCGAATCCAAAATCCAAATCGATCCAAATGGCCACCAAGGCCCATTAAAGAAAAAATCAAAACCATGTGGATTCCCAAGAAAAAAGAGGTCATGCCTTCAAATGAGAAATCCCTAATTCCATCCAAAGTTGCTAATCTTGATGCTAATCATTTGCATCCCCCATCTCCTAAATTTGTTTTGGGTCCTTATGTCCCAAAATTACCTATCCCAATGCCTCCATTATCGCCACATTATCCACCAATCCACCCTCCTATAATTTCACATCTACCACATGTGCCAATGTTGGTCCTGAACACCTTCCCCCATCACACATCCACACCATCATTCCATCCATACACTTTCCAACATCCCATCAACTATCCCCCATATCTCCCCCATCAAATCCTTTTAATCCATCCTCTTGCATAAGGTTGTACCACCATCTGAATAGTCACTTCAAACATGGGCTCTTATTACCTCATCTAGAACTTGATGCTTATGTCTTCCAAATCCATATCCTCATCCATCTTCACTCGTATCCTAGTCCAAAAAGTCAAAAAAGTCAAAAAATTAAAAATAAAGAAGAAAATCATTCATCCAATGGTGAAAACTTGGCAAACAAGCACCTTGGATAAGTACCATGATTAAAACTTGGAAAATAGACATCATGCATAAATCCCCCATCTATTTTCCTTCCACGATTGGGGGCAACATCCACTTATGCATTCCTTTCCTCCATCTCCTACATCTGCCTATCTTCCACATCCACCCCTCTGATCCCATTTATTCCAGTCCCTCCATCTTCCTTGTGATCTTGATCAAGATAGGGGCAAACCCTATATCCATGCTTTGGACACCTCTTGGAATATAGTCCCCTCATCCATTCACTATCATATTCCTTATACACCTTTCTCTATCTTCCATTGTCCATGCATCCTATCCACATCTATATATCTATCTTCCATTACCCATCTCACTCCCTTATCCACCCATCTTGCTATCCCTCTTTCCTCATCATGCATGACACATCTAGAGTGGGGGTATCTCCTTATTTATGATTGATTCCTTGGATACATTGTCCATCCATCCCCCCAAGAAATCCTTTCCATCTCTCCATCCTGCCCATCCTTACCTCTCCATCCATTTATCCATCCAGGCATCCCTTCCATCTACCAAATCCTTATCTTCCTATTCTTCCATCCACTAGTCCTTTTCCATCTTTTAATCCTTATCCTCCCATCCATTTATCCATCCAATATTATATTCCATCCCTCCAATTTTTTATCCCTCTATCCACCTATCCTCGCATCTTTCTATCTCCCCATCTTTATCCATCCATCCATTTCCCTCTATCTCATCATCCCTTGTCATTAGTATCTAGCTATTGGCTACCCCCATGAAATCCAATGCCATGCTATCTCACTATCATCATTCCTATATATTTATCACATCTTAACAATATCCTCTTAATCTTCATCTCATCTATCAACCTACCCAAGTATCTTCTTATCCATCCATCCATTTCCCTCTATTATCCCTTGTCATTGGTGGTGTAGGAGCACCTAGGAAGTACCTAGGCAAATACTAGGAAATAGGAAGTATGTTTGTTTTTATGCATTTAATAAGGTCATGTTGACCATTGCATTATGTTATAAGGTTAGGAATAAGGATTGATCATAAGCTATCCGGAGTGGCAAAGGTTAGGAGTTTAGTGACTCACTTTGTTAGTTCTAGGAACTTGGCAAAAGGTGGCAAAATGGAACACTTTGCACTTTTTCCACCTTGTAACTAACATGTATGACCAAGGAGGTGGTTACCATCTGGGAAACCTATTTAAGGATTGCCTCAACCTGTGTGAAAGGTTGGAAGGCATTTGGAGTTTTGTAATCTTGAAAATTTCATGAAGGAGAAATAAGAGTAGTAGGAGTAATTGGTTAACTTTCTATGTTTGAGTTCTTGGTAGTGTATTAATGGTGTAATCAGGTATCTAGATACATGTGGAATGAGATGTAATTTTTTTTCAAAGCTTTGTGTGGTTAGTAGTTAAGCATTTCCATTGTTTCATAGCTTGTTCTTAGATAGTTCTTGTTTCTTTCCATTGCTGATCAGACTGGTGAACTATTAACCATGGAGACTTAGACCTCTATCTTCAAATATACCTAGTGTATAGTCTAAGGGGAATGAGGATAATCTCCATGCTTTTACATAGGATAGGTCTAGGCATCTTTATGGGTTGAGTAGCTATGAGGAAAGTCACTTCCTAAGCGAGCTTGGCAATGCCCGGCTAGGAAGGACAGTGCAAAACAAGAGCATAACTTGTAGGGGTGACCTCACCTTGCTAATCCCCATGGTAGAAAGTTGGAAGGGGGTCTTATGAAGGCTTGATAAAAAGGAAGAGGTCCCAACCAACCATTTGGGTGATGAACTCTTTGACAATCCAACCGGGTGGCCAGGAAATGGCTACAAAACCCTACATTTCCTAAATTTGGTGAAGTGACCTGTGTACGGCCAGATAAGGCATGAGACCTCAAGAATCTTGAAGAGATTGGTATTAGGCTCAAGAATCCATGAAAAAGATTTGGGTCTCTTTGGGAAAGTCTTGTGAACATTCCACTTTTCTCAGGCTAGGAGGGCTAAAAAGAGACTCTACGCTTGTTGCTTTGAAAACCTAGGTGAGGTTTTGGAAGAAACGATGATGAGATGGAGTTTAGTGGTTGTTCAAGAGACCAAATGGAATTCTAGGGAGCATGAAAACACATATTTACACCCCTGCAAGCATCTAGTTGAGTATTGAGAGTATTTGTCCTTTAGGGATGATTAAGGGTCAAGGGTGAAGCAGAGGCAAAGCACTAAGTTTTGGTTGAATTGTGTGACATGGTTGGAAGAGGGGATGGCCAGTAAAACCAGGGGTAACTAAATTTGTGTTAGGACCTATAGGTTGAGTGGTGGAGGAAGCCACCAAATGGAATTTCTGAGGTGAGACCCGGAGCATGGAATTGTGATTTTTCCATCCATTCCCCTTTTACACCAATTGGTATCTAGCTCTAGGCTACCCACATGCAACCCAATGCCATTCACATCATAATTCATCTCTCCTATCTATTTACCACATCTTTCTCACATCTTCATCACTCCTCTATCCATTGTCTCACCTTTCCAATTCATATTCTAATATTCCGATTACCTATCCCATCCCTGAGCTTCACATCCTACATATCTTACACATATCAACCATCGTCCTATCCAATCCTACAAGTCTATCTTGTCTCATCATATTGACTCCATCCTTTTTTCCATTTATCTTGGTCATTTCATCATCCCTTATCTGTTGTCTGCCTAGTGTCAAACTACGTTACCCCTGCGCTTTCACATAGGCAAGGTTGATCATTTGATTCGCCACTGGGGTTTTGTCTTTTGTTTGTCTTGTCCTCTTCCATCGACTGTCTTTGGCCTTGTGTCACACTGCATTGCCCTTGTGCTTTCACATAGGCACAGTCAATCATTTGGTCCACCCCATGGGCATTTTTTCCATCTAGTCTTCGTCATCCATCGAGGTCTTCATTTTCCTCTTTCCACTTTTACCATGGTCTTTTCCTGAACTATGAGGGCCCTGCACTTTCACGTAGGCAACGTTGATATTTTCATCAACCCTCGAGCCCCTAGGTCTTTAGGGTGTGTCTATTTTTTTGTCTCATCATTTTATCATCTTGTCACCTTATGTCTCATCGTCTTGTCATGTCATTAAGAATGTCCCTATCCTAGCTGGTGGTTATAAACAACGGTCATCTATATCACAAGATCCAATCGGTTTCTAGTATCCTGTGTCATATCGATCTTTTAGTTTACTATCCATCATCAGTCTCAATAGGATGTATCCTTCCTAACAGACCTCATCAACCCCATCCATCATCTTGATCCTATGGCAAAGGACATTTGAAATTGATTGTGATCTTTTGATGCTTTTGGATTTTGTTTATCATTAGAGCTCCCTATCATCACTTTTCATGGTCACCTTGATCCCTCATACCATGGTGTGCTTTGACTAGTCAACATAGGGGCATATATTACTCATTTCTTTGTTTTTGTCTTCTTGGTTGTCCCACGTAGTACCCACCAAGATCCCTAAGGTCTTGTATTACACTGGGGCATCCTTTTGTGCTTGTGGTTATTCCAATACCTGGCCCGACCAAAGTCATCGTGACTTTGGGGTGTTGGGATAGCCTTCTTATTTTTTGTGCTTGTTTTATGCATTAGAAACTAATTTGTCTTGGTTTACATACCCTGATGCCCGGTGTCTTATGCTATAGAAAAAATCAGTGCTCTAAGGATGGCAAATTGCATTAGGATTTCATTTCATTTTCCATTCCATCATCTTGCATATCTCCCCCATCCTCATCCATTCAAATAATCTAATCAAACTCTTGGTCTTAGCCTTTCTACAAGCCTTGATCCAATCATCCTCATCATCATCCTTATCATCTATGGGTTGTATCCTTCCCTATCCTTGTGTTCTTTTGGGATGTATCCTTTCCTCATAAACAACACTCTCATTGGGTTGTATCCTTCCCTATCCTTGTGTTGTTTTGGGATGTATCCTTCCCTCATAAACAACACTCTCATCGGGATGTATCCTTCCCTATCCTTGTGGTGTTTTGGGATGTATCATTCCCTCATCAAACAATGCTCATCCTCATCCTCATCCAGATGTATCCTTCCCTATCCTTGTGTTGTTTTGGGATGTATCATTCCCTCATCAACAACACTCATCCTCATCCTCATCAGGATGTGTCATTCCCCATCCTTGTTTTGAGTTTGGATATATCATGTCCTTATCAAACAACACTCCATCAACCATCTACCCAACTTGGCTTGCAGCTTGACTAGGGCAACATTATATGTGTCCTCAAATCCATTTGTGTTCACCTTTATCTCCCATCACTTATCATCATTTCTTATCCATCAACTTACATCATCCTCATATCCCCTTTCATCATCTCATCTCTCATCTTTTCCCACATCCCTTCATCCTTCATCACTCATCTGCTCTTCTGCCCCTTTTTCAGGGTGGACGTGCCCTTCCGGGGCGGACTCACCCTCTTCTAGGGTAGATCCGCCCTTGCGGGGTGGACATGCCCCTTTCCGGGGTGGACCCACCCCTTTTCGAGGTGGATCCACCCTCTCGGGGTGGACCCACCCTTTCCCGGGGTGGACCCACCCTCTCGGGGTGAATCTGCCCCTTTCTGGGGTGAACTCGCCCCTTCTGCAATGGGGCAAATCCACCCCTCTGCAAACATCTTTTTCCCTTTTCTTCCCGGGCCGGCCATTTGCAAAACGTGCATTGGATCGACTTCGTTCAAAAGGAAAACTTGCTTATTTTTTTGAGCTCTTTCCAACCATACCCTCCATTTCTTCCTATTGAGAAATTTTTTAATCCCTCCCTTTTTAAGGGGTATTTTTTAACTTTTTATTTACCTTTTTATTCCTCTGATTAATCCCTTCACTTTTCAGGGCCGCCATTTTAACCCCGTTTGTCTGATTAACTTCGTTCAAAAGAAAAACTTGCCTAATTTTTTTCCCTCTTTCCAACTATACCATCCATTTCCTCATATCGAGAAGTCGCCTGGGACCCCTATTTCTCCCCCGTCATCCTCTCGAGGGGGCGTACCCTTCACATTTATCTATTTTCTTGGCCATAGTCAACCCCTTCTAGGATTAGGCCATCTTCATCCATTTCCCCACTAATTTGGACATCTCAGATCCTCCTCCCCATGCTGGGGCATCATCTTCTAGTTAATTCCTCTATAGAGTCATCTGCACTTTCTTTTCTTCGAAGCACGGTTATTCTAACAGTACTTCAAAGAGGGGAAAAATGTAGACATGCAAATTTGATCACTTCCATATGATCAAAATCGTCTACTCTATTCATCTATTTCATTAATAATGATTAAATAATTTATTTAATCATTATTTCCTTTTTTGCCTAAGGTTCCTAAAGTATGTAATTAAATAAATTAAATACTTTACCTTATCCCTTTTCTTCTCTAAATTAAATAAATATGACAAAATTATTTAATTTACTCTTTTAACCCATTTGGATTAAAATCAATTTTTAATTCCCCTTTTTCTTCTCTCCTTGTCACATTCTCCATAACCCTCTTTTAATCCAGATTAAATTAATTAATCTATGATTAGGATGTGCACCACTTAATCAAGATTAAGTGTCACATCCTCCATAATCTCCCACTTGTCCCTAATCTCTCATTAATTATCCTAATCCTGTGTTTTCACAACCTTAATCAGAATCATTAGCCACATTTGGCTTACCTTTTCTGGTCAACCTTCCCACCTACCCTTTTTAGCCTGGACTCCCTTCCCCATGTGAATTTTTAATTCACATTTATTTTCCCAAGACTCCTCTCTTCCCCATGTGAATTTCTAATTCACTTTTATCTTTCCAAGGTCTTCCCCATCCCCATGCAAGATTCTAGAAGCCTTGACTTGTCACTTCACATGTGCCAAGGGCTTCTAGAACCTTGGACTTGTCACATAACCCACATGTGACAAATCTTCAGCTTTTTGGAGACCCTCTCTTATCCACTAGATTCTTCCAATCATTGTGAATTTTTAATTCACTTTTATTCCTCCAAGGAATCTTCTCATCCCCCAAGATCCACCTCATGTACTTCCCTTCCACCTCATTTCCACATCATTCCACCCTAAGACATCTCACATTCCACATGTCAAGATGTGAGGGCTTGTGAGTCATCAACTCACCATAGCCCTTCATCTTGATCTTGTTGGATCAATCTCAACCGTTGAATTCTCTAGAGAATTCCAATTATCCTATAAATACCCCCTCATTTCTCCCATTTGAAGGATCAGGTCTTTTGCAACAAAACTCTTGCAAATTTTTCATTCAAGCTCTCATCTATCATAACACTTAGCATTCTCATTCATCTTGCATATTCAACATAGCTTGTCATCCAAGGAGCACACAACTCTTCAAGAATCAAAGGGCCAACTAAGGAAGGAGCAACAAAGGAAAGGTATAACACACTTCAATCATCATTTTTTTTTTATCTTACTACTTTGTTTCAGCATTCTCTTAGGCTAATCTTATTGAGGTGCCCTTTTATCTTGTTACTTCTTCTCAATGCACTATTAGTTTTTATCTAGCATCTCACATTAGGATCACAGCTATATTGTAGAGCCTCCCAACAAATCCACTCCATAATTAACAGAGTATCGACTTCTACTCTTGGTGTAAGTCATTTTTCCTTGTCTTTTTGTTGTTCCAAATGCATCCAACCACAGGCATATATTTTAATATATTCAAATAAAATGTTGCTTGTAGTAATATCATGTTGGGTTCAACGCAAAGATAGATGAGGAATGAGATATGAATCCCATGTGTCAGAAAATTGGTACCTAAAATCTGACTATAGCTATAAGCATAAACAAGGTCTGTTTTATAGATTTATATTTTTGTGAGTTATACATTCAACTCTTTTCTTCCTCCATGGCTACATAGCCTCCTTATATTTTTTTCTATATATATGCATTCATGCACAAATTCTTACATGCACTTCACTACAATAAATATAGTCTATTGTACACTTTACATTTTTCCATGTTCATATAGTTTCCTTTCTAGGCAATCCAAAAAAATATCTAGATGCACCAAGAAATTATAGCGATGGCTACTCTAATGGAAACCTTGGTGGAAAATTTAAATAAATAGTTGATAAGTAAATTCCAAGTGTCACATAGATTGAATTTTTTTTATTACTATACTTCATTATATTGTCTTTATCTCTTCTCTTTGAAGCTTCCTTTAACAAGGTCTTTATTGTTATAGTTTACTTGTTCTATTCTTTATCAAACATAATATTGACCTACACCTTTTGACTACTTTCTATTTTCCTTTGACCCATGTATTCTCCCTAGCCCCTAGCTATTGTTTGGTGTTATCTCTATTCATCCTTATTGCTATATATATTTTGGATAGCAGAAAATCTATATAAGAAAGTCTCCATATCTATGATTTACAACTTCTACACTCCATATGTTAAATTTTAATTTAAAACTTGTTTTAGAATATCTTCCATTTGAGAGATTCCAAAAAAAATGTTACAAAAACACTTGAGAATCACATATAAGTGATAGATGGTCCGAAAACCCACATCATATACAACCTTAAGAGAGGTAGAAAAGAATACACATTTTAGAAAAAATGAAAAAATGTGAATCTTTCCTGTCGATATCCCATTTACGTGTGATTATAAATTCTTATTCCAATACATCTTGCAACTATTACAAAGACTTCTTGTGTTGTACCAATATGTTTCATGATACTCCTTTTCCCTCAATTGTTTCAAGCTCCTTATAATAAAATATTAATTATAATGGTTATTTTGTTTGGATGGAACATGTTATATATGTTCTATCAGTATGTTCCTTGATATTTATTTCCCCTCATCTATTTGAAGTCTCCCATGACAAATTTTTCTTCATGGTACTCTTCTTTCCAGATCCCCATAACAAACTATTCCTTCTCATAGTTTTCCTCTTATATGCTGCATATTTTTAAATTCTATTTGATGTGGCTTTTCTCTATAATATTTAGCACTAGATAAGTGTCATTCTAATACCTATTATATAAGTGGAAAGACACTTAGTGATCACATGAAAATCATAGATGGTCAGAAATCCACATTAAATAGGCTTTAACATCATGGAGAATATAATAGCTGATCAAGAATAATGAGCACCTTGTTATAGGCAAGTGGATATTGATACAACACAAGCAATCTATGTAACAATAGACTCCTCAATTCAATATTAAATCTACATAATTTGGCACTGAATATCATAGACAAAATAAAGGAATTGTAAAAGGACTATTAGAAAAACACTTAAGAATCACAATTAAATGGAAAATGGTTGAAAACCCACATTAAACATATTAATACAAGATAACCAGTTTATGTAAGAGTTGAGTTGTCAAATGAAAATTTGAGCTACATTCTTTGGTAGTCAACCCACATTAAATGGAAGTGGTAAAGCCAATGGGTTGCAATACCCTATACAAAATGCCTATAACACCACAAACTTAATTTAAAATTTGAGGTACATTACTTCCAACTAGATATTATAGGTGAATAGAGAAACTATAAAAGAGCTATTAGAATAACACTTAAACAACCACTAAACTATTTTTATGTCCAAAATTTTTATGCTTTCATACTAACACTTTGCATATATACATATATATATGTGTGATTACTCCTATGTTAATGGGTATAACACCAAAGGTACACAAAGATAAGTACAAACAATAAACAAATATTGAGAAAATTAACAACCTTGACCATATTTTTTGATGAAGGAAAGAAGATATAATTTTAATTTCTCCATCCATATAGAGGCATAATATCTTTGAAGTCTCAAAAATGGGTATAACATCAAAGATACTGACATATAAAAAGCAATAATAAATAGAGAGTGAAAGACATGACCAATAAATTGATCACTCTAATAGCTCTTATACAATCTCTCTACTTGTCTTCAGATTTTACTACTAAAGAACGTACCTTGAATCTTTTATCAATATGTTTCATGATATTATTTTTTCCTCATCTATTTCAACTGTAGAGCCATCCACAAAGCTTCATTCTGCACACTGTAAAGACTCTTTAATGACTAAAAGGTCCATACAGATGCACAAAGATAACTAAAACAATAAACCAAGGGAAAAAAAATTACAACAATCTCTTCTTTTAACAGCAATTTGTCCATCCAAAACAGACAAATAATTTGTTTAAACTCTACAAAATGGGTGTAAAGCTAAAGATAGAAATATATAAAAAGAATACATGAACAATAAATTGAGCATCTATACAAAATACCTATGCAAAATGCCTTTATTTGCATTCCATGCCTAAGATGTGTATGCAAAAATATGTTTGTGAAACATGCACACATATAACAACCAATAGCCAGAAAGGAAAAAAATGTAGCCATGTACGAAATGAGAACCAATCTAAAGGTGATTTTTTTACTATAGTCTTCTTTGGAATGAAGACCAAAATAGATCTTTCAAAAATCAAACTTAACTAATATATTTTTCTTGCACATTTTCGAGCACATCTCTGTTAAAATTCTGCAATGAGAATTCAACCAAACATTATATATGTGCATGTATATATATGTGTGTGTATATTTGTATATGTATATATATGTATATGTATATGTATGTATATATGTATTTTTGGATATTGTGGTTGTATTTATGATATTTGGTTGTCATTGATGTCAACAATATTACTATTAATGTCCTTAAGACTGTATATGTCGACGATATTGAGAAAATTATATCAAATATGTTATAGGTTGTCTATGAAGTAGTGAAGATCAATACAGTAGAAAGTTTAGTATGTTGATAACTAGATTTTTTGGATTAGAGGGTTTATTATCAACCCTATTTAGTTTCTACTCTGAAATCTTCAGAGGTGCACATGAATATTTGAGCAAGTTAAAAGTTTTTGTGTTCTGACAGCTATTCTATTACTGCAAATGGTGTTAAAGGAAGAAGATAATGTGATTCTTGTAATCTGAGTTGTTGCATATTTTCCTGAGGTGTTCATGGATGTTTCTAGATCATATTCTATCTATTTTGCATGTCCAGATTGATCATTGTGCTCACGATCCAATATTTTCTCTTGTGTGTTCATGTCTTTCATGTTCATGGCTGACAAGGTGTTTGAAGTTTGTTGTGGATCTTCGAGGAAGAATATTTGAAGGATTTTTGTGTTCGAGGAAATTTTATTAGGTCTCTACTATGTTGTGGCTGACCTTGATTGATGCACATTGATAATATTTATTGTTTTGGGCCGACAGTTTGCATTCATTCTATCATTGTGTTGAAGCTGACATAAAGAAATGTAATTTCTTGTTGCAGATATATATATATGTTATTATTTCTTCATTTGAGATGATTTTGAAGTGTGTTTATGTGAAGTGTGCGAGAGTTATGTGCAAAAAATGTTCATTTCATTCGAAGGCAGAGCAGAGTGTGAATAAGAGTGAAAGAAAGTAAAGAAGTGTTCATGTGCTTAACTAGAACTTTAGTCAAGCATTAGTAGATGCTAATTTCTTAGTTCAAATTATATAGATGGATTTAATCTGAATGTTTTCTATAAGACAGTGAGTCTTCCTTTGAGCAGTGATCTCTAGGAAGTGTGCCTGAATGCATGTGCATTCCCCATATATTCTTCTTTTAATTTTAATAGGGTATAACTTATGGATTAACCTCCATTGTGGTTTTTCCCCTAATAGGGTTTCCACATAAAAATATTGGTGTTATGTGTGTTTCTGATGTGTTTTTGATTCATTATTTGACTTCTATTAATCAGATCTGAGAATAAAGGTTAATAAATGTAATAAGTTTGAAATTTTGTGACAACTAATTCACCCCCCCCCTCTTAGTTGTTTGCCCTTGTGTTGCCAACAATCGGTATCAGAGCAGGTTCCTTAGAATAAGTTTAACAATTTGAGGTGATCCGAGATGGCAACATATAGGAAGGATAGTCTCAGATTTGATGGAAAAAATTATTCTCTGTGGAAGACTCGAATGGAGTGTCATCTAAGATGCATTGGTGAATCCTACTAGAATATTACATGCAATAGGCATGTTATTTATTTGGATGGTCCTACTACTGATACTAAGATTAGGGATGCTAAATATAACATCATGGCTAAGGAAGCATTATTGAGTCATTTGACTAATTCTAAGATGACGAATGTTATGGATTTGAGAACTTCTTATGAAATTTGGAAAAAGTTGGAAACTTTATATGAAGGTGATGCTAATGTGGATATGGCTAAGCTATAGTGTCTGAAAGGAATATATGAACTTTTGAAGACGGTTAATGTGATAATATTGCTACTTTCATGCAAAGAGTGAATGAAATTGTGTATGGTATCAAATGTGTTGGTAGACAGGTGAATGAATCAGAGATTGTTGCTGAAGTTCTTAGATCCTTTCTTGATGTATACAAAATCAAAATTGCAACCATTGAGGAGCTCTGAACTATGACAAATATAACCAGATATATGTTGGTTGGAAAACTTACTTCTTTTGAGTTGAGTGAATCTGGTGATGCCCTTCCTAAGATAGAATTTTCATTTAAAGCTAATACTTTCGGGAGAGACAAGAAAAGATATGATCTAGGTGAAAGTTCCTCTAGAAAGGTATTCAAATATGAGGAAGAAATTAGATAGATTGAAGAAGAAAGAGAACTAAATGAGCTTGAATCACTTATTGTTAAAAGGGAAGCTAGAGGAGAAGGTAAGTATAAAGGAAAGTTTCTTATAAAAAAAAATTTTGCAACAAGATAGGTCATTTTGCATCAAGATGTCCATAAAGAGTTTCTAAGCCAAGACCTTACAAGCCTAAATTTCAAAAGAAGTATTATTATGTTGTTGATGAAGGTGTGATGGATGATGAATCTGAAAAAGGGAATGTAAGTGAAGATGATTTTTTATTTATTGCTATCAAAGAAAATAATTTTGTGTCTACTAAATCTTCTAGCTGTACAAATGTGGAGAAATCTCTAGTTGCTCAAGTTGAAGAAAAATATGAATGTGTAATTGACAATGGTTGTTCACATCACATGATAGGTGATAAAAGTAAATTTGAAATCCTAGAGAAGTATGATGGTGGTGTTGTAAGATTTGGTGATAACAATGGTGGTATAATCTATGGTAGAGGATGTATTTATTTTGATGGTAAGCATAATACTAATGATGTTCTTTATGTTGAAGGTTTGAAGCATAATCTTCTGAGTGATGGATAGATGGTTGATAAGGGATACAATATTCAATTCAAAGATGGAAAATGTAGCATATTGGGAAGTTCTTGAAATGTGATTTCTTCCGGTACTAAAACAAAAGGTAACATCTTCCATCTAAATGCTACTAGTAAAAGTTTTTTGATTGCTCAATTTGATGAAATTTAGTTGTGGCATAGAAGAATGTGTCATGTAAACTTTGAAAATATTATCAAGATAATTTCCTCAAAGGATGTGAGAGATCTTCCTAAGTTGGTGAAGCCTACTAATGCCATATGCAAGGAATTTCAGTTGGGAAAAAACACTAGAATTTCATTTCAAAGCAAACAACATTGTTCAAATGGATTGTTGGAGCTTGTGCATACTAACTTGTGTGGTCCTGCAAGAATCAAAATTCTAAAAGGTTATCGGTACTTCATGTTTCTTATTGATGACTACTCTAGGATGATCTGGGTTACTTTCTTAAGAGAGAAATTTGAAGCTCTAGAAAAGTTCAATATATTTAAGGCTATGGTTGAGATAGAGATAGGTCTAAAGATTAAGTGTCTGAGATCAGATAGAGGTGGTGAATTTAATTTCGCTGAGTTTAGTTCTTTTTTATGAAGAACATGTGATAAAGAGACAATTATCTACACTGCAGACCCCCAATATAATGGAGTTGTGGAAAGAAAGAATATGATAGTTCAATATGCTACTAGAACTATGATGTTGGAAGGTGTGTCACCAAAAAGTGTTCTTTGGTACTCTTTCACTCATTTTGGCCTTTTCCATTGGATTGTGGCCTTGTAAGCTTGCAATTCAACAATAGCATAAATTTGCTTTACTAAGGTGTTGTGAAGTGTTGTAACACATTTCCTCACTTTTCTAAGACCCTTTCAACATAATTCACCTAAAAAAATCCCTTTTACCCCTTTCCAAGCCTTGTGACAAAGTGTTGTAAAGTGTTGTAATGCATTTTCACAATTTCCTAGGATTGTCACCCCTAATTTAACCCTTTTCTTATGTTAATTTGTCTCCTTAATTTAATTCTAGTCTCGACTTAAGTGTGTTTCGGGAGGAAAAGTTGATAAAATTTATTAAACATTTTTAATTCTCGACCACCACCTGAAATTTCCCAAGTGGACTAAATTGCCACCTTGGGCGACCTACTCCCTTTTAGCATCAAATTCAAATTTGAAACAAAATCTAACGGGAATATTGCCTCCTAAACCCTAGTTTCGGCCTATCATGTTGCGTTTCAGGAAAATTAGGGTTTTGCATGTACAAATAAAGTTTTTCACATTCATTTTGCTTCCTCTCTCTCTCTTACTCTCTTAGCCCCCCCTAAGATCATTTTTACATCTCATCACAAGTACTCTTGCACTCAAGACTTCCAAAGCAAGCAATCAAGCACAAGGGTTTCACAAGAAACCTCCATTGGAGTTGTTCTTGCATGTTGTAGATGTCAACAACAAAGGATTTGGTTAGAATTTACATCGGGGTATGTGCAAGATCATCATGGAAAAAATAGGCCCTTAAGTGGCAATAAAAAGACAAAAAATCGGAGTTCGACAACTTGATGTAAAAATTTGAATAAGTTATGTATATTATTTCAAAATATGTAAAAATAGAATATGTAGAAAATTGAATTCAGTTTCTAAACTACTAGACCTTTATTTTTATTTTTTAAATCTATTTGGTGAAAATTTCAAATTTCAACGCAGTAGTATTTAAATTTCAAGGTAAAAATAAGAAGTAGGTGTCTGTCTGACCACCATAACCACAATAAAATGATAATATTTTTTTATAAAATTTAATATATAAGTAGAGGACTCATGTCCCAATGTGATGCATATTTTTTTATAATTTTTTTGACAAGTAAATAATTAATTATGATTTTTTTATTACAAATTTTAAAAAATATAAAAGCTCGTGTATCTAACCACCTTAACTTGGTCAAAAATTCATGAAATTCAATTTTTTTTTTTTAATCCTATAGTATGCAAAGCATAGAATGTGACGCATGTTTTGGATTCAAAAATGTGATACCGTTTGAAAGTTATAGATCTTTTTCAATCAGCCTATCAATCAAGACTTTATTGATAATTATAATAGAAAATGAAAAATAATTATTTATTAAATTAAAAGTAAATAATAATTTATATTGGTGGAAAGATGAGAATCTCCTCTAAAAACCCTTTTCGTTTCATCAATTTTGGGTTAAAAAAAAGTCATCAGCCACATGGGTCATCATATGGCTTACATATCGCCACTTTTTGGCCCATCATGATCCTGCACATACCCATTGTTTATCCTTCAAGCATCTTTCCTTTGGCTTTGTCTCATTTGGGTTTGAGTTACCATCAAAGGGGTTTGACCTAGGAAAACCCCTATATCCTAACCCCAATACTCTCTTGGTATTTGCATGTGTTTTGCAGGTTTGTATTCAGATTTGGTGAGGTAAAAAGTGTTGGAGAAAGTACAAACATTCCACTCAAGTCACATCAAAGAATCAAACCCTAGAAGGAGCAAAAATAAAAGTTGTAGGCCATTTCTAGGAGTTTCAGACATAGACTATTGTAGAGGAAGGAAGTACCAGTTGGGACCCACAAAATCAAACCCTAAATCCTCAAAAAGCATCAAGAGGACTAGGTCACCACTATTGGTGACCTTGTTCCTATGCTAAGCTTGAAAAAGGGTTTTTGAATTTTTGGGTACCCTTTTCCCTAAAACTTGGTTCGACATATTTTCCTGATAGGAGGACTTGGCCGCCCAACTTGACGTAAGTGTCCCTCTGCTGATTTCAAATATTTTCTAGAATATTCTAAGACCTCTCATCTACAAAATCACATTTCCAAGTGCACAATTTCTGATCCTTCCTATTTACTTTATGTTTTTCATACATTTAAGTCATGTTAGGCTAGTTTGCATTAGTTTACATTTACTTTGTTTACATTTCATACATTAGATTACTATCATTTCATTTTCAGTTTTCAACCACACAACACACACAAATCACAACCTTCATCAATCATCCCTCCCTTTGAATGCAACTTCAAAAAATCCCATAACCACTAAGTGGAAAGATTGTTATTCCCACACACCAAGTGCTCCTAGGTAAAATAATCTAGGGGCCTAGTAAAGGGAATCCTCTTTCCCTAGGTCTAGAGTTATATTTTTGGTGGTTC
This sequence comes from Sequoiadendron giganteum, assembly GCA_007115665.2. Classification (NCBI taxonomy): domain Eukaryota; kingdom Viridiplantae; phylum Streptophyta; class Pinopsida; order Cupressales; family Cupressaceae; genus Sequoiadendron; species Sequoiadendron giganteum. Next base: position 146,290,485 of record CM021105.1, read on the forward strand.
ATTTTGGTGAACCTTACCCTAGACCACTTTTTACCTTTCTGATTTTGCATTTCATCTTAGGAGGTAGGTTTCATTGCATTGAAAATTTTGCATTACATTTTCAGTCAGAAAATACAAAAATATTTGCATTTCCATTCTCTGTTAGCATCAGAATATCATAAAAAGCATAAAAAAGTAATTGAAAATTCAGAAGAAAAAAAAAAAAAAAACACTACTGGGACTAAGTCGCCACACTGGGCAACCTAGTCCTCTTGCACACATTGCATCACATTCTCTATCATTTTCAGCACATTGTCTGCATTTTTGGTTTCTGTAATTGTCTTTCTGTTTTCATTTCCATATTTTCTCTTTTCATCCATTTCTTTTCACTACCTAGCTCCCATCATGGCCATGTCTTTCAAAAAATTGTGGAAATTCAATTGAGTGTCGATGCAATCCTCATCATTTAACTATAAATGTCAATCTAGGGTGGTTTCCATGGCTATATGCAAGAGGGAGAAGAAATCATTTGCATGAATTTTTTTTTTTCTACAAGAAGAATTGAAAGGTAATGCATGAAAGAAATTGTTAAAATCAAATCTAATCTAAGAGCTTGTAAATGGAATGCTTGAATCAAATCTATCCTAAGAAACATGTAAAAGGGAATACTAAAAATGTAAAGAGCTAGAAATGAAGTGACTACTAATAAATGAAACTACAAACAAAGAGATTGCTAGAATCAAATCTAATCTAAGCGCTTGTAAATGGAATGCTTGAATCAAATCTATCCTCAGAAACTTGTAAAAGGGAATACTGAAAATGTAAAGAGCTAGAAATGAAATGACTACTAAGAAATTAAACTACAAACAAAGAGATTGTTGCTAAAATATTGAACTATATTATTTTATAAACTCTTCCCCCATTTGATTTCCTGATTATAATGGATTTATAGAATTCTTGTCTTCAACTAATCTAAAAGATAGGCTTTGCAATTGGGCAACCACTTCCTAGAAGATAGGAACACGTGTTAAGAGAAAAAGATAGATATTTCTTCATCTTGTTGATTCAATCTTTTTTGGTCGTCCAAAACAAATATGCCTATTTTGGAGTCATTAAAAAAGCTCCAAAAAGGCATTTGACTATTGAAAAAGTCATGCCTTCCCATTGTGTATCATTAAATTTCATACAACTCCTAGATGCTTGCAAAATGGTTCAAACTACCCAAAATTGTCTCCTAGATATTCTCCATTTTTTTGCACAATCCAACAACTTTCCTTAACTCTTGGAATTGCCTCGTAGATGCTCTCAAATTTTGTCCAAGTCACTCCAATCTATTTTAATGCTCACAATTGCTATTTTTACAAAATTATGGAAAAGTTCTAGAGCAACCCACAAATTTTGGAACAACTTCAAGTGTTGTCCCACAAGTTCTAGAGCACCTATCCACAAATTCCAGAGCAACATATTCTGGTGAATTTTTCTCTCAAACTACAAACTGAGTTTTTGTGAAATTTAATGGGTTTTGTCACCATATTATCTTTGAATTTCAAACCAAAAATCTTCAGAACCCAGATCGCAATTTTCAAGATATGATGAAATATTTGACTATTGCAACTAAAAATATCTTACTTTCATCATCATGCTCAGTCTTGATAACTTCATAATTAGGCAAAATATACATTTTTACATGGCTAAAAGATGAGTCATTATTTTGTCTCATAATTTTACCCCACACCTAGAATGTTGCAAGTCCTCTTGAAACATATAGTGAGCTTCAAATAGCAAAATAAATCTGCAAAATCTTTTGAGAGTAGCAACTTGTATAGAGAAATGCATGTCTTTGAGCTTTAGAGAAGAAGACATAGCATGTGTAAACCACTTATTTGCAGAATAGAAACCTACTCTATCCTACTCTACTTATTGATGTAGAGATAGGTTACATAAAACCATTAACTGCTTGTGGAAAATAATATCCTTTTCTCAAAGGATGGATCCATTCATTCAATTGTTTGAAAGAAGAAGAAAACCATAAGAAAAAGATGACTAAATATTTGAACTTTGATGCTCCTTCTTCCTTTGAAATTAAAGTCTTCTCAATAATTTATGATTCTAGTAGATGCATGGGTTGATAAGAAATATTTTGGAATCCTTCGTCACATTTTGTTGCATACATGACTGGATGCAACTCTTTGTCCTTTAAATATCTGATTGGGCAACCCTCCTTGGACTTTGAAGGTGTCCAAACAATAATCTTTTGCTTGTCGGGGCTTGAAGTCATGGTCCTCTAGTTGGGGATATTGTGTAAGAACTGTCACCTTTGCATACAAAAACCTCTTCCTTTGGATATGTTGTTTTTTTTTTTTTGGGGGGGGGGGTTTCTAAAATAATAAACCTAAAAATCTTGTCAAACTAATTTTTCTTTTGACCTGTTGTCACCAGATTATCAACAAATCCCTAATGACACCTTTCCCTGACAACGATGCCAAAAATGAGGAGTGTCACTGCAATCCTCATCATTTAACTATAAATTTCAATCCAAAGCAGTGTCCATGGCTATATGCAACAGGGAGAAAAAATAATTTGCATAACATGTTGTTTTTTACAAACAGAATTGAAAGGCAATGCATGAAAGAAATTGATAAAATAAAATCTAATCTAAGAGCTTGTAAATGAAATTCTTGAATCAAATCTATCCTAAGAAACTTATACAGGGGAATAATGAAAATGTAAAGAGCTAGAAATGAAATGACTACTAAGAAATGAAACTACAAACAAAGAGAATGCTTGAATCAAATCTATCATAAGAAACTTGTAAAAGGGAATACTGAAAATGTAAAGAGCTGGAAATGAAATGACTACTAAGAAATGAAACTACAAACAAAGAGAATTCTTGAATCAAATCTATCCTAAGAAACTTGTAAAAGGAAATACTGAAAATGTAAAGAGCTAGAAATAAAATGACTACTAAGAAATGAAACTACAAACAAAGAGAATGCTTGAATCAAATCTATCCTAAGATACTTGTAAAAGGGAATACTGAAAATGTGAAGAGCTAGAAATGAAATGACTACTAAGAAATTAAACTACAAACAAAGAGATTGCTGCTAAAATACTAAACCATATTATTTTATGAACTCTTCCCCCCATTTGATTTTCTTGATCACGATGAATTTATAGAATCCTTGTCTTCAACTGATCTGAAAGATAATCTTTATGATTCTGCAACCACTTGCTAGAAGATAGGAACATGTGTTAAGAGAAAAAGATAGATCTTTCTTCATCTTGTTGAGTCAATCTTCTTTGGTCGTCCAAAACAAATATACCTATTTTTCAGCCCTTAAACAAGCTCCAAAAAGGCATTTAACTGTTGAAAAAGTCACGCCTTCCCATTGTGTATCTTTAAAGTTCATAAAAAAACTCCCACATGCTTGCAAAATGGTTCAAACTACCCAAAATTGCCTCCTAGATATTCTCCATTTGTTTGCACAATCCAACAACTTGCCTTAACTCTTGGAACTACCTCCTAGATTCTCTCAACTTCTATCCAAGTCACCACAATCTATTTTAATGCTCACAATTGCTAATTTTACAAATTTTGGAAAAGTTCCGAAGCAACCCACAAATTCTAGAACAACTTCAAGTGTTGTCCCACAAGTTCCAAAGCACCTGTCCACAAATTCTGGAGCAACATATTCTAGTGAATTTTTCTCTCAAACCATAAACTAGGTTTTAATGAAATTTAATGGGTTTTGTCACCATATTGTCTTTGAATTTTAGACCAAAAATCTTTAGAAACCAGATTGTAATTTTCAAGATATGATGAAATCTTTGACTACTGTAACTAAAAATATCTTACTTCCATCATCATGCTTAGTCTTGATAACTTCATAATTAGGAAAAATATACATTTATACATGGCATTACTATTCCTAAATCATTCAGAATTTATTTCCCTTGCACCAACAAGATAGCAGAGTACGAAGCCTTAGTGACAGGAGTAAGAATGGCAACGCAATGGAAGATTAGGAGTCAACATGTTTATGTGGATTCTCAGCTAGTTGTTTGACAAGTAAATGATGATTATGAAACTAAAGATGAGAAATTTTCCCCCTACAAGTGCATGGCTGATAGTTTCAAGCAGTAATTTGATGACATCACCTTTCAACAAAAACCACGTATTCAGAATAGGGTAGCAGGTGCTATGGAAATTGTGGGTTCCCTATTGGATATTCCTAGCAACATGCCTAAGTTCAAGTTTTTGGTCGAACTGGTGTTGGTCCCTGCCTATGATGTCCCCAATTTTGCGATGGTGTGTATGACTGTTATTCCTACTTCCCCTTGGTACAAGGACGTATATGACTATCTAAATGCCCAAACCTTACCTTTAGACCTGTCAAACAACCAATGTAGAACTTTTATTCGTAAGTCAGCTAAATACACCATCATCAAAGATTTCCTATATAGACGTACCTTAGATAACACCCTAATGAGATGTCTCAATGTTGAAGAAGCACAAGCAACCTTGTGAGTGGTACATGAGGGTATATGTGGATCCCATTCTAGCAGTCCTACTTTAGCCCATAAGATTATGAGATTAGGTTATTATTGGCCTACAATGGAAAAAGACTCATATATCTTTGTCAAGAAATGTCGATAGTGTCAAATACATGGAGATTTGATATGAGCACCAACATAGGAGCTTCGTTTGATTACTTCACCATGGCCCTTTTCCTAATGGGGACTTGACCTCATAGGTAAGATACAACATCCATCATCTAATCGATTGAATCTATTCCCATGACCTACATCACTAGCACACAAATATCCAATTTTATCCTAAACTATATCATTTTTCGGTATGGTGTACCTCAATCCATTATCACATACAATGGTCGTCCATTCAAAAACCAATAAGTTCGCCATCTATGTGAATTCCACATCCAACATTATTTTTCCACTCCATATTACCCACAAGGTAATTTCAAAGATGAGGCATCTAATAAAAACATTATCAGAATCCTAAAAAAGACCATCAATGACGCTGGTAATGACTAGCACCTACAGCTTAATCCTACCTTATGGGCTTACCACACAAGAATCCGTACTCCCACCGACACCACTCTATATTCCCTAGTATTTTGATCTGAAGCTATCTTATGTATTGAGGTTGAAATTCCTTCCCTGAGGGTATCCTTGAAAGGTCATATTGATGATGAAGAATATCGTGTATCCAGATTATAAGAGTTAGAATTACTGGATGAAAAAAGACATAAAGCACTAGACCATTTGCAAGCATACAAGAATCATCTTCATTGTAGCTATAATAGGAAATTTATAAATTGAAACTTTGACATTAGTGACCTGATCTTAATGGAGAATCTTGAAAAACAAGTTGAATGAGAAAATCTAGGTAAGTTTGAACCTAATTGGTTAGGGCCCTATATTGTCACATAAGCTTTTGGATCAAGAACATATCAACTCTCTACCCCTGAAGGAGAACCAATTTTTTCACCAATCAACAACCTTCATCTTAAGAGGTTCTATGCGTAGCTTCTAAGAGTATTTATCTTAATTGAAAAAATACAAAAAAATGGAAAAAAAAATGGTTACCTTGATGAAAACCTCACAAAAAGGCGTCTTTGTAACACCAATATTTTTTGAAAAAATCAATAAAATAGTAAAGAGAAATAATCCATCCAATAGTGAAAACCACTTTGGTGGTGCTATGGATAAGTACCATGGTGAAAACCTAAAAAATAGGCACCATGTTTAGTCAACTTTGTTGCTTTGTCAACCATCATTCCAATCAGAATTTTCACTTTCACTCATAATAAAATGGTTGTCTTATCCATTGTTTGGAACGATTGACATCAAGTCCACTTCGTCACATTCCCCACTCCATCTTGTATGTATTATTCTCGATTGGGGGAAAATATTTGTTCTATGTCTGAGGACCTTGTACATAGCATTATACCATCAGAAAATATCCTGAAAAAAATCCAAAAACATTAGAAAACCCCAAAAAGACAAAAAAATCAAAATCAAAATCAAAACATGTTGGAAAATCCCAAAAACAGAGTCAAATTCAGTCATGTTAAGTCATTCATAGACATAGTCGAACTACGTTGCCTCTGTGACAGGACGTAGGCAAGACCATTAATTGATATCCCCATGAGGCATTAGGTCTGTATGTCTAGGTTTCTCACATCTCACCCACATAAAATCATGACTCTTTGTACATTCAAATTCATTGGTTGTGTCAAACTATGAGGTCTCTATGTGTACAACGTAGGCAAGGCTATCAATCGATGAGCCCTCGAGGCCGCACTAGGTTAGTCCAATATGGTTTATCACATTCACTAGCACACACGTTGCATATCATCAACTTAAGTACATATTTTCAGTCAGTTATGTCAGTTAAAGTTTGGTCGAACTACAAGGTCTCTGCGTGTATAACGTAGGTAAGGCTAATCAATCAATGATCCCTCGAGGCCGCATTAGGTTAGTCCTTTAGGGTATATCATCTCAAGTCATACACTGTCAACACACAAACACTCATAATAGTCAAGGAATCAAAAAATTCATGAATCAACAAGGCAAACATCTCAAAACTATCATCAAGTCAAAATCAAACACATTGTCAAAGTGATCAACTTATGTCTTAAGCAAGATATGTCTTTCTTGTCAATAGACATTATCAAATTGTTATAGCCTCATGTAGCTTGTTGCATCAATGTTATCAAGCTCAAACATCTTATACAACATGTGTCTTTTTGAAACAAGACTTTTTCATGCCTTACAGAGATAGTCACTAAGTTGAAACTAGACTCAATGTCTTATGCAGTATGTGTCATCCCTCACATCAAGATATGTCAAACATCAAACAATCCCACAAGATCAAGGTTTGGAAAATACTTTTCTTTGGATTTTTGACATTATATCTTATTTTGTCATATCTTTCTATCGATTTGTGAATAAGTCCGATTACTAGCTTTCTCAAAGATGTCCCTTGAAGGATTTAGATAAGCAAGGATGTCTCAGGAATATTTTTCTTTAACTGTTGTTTATCAATTATCTTTTTAACTTTTGGATTTTGAGTCATTTTCCTAGTTTCCTCAAGGATGTCCTATCAAGTATTTAGAGGAGCAATGATGTCTCATTTTATTTGTTTGTTGTATGTGGTTTGTCTAGACAAAAATGACTAGGGACACTCCTTGTCTGCGACTGCCTTTTTTTCGCAAATGGATGACTTTGTACACTATGGTCTATCTCATATCATGGTGTGTACTATCCATTTGTGTTAGTCCCACCCAATGATGATAAAATGTAAAGCTTAGTATATATGGAAAAATATCGAAGATCATATGTTTTTCAATCAAACTTCATTGTTTCTTACTAACATTCTAAAATCATTCGTGCTAACATTTCTCTTGTCTGACATAATGATAGAGTCTTGTGACACAACAAAAAAATTAGATAATCCCCATATGCATACATTTTATAAGCATTATGTAAATATTTTTGTATGTCTATATATTGTGCATCATATAGTTACATTGAATTTCAAACTATAGGAGCATTAGACATCTTCATTTCATATCTAGGAAAATCATGGCATAATAGGCATTCAATAATCATAAGGTACATAATGAAAAAATTACATGTACATATAACCATCACATGTAGATAGCATTGTATATATAACATTGCATCCCATTATCATAAGTTAGATTACATCCATCATCAATAGAGTTATCATAGCATCAAGACTGCTTAAACACATCATAAGGTAGAAACAATCATCCATAACACATTAACATACATCATCTAGGAAAAATAATCATATAGGAAAAAATGCATCATCATAAAATAGAACTGCATATAATTT
>CM021105.1:146298451-146475857 GCA_007115665.2 Sequoiadendron giganteum
GTAAAGCTAGAATCTGTGCCTATGCAGCTGCCACTTGTATCATAGGCCCCCATAAATGAACCTCTCTAGATGATTGAGCAAACTCTGCTCATCCTCTAGGCTCATCCTGCACCTCACCAAACTGTCTCAAAACATGGTCTGGTAGATGTCTCTCTATGATATGTACACTAGAAACAATCCTACCAATTAGGTACTGTGTCTACTGATAGTAGGGTAAATGCTTGTCCTCATCCAACCATCTCTCAGAATCCATGTATTATATCCACATAAACTGAACCAATCTTTTTAGTGCATGTCTCCAAAAACCTATATCTTCTGCATGACTGTGTGCAAGGTTTCTCATATACCGAAAAACATAGGGAGATCTAGCTACCTACTCCATAGTAACAAGAGGATGAAACAAAGCAATACACTCCCATTCCCAAACAATGAGAGGCTTAATACCACAACCCATCGACTATGCATCTCTATATACTATATCATGCAGATGAAAATATAGCGTGCCCAATAGATAGGGACCCCAAGCATACACCTGTCTCTCCAATATCCCAACTAACATCTCTCCCCACCCAATAGGAAATCCATGACCTTTCCGATCAGGAAGAAATATCCCACCAATCAATGTACATAGTGTACAATCTATCCTCTCATATCTATCAACTAGTACCTGCCATCTAATCTCATAATTCTCTATACCTAACCTTCTAATATCGTCAAATACATAAATTTGGTAATCTCGCTATATCCATGTTGTGTATCATACATCACCTTCTCTCCTTTGATGGATAATATAAGAATCCTATACACATCCTCTAGAATTTCAATCGCCTCACCAATAGGCTAATGAAACGATGAAGTCTCTGAATGCCATCTCTCACATAGGGCAGTATGCATTCCTCTATTTTCCCGAATCGTGGGCATGGTCAACACATGATAAAGTCCCAGTCTCCATAACAAGCATGTATCTGTGCTCACTAATCAATCTCTTAGCTCAAACGTATCCGACCGTGACTTCAAGGTATAAGTAGGATCTAAGATAACCTACAAAGTGCATTCAACCAAAGGTGTCAAACGTCAAATTATTCAAGTTTTTATCAAAAAAAAAAAATCAGAAATCTGACAGTCAAATGCGGTTCACTTAATCAAATGTGGTGCATAATAGCACATGCGTCAAACAACTAAGTATATGCATTTCGTATTTAAAAATGCATTGCAAAATCATTCAATTCAAGAAAAACAAGCAAATGCATCTCAAAAATTTCATATGCAGTGCAGATTAACTACTTACCTAATATGCATATGTGATTCACCTTATCAAATGTGATTTGCTATCCTACATGTGCCTAAGCTAAACTCATATGTGATGCAGATACACACATTTGATGCATAAAAGAACAAATGTGTCAAATGCCTAAATAACTTAATCAATACCTAGACATCTTTTTACATATGTGTCATTCCGCAAGAAGATGTGTTACATACGAATGCATATGTGTTGAACAAGAAAGACCACATCTGATAAATTAAGCTTCAACACTTAAAACTATATGCAAAATCAGAACTCAAGAGGTCGCTTCAGGGTACATACCAGGGGTCCTGCATCGGCTATCCATCAGAAGGTCCAAATTTGATATCCGTGATGCTAGGTGTATGGAACTGGAGACATTTTTTCCGCGTGCTCAGACCTAAATTCATAGCTCTTCAAATCTTCAAGGTGCAAATGACTTGGTTTTCACCCTAATTTCTATTTATAACTAGGGTTTGGGTGGCATTTCTTCTGACCTTGTCTATTGGTCATGTAAAATTCCAATTTCTATTGACCCGTACACATCCCTAACACTTCCAATTTTGATTATGTCAACTCCATACCATTTATGGCCATCAAATTGACTTATTGAGAATATTTCTTGATTTTTTTGAAAGTTTTCAAAAAAAAATCAATTTTCCCGATGGGGCATACCCTAACCTATTTTATACTAGGGCATGATCAGGGCATGTTTTCTTTGACAAAATGTTGAAACAACATTGTATCAAAGAGGGGCAAACTGTAGACACCGAAAATTGGTCTAGGCCTGCGAGCATCACTTTTGACATAATTTTCTAATGTCCATGGTCGTGATTAAATAATTTTAATTATTTAATTACTTTCTAAACACATCTTTCCTCTATTAGTTAAATAAAATTTTAATTATTTAATTAATTCATTATGACCCTTATTCAACTTTGATTAATTAAATAAATCATATTTATTTAATTATGTCACTAACTAATTAATTCTCTTTCTTAATTAAATAATTTATTATTTAATTAACCCCTTTGTCATATTTCAACTATAATTTAATATTTCTTATTTAATTATTCGATTAATATTTTCAATAGTCAATTAAATAAATCATTATTTATTTAATTAAATCATTTCAATTTTGAATGTTGAATTAAATTAACATTTAATTCATAATTAATTATTTTGGTCACATTATTCTATCATCTAGTTATCTAATTATTCACTCACCATCTGACTCGAGATCTATTTAAATATGCTAGTTATTTCCGGATTCGATATTTGATCGTCTCTGCGAAAGGACTCTTTTTCACAACCAGTCAGTTAACTAGTTCTAACTCAAATGCATGAACATACTTATTAATTAAATATCTTAATTAATTAATTAATTAATTAATGTGTGCATTCGAACAAATTAGTCTTTGAGTTCTAACTTTATCATTTTCATTCAAATTCTAATTCTTCTATTTTCGAAGAATTTTAACTGAAGATTAAATCAATTATTTAATCTTGAACTCTTGTTCTCTCTATTTTCGAATAGTCTTAACACCAGATTAAATTATTGTTCTAATTTAATCTTTTTCTTGCAAAATCTCCCAACTCACGTTCTAACTTACATAGAAGTCACATCACATGGAATTCATCAATCTCAATCATTGATCTCTCTTTCAAATCTAAGCCAATCATTCGAAAACCCAATTTCTATAAATTGACCTATCATTGTCATGATTCCTCCTCCTAAAATCAATAATTTTTAGAAGAAATTATAATCTTTGATATTTTTCTTAGAAAATACATCCAGGCTATGCTTGCATACATACAAAAAATTTGAGGGCAAGAATATCGATATAGAAAAATGGAGAAGGACAATCAAGATAATTCGAAGAGGTGGACTGATATTCAGTGAGATTGTTTTATGTTATCATTTGTAGTTTTTTAGTTCATTTGATTCGTTCGTTATTGTTTGATTTAGCTTTATGCTTGTTAGATTAGATTTAACCATCTCATTGTGCAACAATCCACTTTATCTACCTTACAATAATTATATAAAGTATCCAATATTAAACATTTTTTTTCTTTCAAAAATATGCGATACCCAAAGTTATCAACTACCTTTGTTAAACAATATTTTTTTAATGTAGTATTAGTAGTTAAAGGCATGGGTAATAAATATTTAAAAAATATTCCTTGTATTTGTATGCATATGTATCTTAAGATAATTAAATAACAATAAATTAATTCATTGAATAACCTAGAAAAAAAGCTAAAATATACACGTGCATCAAGGGCTAACAAATAAAAAACTAAAATAGAGATAAAATTATCTCATACTTTAAATTTTGACACGAAACTATTGTTGTGAGGGAAAAAATATTTAAAGAATAAATTTAATGTATATCTTTCAGTTATCATTTTTAAAGAATAAATTTATTAACAAATTGTATTTGTTGAAAATTAATTTACTATATTCCTAACATTTTTAAGAAAAAACTATTTTCCATAACTATTGTTACTATAACTACTAAATATTACATATTAATTTAAAAAAAATTATTGATCATTAGTTGTTTAAAATGAAGATTAATGGATAGATTGTAACTAATTAGATTCATTGAAAATGGACTACAAATTTATTTTACATTTACATTAGTCAATTTTTAACTATTAGTTTTTAATGTGGAGATGCACAGATCGATCTCTCCTACTTTTCGGAAAGGTTCATAATCTCCCACCCATAGCCAATGAGATATGAATTAACCTCACATTTCTTTCTATTGACTAATTACCACGCATTATGTTCCTTGACTCAATCAAATAATTATAAATATTGTCATTTTTATGTATTTCAAATCCCACTTGAGACAAAAAATATTCCTCCTTCTCACCCACTTCATAGCCTTTTACGGCGCACCCCTATCAGTTCAATGTTGCATGCCTATGCATGCAACTGCTAGTTCTAACCATGTTGGCTTAGGGCATTGCAATGTATGAGTCACAAAAACTAAAGACCCATGAGATTAATTATCCTACTCATGATTTGTAGCTTGTAGTTGTTTTTAAAGCACTTATGAGATGGAAGAATTTTGTTTTGGGGCGTCATTTTGAGTTTCATTCTGATCATTTTAGACTTAAATATATTTTTAATTAGCCTAATTTGAATGCATAACATAACTAGTGGATGGAGTTCTTATGTAAATATTATTTTTATTTGCATTATATTAGGGGTAGGGAAAACATTTTTTTCAATTATTTAATTAGGTGATAAAATGATTTGATGTATTTTACCTTGAGTTTGAACTTGAGATCTTGAATCCTCCACTAGTTCCCACAAGATGAGTGGTTTTCTAAAGTGTTGTAGCAAGTTCACTCTTAGAATAATGTTAAAGGAAAATATGTAGGATATATTCTTGATGTGAATGGTTTTTTGCACCATAGGGGACATATTTATGTGCCTTTAGTTGGGGATATTTATACTATGAATTTATCTAAGCCTCACAAGACACCTTATGTTGCACACTCAAGGGTGAAGGATATGCATGCATATTGTTGACAATTGTATCATTGGTTAGGTATATTTTGCAATATAGTAGAGTTTGTGGCTAGGTGTCTCAAGTGTTAGAGGTTAAGGTAAAGCACCAAAATTTAGAAGGATTATTATATCCACACGATATTTTGGAGTGGAAGTGGGACACCATTTCCATGGATTTTTTTGGTTACCATTTTCATTTAGAATACACGATTCTATCATGGTGAATATCAATATATTGACTAAGGTTTATTACTTTTCTCCCATTAGGGAAACTTACATAGCAGATGAAATGGCTTGAGTATTTCATTATGATATTATGAGGTTGCATGAAATTCTTCATAAAATCATTTATGATAGAAACCCAATGTTTACCTCAACCTTTTGGAAAAAAATATAGTAGGCTTTAGGGAGACAACTTAATATAAGTACTTCTTATCATCCAGATATTGATGGTAAAACTATGAGGGTGAATTAGGACCTAGAGGATATTCTACAGATGCATGTGATAGACCACTAGTCCAAGTGGGAGGAGTATCTTTACCTAGTTGAGTTTTTCCTATCATTACTAAAATCACATTTATTTGGGCATGCCTCCCTATTAGGAATTTCATGGAGAACCTTGTAAGAAACCTCTAATTTGGGATCATATTGAGGTATTTATTTATTAGTCCCAAGTTGGAGCAAGAGAAGGAGTAGTAGGTGGTCTTGATTAGATAACAATTACAGAAGTACAAGTATTGACACAAGTATGTTGATTCCAAGAGGATTGATCATAGTTTCTCTATGAGCGATACAATTTTCCTAGGACTGTGGCATCATAAGAGCCTTATTTATTATGGGCATTTCTTTAAGCTAGCACTACAATTCATTAGACCTTTTGAGATCATAGAATTTTTTTTCCTTGTAGCCTATTATATAGCAATATCACCTTGTTTGTCACACATTTATGAAATCTTTAATATTTTATTGTTGAGTTGATATATTCATGATGTCTCTCATGTTTTGAACTTAGCTTCTTTACAAGTAGAAGAGGGAGGAAATTTAGCCCTAGAGCCAATATACATATTGGTTTGATTGGAATTGGAACTTTGTGAGTGTGATTTAGACCAAGTCAGGGTCCAATGGGATAGATATGATGAGATAGTTGTCACAAGAGAGGCTACATTTCATATGGTGAATTTATATTCTCACATTTTTTAGTAAATTCATGAGGAATTCCAATCCTAGGGGAAAGGATGTGAGACCCCACCTTTTATGATCTTTGTTGAATCTATATTTCTTGATGATATTATGACTCTTGCTCAATAGTTTAATGTTTTTATATTTTTAGACATTATATTGGAGTATTGTTGATGATAACATTTTTCATATACCTAGTTGATGTTCTTATTTTTATATGGTTTTTGTTAGTAATCTTTGGATATTTATTAGATGATAGATTTTAATTTATTATTTCTAGTTGTATTTTTATTGAAATTATCAAATGATTACCTTACATGTTATTTGCAAGTAAATTTTATTGATATGAGATTTAATAAGTTAAATGTTCACTTGAGATTATTTATTTGATTTTACATTTTTTTGTGATCTTGTAGATAACTATCATAGATAAGGATTTTTTGCAAAGTGATATTTTTTTTGAAATGTATTGTTGATAAATGTTGGCATTATTTATTGTTTCTTTCACTATCATCACTTCTTACAATATATTAATATGTATTTTTAAGTGATAAGGTAAATTTCTAATGAAATTCAAAGGTCACATAGCTACATCCTTGTATTATTCCTCATGACTACAAATCTTAGCTCACATGGAGGAATTAAGATCATGTGTTGTGCACATGTTTTAGTGTTATCAATATGTATTTTATGTGGTTTAATGTGTTGTGATTTCATTTAATTTTAATAAATTTTTATTTTGTTATTCTTGTGAGTTATCTTGTGAATTTTCTCTTTTGAGTTTTATGTGGTTTTTATGTGAATTGATTATTTTTTTATAATTTAAAAATCACCCTAGGTGCTAGGTATAGGCTTAGGGGTTCATTCAACCTTAAAAATACATTTTTAAATATTTTTAGCCACTTTAAAATCCCTATTTCAAAAGGGTGGCTAAAATGGGAGTTAGTTGGTGGTTTGGGTAGTTAGGAGAGGAAGTTTCCCTTTCTTTAGAGGAGAGAGGGATTTTTCCTTTTTTTTTTTTTGGATTTCTTTTGTAATTTTATTTTTGTAGAGAATTTTTTAGGAGGAGAGAGGAAACAAAGAAGAGTAGAGGATGAAACAATTGAAAGGAGGAGGCTTGGATCTAGTCTCCATCAAACGCTAGCATTTTTGGATAGTTTTTCAAGGTAGTGTCTAATGCTTTTGTAAGAATTTTGTGAATGATTGTTTAGAATGTTTTCCATTTTATTTGAGATATTTGTGGAAATAAAATATTAAATATTTTCTCATTTTATGTTGTGTTTTGTGTGGGTTAGGATTGTTTCATAGTTTATATTATTATTGTTAGTATGTTTTGTGTGGATTAGACCTCCTGTTACGAGAGTTAGGTCCTCCTTGTCTTTTTGTTTTGAGTGGTTGTGGCTCTTTTAAGGGGTTTATATTTATATATTGGGTATGAGTACCCACATTGTATATCCTTTGATATGAGTATCTATTTATCTGCATATTATGGTGGAATAAGGGATAAAGTGAAAATCTGGTAAAAACAATATTTAAATTTCCTACTTTATCCAAAAAGTGGAAAATAGTATTATGGGTTGACCCAAGTATATATTAGAAAAAATAGACACCCAAAAAATCACAAATTCATTGAATATCAAGATATAATAATTGCAAGAATGCACCACTAGACTAATAATTGCTCCTCGAAAGGACCACAAGGTAAAAAATGTCATGATATATTTGGGTTCATACATATATATTATTTTGAAAAAAAATTGGAGAAATTGGGAATACCTAAACTGGTAAGAAATCCATTAAATATCAACTTAACAGATGGATCTAAAATGCAAACAATGAACACATAGAAGAATTTTGAGGTTAATGTCCATGGCCTTAAATTGAAAGTAGAATTTGAAGTGGTAGAGATGAAAAAACCTTTTAATAAATTTTGAGCAATACTAGTTTTGAAATGGTTTGTAAATGCAAATGGTGTAGTGGATTCTAAGAAATAGGAATTTTCATTTGTTGATGACACCAAGGTCATCCATTTTTTGTAAGAGATGATGAGGATAGTCCATATGTGAAATAATTTTTTGAAGAAATAAATGAAGAAGATAATTCAAGATTGATATACCCAATCTCTAAATTTCCTCCTACAAATGAGGTAGAAGACCCAAATAGTGAAGGGGATATGGATTTAAAAAGTGATAATACAAGTAAAAAAAGTGACAAGGTACTCATTGCATAGATGTAGGAGGAATATGATTTAACATCCCATTAATTATATGGGTTCCAAAGAGCCTAAATGATACAAAAAAAAGATAAAATTAATTTGCATAATACTAAAAATATACCAAGGCTACTTCATCTTTCTAAAAATTCACAATGAATAAACCACTACCACACAAAGTACATATGTGCTCCTATAATATTGAAGATATAAAAACACACCAAGGATATATGTATGTATATATATATATATATATATACAAAAAATAAGACCAGGGAATGCCCCATAATATTTGAAATCATGTGACTACTTCCAATTGAAGATGCAAATAATAGCTAGGCTCAAGTTTGAAATTCTATTTCATTTACCTGATCTAAAACTGTAAGACACTTATGGTATGAGAAAATAAACTAATATTAAACCTATAGGTTAAACATTATTAAACCAATAAACTAAATTTATATCATTTTACCAAAAAAAAATTTATAATTATTTTATAGTCTCACCCACCAAACAGAGCCATAGCAAGATTTAATTGGAAAATAGATACAAGAAGTTGAGAAACAACTACAACATTGAATACACTTCCTTGAGTATAATACTATAAAAAATGAATCTATCAACAAAAACCAACTTTTCTACTCCCATACACTCATACTCCTTTGCTACGAAACCCTAAAAACTGAAAAATACTAAAACCTAAAACTTCATCAGCTATAATATGACAATGACTACTTCTGTCCTAGTAGACATTTCTCAAAAAATACCAAACCAAGTATAGTGACTAGGGGGGATTCTTAAAGATACCCTTAGAGGTAATATACATTGAAGACATAAGGAATTATATCCACATTTCACTATTATAAATTAATCACACTAAATTTGAAACCCTATGAAAGACTTACTACAACATGAAATGCAAAGCTATCTTCCCCAAAATAGCAACATCACAAAAACTAAGTTTGACATGTGGAAGGACTTCTTGGATTTCACATAGGAGGAGGGGTGGGTTCAAATAACCCTTAGCTGAATCCATGGTTAATACTTCTACTTGGACAAGCCCTATAGGATCATGAAGGAGGCTATTCAAGTGGTAGTGGTTAGAAATTAGTATCTTAGAATACCAATTATTATAAACAAGATATAATATAAATAAAATGAGAATCATGCAAGAATGAATTTTACACATTACACATGATCTATACACTCTTTCGAGTAGAAAATCCCACTAAGAATCACTTTATTAGAACACTTATAATAATGGTCTATTATAACATAGACCAAACCTAGGGAATACTTCTCCTTACTTCCACATGACTAATAATACCTCATGTGCATAGTGATACATTTCACTATGAATATCCAAAATTCAGCACCTCTCAAATGAGAGGGAACCTCCTTAAATATAGGAGAAAGGGTGGCATAATAACTTAAGGGGTGCTAGATTGAAAATAACCATTCATAAATAATTAATAATCTAATAGTTATCAGATTATATTTGTTTCAAATGGTATATGATTAATAAATCATATAATATATAAGGCTTAATAACTTTATATTAGAACATTTTATATATGTTATAAGGGTATAACCCCTAATAAATAATATTATATTATAACACTCCCCCTTAATATTAATAGGGGGCCTCACATGTCAATTTCCATAAAATAAAAATGAAGTAACCTAATAACATAATTTTTCTTTGATAGTGATAAATAGAGACACAAATATATTCCAAAATCAAGACAATTTATTCTAGACTACATGAAATTCATTTTTTCATAATTTATAATCCTAGTGTTTAAAAAATGGGGTTATATATGAGGTTTTATAAATATTTTTACTAGAGATTGGGTCTCCTCAAATCATCCTCACACCAAGTTCATTACATGGTGCTCATAGGAATTAATGAAATGTGCTTGTAGGAATTCATACAATGACTATAATTGAAATATTTACAAAGAGAAGAACTTTAATAGACTCCTATAGGGCTTATACATAGAAAACCTACAAGACTTTTTAATTCCTACAGGTCTTATATTTTGCCTATTAGGACTTGCTTATGCTAGAAGGACTTACATCTAGGATTTATCCACTAGCTAGTTTCATTGTCATGCACAATCCCCCTTTGTGGAGTCACCTATGGAAAAAATTGGTTCGATTCTAGAGAATTTTTTATTGGACATAAACATACTTTCTTTTGAATAGAATTGGAGGGAAATTTTATGATGGAATACTTTTAGTTGAGTGAGGTTCCCATGACATTGAGTATATTTTTCTCTTTGGAATTTAGATTATTTGGTAAGAGTATAATAACTACATTTATCATATATTAAAGTGGCAATTTTACAAGTATCCAGTTGAAGCTCATCCATATATATTCAAAGCCACATTGATTATTTAGTAGCTACTTTTATATTTTTGGCTTTGATTAGAAAAGAATAGAAGATATATTTCATAAATTTTTTACACCATCCATGTGATAGCACCTACACCATTTATTTTGTAGACATAATCAATGGTAGATTTACTATAAATGGAATTAATGAAATAGTTAGTAACACAATAATTAAGTAAATTTGATTCTTGGTATAGGAATACCAAGGAACATCATTAAATATAAGCATTTATCATTCACCAATGATCATAAAACATTGGTCCATAAACATAAGTATGAATAATTTTTCGTGTTTCATTTTAAGAAGAAAATAGTCATGATACTAAAAATATAATAATTATCCATTTAAAAATCAAGCAACGAGTGAGCTATCCTTTCTAGGCTTGTTCCCCAGACATTTTATGAGGGTGATAGCCACCCATTATAATTAGGTGATTTACACCTAATAATTTTAGAGGTTTCCTAAAGCCCATAAAAATGTTAGCATAAGTAGGTGTTCTCTTATACCCAAGAAATTTGGAGGATACATGAAGATCATACTAATACAAAATGTATCAAATAATTATAAATAAATATTTTTACAACTAAATGAATTATTTTTAAGTGCGAGGACATTCATGAACCAAATGAATTACCTCCTTCGATCTTTCAAAATAAAAATTTCATAGTGTATATAAATTAGATACATGTTTTAATAGATACATGGAAAGAGCAATTAAACTCATATAACATAAATTTTACAAACATTAAGCTCAAACCTTAAATAGAAAGTGAATTTCAAGAATGAATTTATGTGATAATATTATATTTGGAATAAATTTATATATATGTAGTATGGAAGATTCATCATAAGTATGAAACAAAAAAAATAATATAGTGCGCTATCATGTTTCACTTTTATGTACATTCCATGAGAACTGCTAATCAATAATCACTAGAGGATATTTTCAATTTTGAATGGTACATACCTTTATCCTCTCAAATTATATAGTTATTACACATTGTGTATCACATAGTGTATTTGATACCACTAGCAATGTCATTGTGGGATAAACATAGAAAAAATCATGTTATACATTTTTCATTACAATTATTGAATGTCATTGTCATCTAGTGATTATTTTAATCTCATAAAATTATGTAGAGGGGCAAGTTAGAGGAGGTGTTGCACACTCTACTTAATTAACATAACCCCCTTGAATAACACACTTTTCCACAAAGAAATATGATTACCAATGATAGTGATTCATTAGAAAGGACAAGAGGTATTTCATATTAAATTTTAACTAGTTCTAAACAAATATAACCTCCTTAAACTTAGATGAATTAAAAATATATATATTCATAACATTTTTGCTCCAATACTTCCACTTGTCCCATATTGATCTAGATATTATTTATTCTTCACGATATCATTGCAATATTTTTCTAAAAATTACTTATCAAGCTTTGAATATTACTCACTTCTATGGACAAGAGAAAAACTATGATATCCATATCAATATGTAAAATAAAATGTGAATAAATATTCTATATACAATTCAGTCTCTAGAATATACATCTATACAAATAGAACCTATTCAAGTAAAAGGATAAACCAGTATATGTATGTCATACAACTCATACTTACTACCATGGAACTCAAAATTGAATCTAAAATTCCAAACAACTCATTTCTCTGGAAAGTATTAAAGAAAAAAATTTCTTAGAGTGTGAAATTGAATGGATATAATTTATCTTGAGAATTGAATTTACTTGAGGAAGTTAGATAACCCATAATGTAGTGTAGATTTAGCATAGGCAACATAGTAGCTTTCTATAAATCAAATTATGTGCCTTGGTTTTGATTCCACATTTTGTCTACTCGAGCAGTTGCAACTATATCATCATTTATACTCCTAATCCTTATACTATGATGAATGTCATACCATGCTATTTTTAGTACACCACGCATCTTAACATTGTTCTTTCTTAGTGAAAATTTGAATGTTTGAATTGCTCAAATAGATTCAAAGGAAATATGTTAACCGTTTACTTAAGATGGTGAGAAAATTTCATGATATGTACCAAAGTTGAATGGTAGTGGGTTCATAACATTATCCTCCAATTTCCCTCTTTCAAATACCATCTTATTCTTGAAATATAATGGCGCGTGTCTTAAACCTCAACTAGACAAGTTATTTTGGTGGTCCTACTACAATTTTTAGATGTTTAGAATTCATATAATGTTATTACATAGGAGGAAGTTTTAGGTCAAATGATTATAGTACTTAACACACATAAATATTTATAAGAAAAATTATTTTTTTGTTGAGTTTCTACCATATTATTAGTGAGAATTATAGTTTACATCCTTCACTCTAATTAATAGAATATTTTTCCTTGAATCTTAGACAACTTACAAGTTGTTTCTTATGTGAGAAATCTAAAATTTTAAATAAAATATTGTCATGGGTGCTTATGGTTTAGGTGTGAATAGTGTACAAGGAGATATAAGAAAATAAATTCTAATTTTGTTTCAGCACTAATGCCCTACTGTTGAATCTTGTCATGGGTGCTTATGGTTTAGATGTCAATAGTCTACAAGGAGATGTAGGAAAAAAACTTATTTTTTTGTTTCAGCACTAATAGCCTACTATTGTCGTTGCTCATGCCACATGCTAGACACTATATTTTGTACCATTAGTTAGAGGCACTTTAAAACATCAAGGCATTTAATTCAGATTCTTCAATATTCATGTTGTTGAATCTAAAACACCAATTGATGTTCTGGTTTTAATTTGATAAATTTGATTGGAAAGGGGAATACATAAAGATGGGATTGATTTCCTATAAATTATTGGAGTAGTAGTTAATAGTACTCAAAATATTATAGGTCTTTTATTCAGAAGGTCACATTCAAATATATATTTTGTTAATATAGGACACAATCATTTAAAAATAAGGGTTGGTGAAAAAGTTAAAAATAAAACTTCATAGAAAAAGGTGAAAGGCCATGGGTATATGGTGAAGGTAAGCATAAAAATACATGGAATACATTTTGAAGAATAGGTTGAGAAGTAGGAAATAGTTTACGGAATATAGGGGAAAGATAATTATAAAAACTATCATTTATAGAGTAGTTAGCTATTTGAATAATAAATAGATATATTTTAGAAATGAGTATCAATTTTGTCTGCAAAATATAAGATGTAGGGAAATTTTGTATGAAGGAAAATTCTTAACTTGATAGAGGGAAGTAAGAATTTTTTCAACGATTTTTCTATGTTTTTTAAGTCAAACGTTTTTGAAAAAAATATCAAATATTTATTTCTTGCAGTGAAAATTTAGATTTTATCTTTTTTGATAAAAACCATCCTTATAATAATTTTGCTCAACTAGTGCAATTATATTTTAATGTAACATAAGTTGCACTTCTTCCAAAAAAAAAATAGATTAGCAATACAAATTATGTGGCTTACTAGGATTTGTAGCCATGCATATGTGTTGATTGAACATACAAATGTTTCCCATCAACATCTACATATATGTTAGTATAGCCTATCTTTCTCTAATACCATGTTAGAAATTAGGATCTCAAGATATTAATTATTATTAAAAAGATATAAAATAAATAAAAGGAGAATCATAAAAGCATAAATTTTACACATTACACAAGATATACATGGGGATAACTTTTTTTGGGTAAAAAATACCATAAAGCATCAAGTTTTATTAAAACACATACAATAATTGTCTATCATAACAAGAACCTAGCTTGGGGAATACTTATCCATACTTTCATATGGTCAATAATACCTCATGCGTATAGTGATAAAATTCACTATCAATCTCCAAAATTCAACACCTCTCAAATGAGAGGGAACCTCCTTAAATATAAGAGAAAGGGTGGCATAATACCTTAAGTGGTATTAGCCACAACTATTCAAAATAACCATTCATAAATAATGAATAATATAATAGTTATTAGACTATAATTATTTCAAATGAGATATACTCAATAAGAATAAAATAGATAATTTTTAATAATCTTATATTATAGTATTTTATAAATGTTATAAGGGTATGACCCTTAATAGCATTGTTTTCTAACAATAACCAACCTATATGCATAAGGGGATGTCTCGCCTATTTAATAGAAAAAAATAAAATGAAGATAACTAAGCTAAAGGGGGCCAAATGTGATGGTCGAAGCTTGGATGTAATGAAAATCACCATCCTTGCAGTAAAATATGCCACAATGTAAATTACAAAGAAATTTACTGCACAAATAGAGAGGACTTAGTCACTTCAACTTCCATTGATTCATCCTACCAAATGGTGGAGGAGAGAAAATATGTAGACCTCTATGACACCTTGTGACAATGTCTCCTGGAGAATGTGGAGTGCACAAAGAAATATCACTCGTTCAATTATAAGACCCTATATATATGTCTAGCATTTTACTTTTTGAATTAATTTCTAGCTCTTGTGAGTAATATATGAGACACATCAAGGTTTATAGCCACAAAAATATAGTACCATGTCAAGAATTTTCAAGAAAAACCTCTTATATACCTACATATTGGGGTTTCTTAAAATCCATTCACCAAAATCTACAAAATAAAATATTCATCTCAAGAATTTGGTCCATAAATACATCAAAGACATTATAATTTTGGTGGACAAATATTTTACATTAATGAAGGAAATTTAACCATGGATGAATTGGATTCCATAGGTCCAATGTGAATTTTTAGATATGGATATTAACTCATATGTGGAAACATTTCTCAACCTCCCAAAAAACCCATAAGAAAGTAAGTTTACTATTTACCATGAGTGTATGGATAATATTTTCAAGAAGAAGCCTAAGGAACATATACAAAAAAACCAAGAGGAACTTAAGGAGAAAAAATGTATACCTAAGAAATGACTAGAATAATAGAGAACCTCTATGCTAAGGAGGTCCAGAAAACTACATGTACACATCACCAATAGAACCCACTCAAAATTGAGGGGGTTCACAAAGAGAAAAAATAAAATTACCAAATACACCACTTCAAAGGAAGCCCTCAATGGAATAATATTCAAATGAACTCATTCAAATGAGTTTGAAGAGAAAATAAAAGAAGAAGAAGAAAAAAAAAGCACAAAAAGGGAATTCTCCATCAAAAGAAGAGACCAAGGAGCAAGTAGAACATTGATGAATGAGGACCAATTATAGAGTGGGCTATTTTGAAAGGATTTATTGAAGAGGAAATTTGAGATCTATGAGGAAAGAGAAACACCAAACAAAGAAATAATTCAATGGCCACTAATAGGATACATGACAACCTCTAATATCACATTGGAGGTTGTTATGAATAAACTCCCAACCAAACTAGTTGATCTGCATTGAAGAAAAATAAATAACAAGCTATAATTTAACAAGAGGAAAAATTGAAAGAGGTAGCAATTATGGAGGTAGTCCCCTCAACCACTCAAATCTAGAAAGAGAATTTAACATAGACTCAAATAAGGGAGTTGTGGTCAAAATAGAGATTTGATAAGCTTATTCTTGGAAAAGCAGAGATGTTTAAACCATTGCAAGAAAAGATTAAAGAGGCTACAAAAAATTCCTATAAAGAGACTTATGAGGAATAATAAAAATATAAATAAATTCCTTATTCAAGCACAACCCCATAGACCAATATGTACTCTCTCCTCTTCATACCTCTAATGCACATTCCTCTTCTATTACTTCTACGATACAATCCATTAAGTACTTTTTGGCCAAACAAAAAGAAATATGACAATTAGTGTCTCCATAATTACTCCAATTACCATTTATTGGCTCCTAAGTTGATCTTTCCAGTACTTCCCCTCTATGAAAAATTCCAACTGAGAGACCTATTGTATCAAACAACAAGAGAATATATCCTAAAGAAACATGTAGATCATGCAGAGAAATTGGAAAATATAATTAAGGATATACAATTGAGATGTCCTCAAATTCAATGTGATTCTTCCCAACCCCTTGCACCATAAATCAATCTCTTGCCTGATAGAGTACTACAAGATGAACAAATAAAAAATACTACCATAAGACAAAGCATACTTGTAAATATTAACAAGGAAATAAAGGATGAGGAAAGAAAAACTTGGGCTACTCCCCAATCTACTTTAGAAACCCATAGAAATAAATTGAAGAACATAAAGGGGGACATGAATGTGTTGTATTAGTTTTTCCTTCAATGACACATAATCACCACAATAACAGAAATACATATGGACTAGATTGAGTCAAACTTCCTTTAGGTGGCTAATTTTTATGATGTATTGGTGGATAAAAATGGATAAAATTGAGCACAAATAGAGGCCTTACATGTACAATTCCAAAAAATAAAAAATTAGAGGGAGAAGACAAGGAATACATTTCAAAAACTAAGGGAGGTGGTCAATTTATAGTTAGCACACATCATTTGGCTTCTCAAGGATGCACAAAAGTTGACCCAATAAATCCAAATCCCATCCTCACTTATAGAAGTAGAATGGCTCTTCATGTAGATCAGTGTAAGAAATAATTTTTTTTAGTAGGGAAAGGTATAGTGGGATACAACTTTTCTAATCTCAAAGAGACATACAAACCTATTCTCACAATCCATTAGTAGTAGATTTGTCTTAAGTAAAAGATAATGTTTTAAAAGAGTGGATGATATTGGTTGGGATCAACTAATAGTGAGAACAAACACTCAAATTATACCACAAACCTCAACAAATAAGTTTCAAATCTTCTTGTTTAAAGGACACCCTCTAAGATATTAGTAGAATGTGAGGGACACATCCCACTAAGTAGATATTTTTATAGGAAAATGAATAATTTAATAGAGGGAAAGGGAAGAAGAGAGACATATATAATAGGAAATAATAGAATTAATTTTAAAGAAGGTAAGACCACTAGCACCTATACATTTTATTATAATATATAACATATACCTGATATGTGTTAAGTTTTATATTAGTCAGTTTTTATACATATTTCATTTTTCTAACTAGTATATGCACAATCCAAAATAAATTTGTATGCCTCTTCTACAAAAAAGTATAGGGTATAAATACAACACATAGAAATTATTTGTGGCTTAGAACTGTAGAGAATGGGGATTAATTTCTCATGAGTCTCTCTATTCTCAAGAGAATCCCAAGGATAGAACTACCCTAAACTACCTCAAGGAATAGAGCGAGATTTCTAGAAACAAAAAGAGAAGATCATATTTTTTTTTAGATAGACTAGCAAGTTTTTGGCCAAAGGAAAAAATAATGGATTTTAGACTACAATACAATGTGCTGGAGTCCTAGAGGTGCATTAGCATCCTTTACAGACTAAAAATTGAGAATGTATTAGAAGACAACAAAGTGACTACTTCTACTTTGAATGCTAAGAAATATTGAAATGCGAGAAAGTAACAAAATATGATAGAATTGAAATGAAATAAAGTAAATGAGAAGAACAAAGAGGATAAATAAAGTGCTCACAAAAATCCAAGTAATGAAGCCTCCAAAAAGTAAATATATTCAATACCTAAACACATAAGAGTGAGGGAAAAATGTTGGGGCTGTTTAGTGATTTTTTGTTCCCACCTCCACATAAATCTAGATAGATAGAAAGAAATAATAAGAAAAAATGCAATCAACGTAAGAGTGATAAAATAAATCCCTAATTAAGGAGGAGAACCAGTATCACAAAATAGATATGTAATACATAGGGGATGTGAAAATCCTTAGATGCTTAAAGATACAAGGTAAGAAAGATATCATTGCAAGGCTTGAGGAAGCAAAGGAGAGAGCTAGAGCTGTGAGAGCCAAGAGAGTTGCAAAGAGTGTTGTAAGAACTTGAGAGCTTGAAGTTGTTGTAGAAAGTTGTAGAGAGCTATGTAAGTTTGAGAAGAGAATATTGTGAAGAAATTTTTTCCTTATTCTTTTGATTTTCGGCTTTTACTTTTGGCTTTGAGAGGATCCGTGTGCAAAAAGAAGTTTTGGTTTAAAATGCGTGCAATGCGCCACATGGTGACTATACACATTTTGTTCATTGATTTCATTTTAGAAGAAATTTGGGCCATATGTTAGCTCGGCAAAATATTTATCAAAAATTATTTTCGCAAATCTAAGAATACCCGCCTACTTGACATGTCATCTATTTGCTGCAAAGAAGTTGTGCTTTATAGAGTTTTCTCTTCAAAGTTTTTCAAACATTTTTTTTCTTTGGTTTTCAAGAGAAGGACTTGATTTGGTGCCACAAATCCATGTGAAAAATCAACAAGACTTTTTCTAGGATCCGATAATTTATCGAGGGCAATGTTGTTAAATATCTAAGGGGTATAAATGAAGTAGTTGAGAGTTGATGAGCAAGGATTTCCACAACCTAATTAAAGATCTATGATTGGATTATGAGCTATCAAGTGTAGACATCTGGTAGTCATTACTTCTAGGTGGAGGTGGTGTTTTTCTCTCCTTGGAAACTATAAATTAGAGGTGGAAACAAAATAAAAGGGTTCCTAAATTTTTCATTTTGGAAAGAATTTCTTTAGTTTTTCCATTGTTATAGGAAGTATTTTTTTAAATTTTTTAGAAAAATGCTTCACTCTGGCATGTTATATCTATTTTAACTCAAACTATTGTCAAATTGGAATCTGGCCTCTGTTTTAAAGTTCATTTAATATTTGAAGTATGAGCTATTTGGGAGAAATATTTGAAACTATGCATGATATGGCCTCTATCATGTTTCCTTCTTTATATCTTTGTTCGGAATAGAACACTGTTTTTAGCTAAATCTAAATAGTTTGATTATTTGATTTCCATGTTGTATGTTTAGATGATAAAGTGATAACCTGTAGAAGTTGGATTATGTCATTGGACTTCTCTATTTTCTTTAAAGGTTATTATTTCTTTGTGTTATTCTATATAAAGAGGAAGAGTTTGTGTGGCTTTTTGAATGTTTTATGTTAACTCTTGAAACTTTTATGTTTGATCAAATCTTAAAAAAAACTTCCTATGAGTAGATTGAATGACTACATTGTGCTTGTATCTAGCCTTTGATGTTCATTCTCTTCCCAAAAATGAAGGGTTGCATAATTTATTTTCTATTATATCATTCATAGAAATGAACTTAAGGTTTTGAAATGTTGTAACAGGGTTGGCACATCACCACTTTCATTTTTTATGTTTACATTTATTTCTACCATTTTTTTGAAAACTCAAAGAAG
The DNA here is from genome assembly GCA_007115665.2 of Sequoiadendron giganteum. Lineage (NCBI taxonomy): Eukaryota > Viridiplantae > Streptophyta > Pinopsida > Cupressales > Cupressaceae > Sequoiadendron > Sequoiadendron giganteum. The sequence goes on from CM021105.1 coordinate 146,318,276, forward strand.
ATTTGTCTTTCTATAAAAATCTTAGAGGTATTGAGTGAGGCACAGATTGGTCCCCCACTCACTTAATTTTCCATAATATTGTCAAAGAGGCATAAGATTTGATGATCAACAATTCTTTTGCTAGTACGGCTGGTGGGACCCAAGTTTTTTGAATGTCTGATTAGGAGACAGAAATATTTCTTAAACCAGGCTAAGTAAAGAAAATAGAAGTTTCATACATAGAGCCCAAACAAGAGCATCTTCAAAGGGTCATTTCCAATACTCCTAGTTACCATCTTCGGTACCTAGGAGAAGAAGACTTATAGGTTCTATATCGCCTATAAGAACTAGTAGAGAAATGAGTAGGATCCCAGATTCTAGAGCCTTATCCACCCCACTTGGAGGCCAAGTTTTCAAATAAGAATACTAGTTTACCCTATTCATAGGAATCGTTTCTTCATGGCTAACGTACCCCCTCCCACTCCTAGAAATTTCATAACCTGGTATAGTGGTAGCCCACTATAGCCACCTGTTCCCCTAGATGTCTAGCCCACCATACCCTCTAATGCCCTCAAGGATATTCCAAAATTCTAAGGAGAAGACCTCAAGACCCCTTTCAAACACCTCCAATACATAACGGAGGTATGTAGAGTACACAATATAGTAGAAGAAAATATTACTATGAGACTGTTGGTGGTCTCCTTGAAAGGGAAGGGTCAATATTGGTACCAATCTTCAACTTTTGATTCTATCAAATCATGGGATAAACACAAAGAAAATTTGTTCAAACACTTCTCAGAGAAAGGAGATCGTTCTTCACTACTACATCAATTCATCACTATTAAGAGAGCTCTGCAGGAGGCCATGAATGACTTCAACACCAAGTTTCACAAAATCTAGTAGAGGATCCCAGTGACTACCTGATCTCAAGTTGTGATGGAATTCAAGTTCTACATAAAGGCTATCAATTTGGATATTGTGGTGATGATAACTTCTATTGGAGGAGACATATTACTAATGCATACGAGCTAGTAGTATGCATGGAGAATAGTTTGATAGATGTTATGAAGCTTCCACCATGACCTTTGATGCCTGTATTTGCCAAAATTTTAGGCATGCCTTGAGAGGAAGTTGCTCCAAGAACTTCCATGATGTAGATGATGGTTTTGGGCCCACCAAAATCCATGTATGTTTACCCCACCACATAGTGGAGCATGTCAGGTTCTTCCTTTATAGCATCAGACATCAATGATATGAAGAGCCACATGTGGTCCTTTGCTAATGCGTTAGTTCTCATCAAGTGGCAATAAGTGGCCCCTTTGAAGAAAGCTACTCAAATCCATCAGAGAGGAAGGCCATCCTACTAGCAGAACACATACCAAGGACCCTCAAATGGGGGAGGTCAAAAATTGATGTCTGCAAACCAGATAGTTCTAGTTACCATGTCATTGCAGACGATCAAGAAAAACCAAAGCAAAGAGTTAATCCTAAGCCAAAACAACTTGGTGGAAGATGAAATTGCATGGTGCTTCCATTGCAATGACAACCATATGCCTCAAAATTTCCCAAGGATAAATATGCAACAAAAGATAGCGGAGAAAAGAAACAAAGTCACACTTCTAAATGTGGAACTATAAGAGCTCCAAAATTAAAAATGTCTACTTTAAGGTGCAAATGTAAGGAATATCCATAGAGAAAAAGTAGTATATTGCACCTGATCAAGATCTAATTTCCTTGATGGAGAAATAATATTTTGCATTCGTAAATGAAGCTCCAATGACCAATACTCCATAGGTGTAGTCAAAATACAACACCAAATCCAAGAGAAGGCTAATGGGAGAGTATGTGCCACAAGCTCCACCTCATCCTCAGCCATGCGAACCACCACCATATGAAAAATATTTCACATAGCCGATCATTTAGCCAACATAGTAGAAGTGAATTCCACCATTGATCGACAAACTATCAGATAAGATGCTGAACCCATTCATGATGGAAAATTTTCCTCCAAAGCTGAGGGAGATTCCACCATTTAGGCTGAAGGTCCTGACAGTCAAAGTGATCAATGTGGTGGAGAAGATGAATAAGGCACCTACCAATGTGTCCCTATGGGATGTTATATCGATTCTCAAGTAAAAGATATTTCTTTGGGAAGAATTAAAAAATGAGGAACAAATACCCCAGATGGATGCAACTCCATCATGCGATAAAATTAAAGATAAAGGACCCGCATCATATCCTCAATATCTAAAAGTTGTAGCTTATACGAATAATGTGGGAAATGAAAAAGAGAAAGAAGTGGGAAATCTGAATCCCACACCTTTCTTTTTAACATTAATTGTGGGAGATAAAATTTTGCACAACAATATGATTGATTCGAGAGCCAGTAAAATGGTCTTTCAAAAGCAAGTGGTTGATTCATTAATGCTTAAGTATGAGCCCCTTGAGAAAAGAATCATTCAATTGGATAGAAAGAAGGTTCTGATAGTTGGTCAAATAAAAGATCTATCTTTGACCCTCTTTTCATGCTCAAGCCAGAAAGTCTCACAAGAAGTAGTTGTGATAAACATCCCCCCAATCTTTAGGATGTGTCATTCTAGATATTTCACTACAAAGCTTGGGGGATACTTGGCACTGGACTGGTCCCATATGATATTAAGAGCCAAGTATGGGGCGAAGATGAAGATCCTATTAGAATCTTTGCACCTTGAACATATATTGGACAATGTAATCCTTAGCAATGCATACATCTTCAAGACAAGAGGGATATTGCATGGAGATGTTGGAATACAAAGAAGACACAAGTGAGCAGACTCTGAAAGAGGATGTTCTCCTCAACCAATTCATCAACTCTGACTCGTTCAAAAAAAATCATGCAATTGGACAGGGCATGTACGTGATCTCTGATGAGAAAAATATGATTGATATGAGGAATAACCATCTATGGAATTTGTACTTTGATGGTGCTAAATGTAAAGCTAGTTCTAGAGTAGGAGTCTTATTACTATCCTCGATAGGATCAAAGACCCTCAAGGATTATCATTTTCAATTCTCATGCTCTAATAATAATGCACAATATGAAGCCTTGATCCATGGTTTGATTCTCATTGAGTGAATGGGTGCAAAGAGGTTGTAGGAATTTGGAGATTTTGAATTGATTATGATCCAATTCCACTAGGAAGAGGCTGCTAAAAATACAAGAATGAAATCATATACACATCGAATATGGGATTTGATTGAAGGTGTGTGCAGGTGTTTTTACCAAGTCTAAAATGCAAAACTAAATGAAATTTAAACAAGGAAAACACAAAAAACACTTGAATATTAGCCTAATTTGAACTTGAACAAAATAAAATATAAAGAAGTGATATACCTTGTCCATGTTGTTTGGTTATTTAGCCTTGTTTCTCACTTTATTTGTGTGCTCCTTTCAATGGAAAATATCATGAAACTAGATGCAAAATGATGTGGATGAGATGAGGAATGCAATGGTGCAAGTGGGTATTTAGATAGATGTTTGTTGTGGATGAAAAAATGAGCTCAAAAGTTGCAGCAATGGTAGATTCTTGAGAATGCAAGTGTGCTTGAATTATTGAGTGTTCAAAGTTTCCTATGTTGCAAATGAGGGTCAATTCCTCTAATTTTAGGTGAAAGGCCTCTAATAAATGAAGGGTCAAGATGCAACCACCTTGGAAAAGATCAAGGGATAAGGTGAGTTGAGGACTCACAAGCCCTCACATCTTGACATGTGGTGGGTGATCTGTAAAGGAGGACATGAGGTGGAGGTACTTCCTTGTACCTTGGGAATGGAAAAGATCTCCTCATAAAGGAGGTCCTTGTCCCTATGTGGGTGACGAGACTTTTGAGGAATTAAAAATTCCTTAAAACTCGTTTGAGGAATAAATGCGAATTAAAAATTCACATTGGGATAGGGGTTTCCTTCTCCAAAAGGAGAAAGAATTTAATAAAATTTGACTTGAGGGTATTCCATAAATGGAATAAGGGGTTAAGGTAACCTAATCAGGTAATTAGGTTGTGCAAATAGGCAATTAAGATAATTAATGGAGGATGTGACATTAATTTTCATTAAGGGTGTACACATCCTAATTAGGGATTAATCCAGATTAAGGAAGGGTTATGGAGGATGGGACAAGGGGAGATAAAATGGTGAATTTAAAATTGATTTAAATTCATAAAGGAAAATGACTAAATTAGATAATAGAAGTATTTAAATTTAATTTGGAGAGGAAAGAGGATAAAGGTAAAGTATTTAATCATTTAACTTAAATACCTTAGGAACATTAGGGAAAGGGGAAATATTAATTAAATAAATTATTCAATTAACATCAACGTGAAAGGTGAGATAAATGAATGAAAAGGATGTATTTGACCTTATGGGAGAGGTCAAATTTGGATGTCTACATTTTTTCCCTCTTCGAAATATTTTTTGAATAATAGAGTTTCAAAGAAAAATAAGATGCAGACAACTCGATAGAAGAATGAACTAGAAAATGATGCCCCAATGTTGAAAGTGTGATGTAGGCTGTCCAATGGAAGAAAATGAAAGAAGATGCCTCGGTGTCACAAGAAAAATGGATAGGATGGAGCAATGGAGGAAAATGGCAGGGTATACCACCTTCAGAGGGTGGATGGGGAAAAAAAAGGGTTCTTGGCAAACTTCTTGATAGGAAGAAATAGAGAGTACCACACGATAGAGCACAAAAAACCCAAAAGCATGTCTTTTGAAAATGAGAAAACAGGGCGCAAATGGTGGCCTACAGAAGATAGGCGATGAATTAGATTGAAAAGAGGTAAAATACCCTCAACTTAAAAGGATTAAAAAAAGAGGGAAAAGAAATATATAGTAAGTTTAGAAATTACTATTCACCATTTTGCACATTTCAAAGTTGGGTGAGCAAGAGAGAGAGAGGAAGAACATGAGGAGGATATAAGACATGACAAGCGAGGATGAGACACTCATTGATGATGAGATCATCCACTAAGGGTAGGAGGTACAAGATTTCTACTAAAAGTGTGCGATAGCTCGCCAAGTTAGAGTCAAAACCTTTCTTTTTGATTTTTCATTAATTTTTGTAAGTTTTAACATATTTGGGTTTTTGGGTTGCTAAGATTTAGCTAGACAAGAAATGGGTTTTTGACGGATGGGTGAATATCGCCCATCAAAAGAGCCAAAATCACCCTTGGAGGGCATGGTTGACACACAAGAGAATTCTCCTATGTAGGAGGCGAATTCGACTCAAGGAGGGAAAAACACAAGAGATGGGTGAACCTACCACCTAACGGGTGAACCTGCCCCCCAACGAGCGAAGCCGCCCAAGAGACAAGTAGCACCACTTGCTCAATGGGCAATCCTACCTGGAACAAGAAAACTCGCCCACTCCACAGGCGAGCCCTCCCAGGGAAGGGTGGGTCTACCCATGGGTAGGGCTACCCGCTTGTGATGGCGGTGTTGCTCATCAAACGGGCAAGGCCACCTGCAAAATGGGCAAGCCCGCCTATGGTCAAACTCACCCATCACACGCGCAAGTTCACACAAAGGGGAAAACTCGCCTGGACTGGTGGTTTCGCCCTAATGGGCGAACACGTCTAGATGTGCGATTTCGTCTAGATGGGTGAACTAGCCCAAATGGGCATCGTCTAGACAAAGGGGCGATGACAAAGAGGAAAAGGGTGGATTTTCCTCATGAAGGGTGAATTCATAGGACAAAAAAGAGAAAAAGGAGAAATGTTTCCAGGGGTGCGATTTGGTTAAGAGAAAAAGAAGAAAAGAGAGAAAAAAGGATGAAATGATATATAGAGGAAAGAAAGGATGGTAGAAAAATATGAAATGAAGAATGACTGACAAGGTGTACGATTTTGATACATAGTTTCGATAGACTTCATATGTGGGAGAGGAATTTGACAGTATTACAGGAAACGATCACAATAATGGTCGAGGAGGACCACACAACCTTAGCACAGGCATGTCTATTGCACATGTTTGGGTACCCCAACATCAAAGGACACCGATTGTTCCAAAAATGTGTGTAGGTGTTTTTACCAAGTCTAAAATGCAAAACTAAATGAAATAAAAACAAGGAAAACAAAAACAACACCTCAAGATTGGCCTAAGTTGAACATGAACTAAATGAAAGATAAAGATGTGATATACTATGTCCAATTTGATTGGTTGGTTGACCCTATTGATCTTTGTATTTATCTACTTCTTTCAATGGAAAATAACATGAAACTAGATGCAAAACTATGTGGATGAGATGAGGAATGCAATGGTGCAAGTGGTTATTTGGATATATGTTTGTTTTGGATTCAAAAATGAGCTCAAAAGTTGCAGCAATGGCGGATTCTTGAGAATGCAAGTGTGCTTGAATGCTTGAGTGTTCAAAACTTCATGTGTTGCAAATGAGGGCCAATTCCTCTAATTTTAGGGGAAAGGCCTCTAAGAAATGAGGGGTCCAAATGTAGCCACCTTGGAAAAGATCAAGGGCTAAGGTGAGTTAAGTACTCACAAGCCCTCACATCTTGACATGTGGCAGGTGATGTGTAAAGGAGGACATGAGGTGGAGGTACTTCCTTATAATTTGGGAATGGACAAGATCTCCTCATAAAGGAGGTCCTTGTCCCCATGTGGTTGATGATACCTTTCAAGAACTGAAAATTCCTCAAAATTCCTTTGAGGAATAAATGTGAATTAAAGATTCACATTGGGAAAGGGGTTTCCTTCTCCAAAAGGAGAAAGAATTTAATAAAATTTGACTTGAGGGTATGCCATAAATTGCATAAGGGGCTAAGGTGACCTAATAAGGTAATTAGGTTGTGCAAATAGGTGATTAAGGTAATTAATGTAGGATCAAGACAAGTGGGCTATGATGGCGGATGTAACATTAATCTTGATTAAGGGTGTGCACATCCTAATCATGGATTAATTAAACTAATCTAGACTAGGGAAGGGTTATGGAGGATGGGACAAGGAGAGAGAAAATGGTGAATTTAAAATGGATTTAAATTCATAGAAGCAAATGACTAAATTAGATAAATAGAAGTATTTATTCAATTTGGAGAAAAAAGGGGGTAAAGGTAAAGTATTTAGTCATTTAAATAAAATACCTTAGGAACATTAGGGAAAGGGTAAATATTAATTAAATAAATCATTTAATTAACATCAATGGGAAAGGCAAGATAAATGAATGAAAGGGATGAGTTTGACCTTATCGAAGGTGAAATTTTGATGTCTATATTTTTCCCCTCTTCGAAATATTGTTAGAATAATAGTGTTTCAAATAAAAATAAGATGTCAATGACTCGATAGGAGAATGGACTAGAAAATGATGCCCTAGCACAAAAAGGGTGGTGTAGGTTGTCCAATGAAAGAAGATGCCCTAGTGTCACGGGGAAATGGATAGGACAGAGGAACAAAGGAAAATGATAGGGTATTCCCTCTTGAGAGGGCAGATAGGGAAGAAAAAGGGGCCCCAAGAGACTTCTCGATATGAAGAAATAGAGGGTACCATGTGATAGAGGGAAAAAAAACCTAGAAAAATGGCTTTTGAATGGAAGAAAATGGATGAACGTGGTACAAATGGAAGCCTATGGAAGAAAGGGGATTAATTAGATTAAAAAGAGGTTTAAATAAAGGGAAAAAATACCCTCAACTTAAAAGAATTAAAAAAAGAGGGAAAAGGAAAATATAGTAATTTTAGAAATTACTATTCACCATATGCACATTTGGAGGCTGAGTGAGCAAGAGAGAGAGGAAGAAGGTGAGGAGGATAGCTAACATGGATAGAAATTATGAGAGACTCGTGGAGGATGACATCATCCACCAAGGGTAGGAGGTGCACAATTCCTACTAGGATTGTGCGATACCCTACCAGTTTAGAATCAAAAACCCTTGTTTGTCATTTTCTATTAAATTTGGTAAGTTTTAGCATATTTGGGTTTTTGGGTTGTTGAGATTTAACTAGATGGGAAATGAGTTTCAGATGGATGGGTGAAATCACCCATTTGAAAAGACAAAATCACCCCTGAGGGGCATGGCTAACACACAAGCGAATTTGTTTGTGTAGGAGGTGAATTCGTGTTGGGGGAGGAAAAAACACTAGAGATGGGAAAACTCACCACCCCAACGAGAAAATCCACCTAAGAGATATGCAACACTGCTCACCCAATGGGTGATTCTTCCCAAGAGTGGAATACTCATCCACCTCATGGATGAGCCCACCCAGGGAAGGGTGAGGTTGCCTGCCCAACGAGCGGGATTGCCTGCCAATGGGTGAGCCCACCTATGATGGGCGGGGTGGCCCTCCCACGGGAAAGGTCGCCCACCCATGATTGGGGATTTTTCCCAATAGGTGGTGCCACCCATAGGCATGACCACCCAGTAGATAGGTAGGGCCACTTGCCTAATGGGTGGGTGCACCCATGGGTAGGGTTGCCTGCCCGTGATGGACGGGGTTGTCCACCGAACAGGTGAGGTTGCCTGCCCAAGGGCGAACTCATCCAAATGGGTGATTTCACCCAGACGAGCATCGTCTGGATGGGGGGCAATGACAAAGAGGAAAAAGGCAGATCTTTCCCATGAAGGGAAAATTTGTGAGACAGAAAAGAGTAAAAGGGGTGAAATCACTAGGGGTGCAATTTGGTTAAGAGAAAAAGAAGAAAAGAGATAAAAAAGGGTAAAATGATAGATAGAGGAAAGAAAGGATGATAAAAGGACAAAATGAAGAATGATTGACAAGGTGTGCAATTTTGATGCAGAGTTTGGATACACTGTGTATACAAGAGAGGCATTCAACAGTGTTACAGGTGACGATCGCAGTGATGGGTGAGGAGGATCATGCATCCTTAGCATAGGAAAGTCTAATGTACATGTTGGGGTACCCCAACATCAGAGCACACTGGCCACTATTGACTGCATTAATAGAGAGGTGGAGTTGAGAGACCTCCACATTTCATCTCTTGACTGGGGAGATGATGGTGACCTTATAGGATGTGTGGAGGTTACTATGACTTCCCATCGAAGGGAACCTAGTTAGTTGGACCCAAAGCTAGGGATGAGCGTGGGAGAGGAGTTTGTGAGCAGTTTTTGGAAATGTAGATTTGTCAATCTATGCGCAGACCTGGATCTGGATGGGTGTTTGAGATTGTGGGTACCTCCACTACCATTGTACCTATGTGGTTTGATCAGCGCGATTTTATTTCTAGGTTGGAGTGGGAGTTTTTTCAGCTTCAAGATGATTGAGGTGGTATGACATATAATGGAGAGGAGAGATGAAGAGTTTGCATGGGGCACATACATACTAGGGTAGTTGTATAGAGACATGCATATTTCTTGGTATAGGGGATCACTCAGTGTGATGCACATGACACTACTGGAGATATGGGACTAGGAGCACATAAGTGTGGCCAAGCCAAGTGTGTTGATAGTAGGAGACCAAGATGAGAGGATACTAGTAGCATACTGGTACGGGGCAGAGTATTGTTGGCATCTATACTATATAGACATGAGGGATTTGGAGGGATGGAGGATGCTAAACAACTTATAGGGAGATAAGATTATATGGATACCATATCTGACATGATGTTTCAACGAATGGAGAGAGCATGAGAGGAGGCATAAAGGATATTTTTGTGCAGTATGCTACCTGATCAGGAGGGAGAAAAATATCATAGAGCTCCACCAACCAAACAAGGTGACACAGGATACTCCACTAGGGTCATAGAGATTTTGTAGGATTACCTAGTAGTGGTTGTGGGGTGAGACGATCATAGGAGATGTTTCCAGACAGAGGATGGAGGAGGTACAACCAACACCATATCTAGGGAGGACAAGAGGAAATTTAGATGTAGGGGTGACCGTGAGGTATGTTGCATGGTGTGCGAAGCACAATCCTAGATAGATTACGATAGTGCATCTGATTTTAGGGGCACTTGGCTATGGCTCAGATGATGAGAGGAGATTGTGATAATAGTGACTCTGAGATAGGAGAGGAGGTGGAAAATAGTGGGGAGATAGGGAGGATGTAGTGATGGAGGATGTAGGAGGGTTGGACCAGCCTATGGAGATGGATATTATACATGCAGAGCCACTCACAATGGTACCAGGTGGATTGCCACCACCTGAGGATCTAGTAGTAGTATTGACATGATCCCGAGCTGGATTCAGAGTCATAGAGCCGAGAATTAGGGAGTTAGTGGAAGAGAGAGATAGGATGTAGGAGGAGGGACAAAGGGACTACAATTATCTTGCACATGAGGCATCGAGGATGTCACGAGAGATGGATGCGGCCTAGTAGGAGAGAGAGGATATGAGGGGGGAGCTGGATGAGGCTCGATAGGAGAGGGAGGAGATGAGTAGGGTGATAGAGGAGCCGATGAGAGAGTGATGTGAGCTAAGGAGGGAGTGGGATTATCTGACAAGGGAGTGGGATGAGCTTCAAGATAGGATGAAGTGTGCAGAGGTGGTGATGGGAGGCTCATGAGCAATTCTTGATAGGGTAGATATAGTAGAGAGATAGGTATAAACTCTGTAGAGTGGGAGAGATATGATAGTGGAGGAGATGATATGGATGTAGGGGCAGATAGATTAGATGAAGATGGCATTGGAGGCATGGGAGAAAGAGAGGATATTCTTGTTTGGATTATGAGATAGGTACAGAGAAGAGTGAGACACTGCGAAGAGTCAAGTGTCAGAGAGGGATGAGTACATAAGGGAGTCTAGCTACTACATGGTGACCTATTTTAGAAAGGTCCCAGATCTTGCACAAAATATATCTCCCTATGAACGATAATTTGCATAGATGCAAGCATCATCCTGATTAGTAGGGATACATGCCCAAGGATTTAGTAGCTATCGAGACACCCCCACATAGAGGACCAGTGTCAAACTCCCCACAAAGGTCAAATGGAGCCAACATAGGATAGAGAGGACTAGGATGACAGGATCTAGATTTTGATAGGTATAGGGTGTATAGACAGGGGAGAGGGATAGAGGCAACAGGTTTCACAACGTAGCCTAGACATAGATTAGTCTATTCATTGATGTGGTCCCCATTTTTTTGAGGTGCACTTTGTACCTATATTTTATTGTATGATTATGGATTATTGAAATTCATTTATTATTATTATGGACATTTTTTATGGATTGGATATGTTGATATTGATGTATTATGTGATCGCCCTTATTAACACTATGTATTTATGATGTAATGGATGTTGATTTATGGATGCCTTTATTATGATATATAATTTATGATGGATGGTCATGATGTATGTAGGCATATGACTATGATGATTATAATGTATGTATCTATGAATATTTTTGTGATATGAATGATGCCTAACATTTTCTGATGCAGGATGTGATGTATGATATGATTATAAAATAATGATTTAATGTTGAAGTTGGCGATGTATGTTTATTTTGTTTTAACTTTATGATGTGTACCATTAATGATATTATTGTGATGTGATTATGAAATGAAAATTTAATAGAATCTAGTGAATAATTTATTTTTTATGTATGTGGATAATGCAAAGTATATAATGAGATGGACTAATATGTGATGAAATGAATATAATTTAAGATTCTTAGAATAACAAATTGATGTCACTCTAAACTTAAAATTAATATGAAAATGAAAATTAAATGCAATGGGATGGTCTAAAATGCTTAAAATAAGACCATCAACTAACCTATGTGGATAATTCCATGAGATGATAATGACATGCATTAAGATGTGTAGACTAACCAATCGAGACCAATCTAAACAACTCAAAATGGTAATGATTATGAACTCAAGATGCTTAGAATAACAAATATATTAGTCCAAAAAACTTAAGATGATAATGATAGTTATAATGCAAGATTCTTAAAGTAACATATCTATATTAGTCCAAAAAACTTAAGATGGTAATGATAATGATAATGAAATGAAATGATAATATAAACATAACTATGGGAATCATGAGTGTAAATTAGGGTATGTATGATGGTGAAAAACATGAATGAGGGTGGGTAGTGAATTTCACTTGTCAAGATAATGTGGGTCCTTAGAAGAAAAGGAGATGGAAGGGGAATGTTCACACAACCAAAATCACTAGCCATAGGTGAGAGAAAGAGATGGAGGGATAAATACAATACAACAAGATGAAGTATGAAATACAGTCCTAATGCTATTTTCCAATTTTAAGAGCATTATTTTTTTCTATAGCACAAGACATAGGATGCCAGAGTATAAAGAACCAGGGAAGATATGTGGCTAATGCATAAAACAAACACATCAAACAAGAAGGTTATCCCCACACCCCAAAGTTCTGAGGACTTTGGTCAGGCCAGGCATTATGATAACCACAAGCACAAAGGATGCCCCAATGTAACACAAGACCGCATAGATCTTGGTGGGTACTACATAGGAAAACCAAAAATATAACAAGCAAATAAAAAGATCAAGATACACCCCTATGTTTACTAGTCAAAGCACGCCATGATATGATGGATCATGGTGACCTTGACAAGGTATAATAGGAAGCTCAAATGATAAAAAAAATGTCAAAAGCATCAAAAGATCAAAATAAAATTCAAACATCCTTTGCCATAGGATCAAAAGGATGGATGGGGTTGATGTGGTCTATTAGGAAGGATGTATCATGTTGAGACCAAAGATGGAAGCTAAACAAAAAGATCAACATGACGTAGGATATCAAAAACCAACTGAACCTCATGATATTGATGAACTTAATTTGCAAGCACCAACTAGGATAAGGACATACTTGATGGCATGACAAGATGACTAGATGACAAGACAACAAGATAGACACACCCTATAGACCTAAGGGCTCGGGGGTTGATCAAAGATCAGCCTTGCCTACATGAAACCGTAGAACCCTCACAGTTTGACAAAAGACCATGGATAAAAATAGAAAGAGGATGATGGAGACCATGATGGAGGACAAAGATAGATGAAAAGATGTCCCAAGGGTAGACCAAATGAGTGACCTTGCCTATGTGAAAGCACGAGGGAAACGCAGTTTGAAAAAGACCAAGGACAAGACGAGATCTAGTGATGATTGACATGATGGATGAGATTAAATAATGACGCAAGACCGACAATGAGACATGATGTATAGGTGATGAAAAGCTCATATTAAGGATAAAAATATTAGGATTTTGGATAGCCCATATGGATCATCTAATTCTCAATCACAAAATACCATGTGATGGATGAGGGGATGTTGATGGAAGGATAAGACCAATTGGATGCTAAGATAAGATCCACAGATAAGATGGATGGAAGGATAAAGTAACAAGGACACAAGGTAGATAATGATTAAGCCCTCCATGAATGGCATTGGTTTCCAAGTTTTCACTAAACATAATTATCCAAGGTGCCACAAGGAGTGGTTTTCACCATAAGATGAAATATTTTTCTTTACTATTTTTGGATTTTTTGAATTTTTTGATTTTTTTTAATTTTGACAATGTTTTACTTTTTTTTTTGTATTTTCTTAGGAAAGGACAACCCAACTGACTTAAGAATATTTTTTTTTTAGATTCATGATACTAATGGTCTCTTCCAAGGGTTCTCCTTCAAGAGTGGCATGCCTATATGCACCAAAACCATACTTAGTTGTGATGACATAAGGACCTAGCCAATTTGCCTCAATTTTTCCTTTCTTGTCTTTCTCTTGCAAATTTCACTGATTTTATTTAAGGACTAGATCACCAAAATTAAATTGTCAAGGCCAAACCTTTTTATTGTGGATTCTCCTAAGATGATGTTGATAGGCTTGCAAATTATTATATGCTTTTATCCAATTTTCATCTAGGAGTTCCAATTGAGCAAGGCGTGCAACCCAAGTGTCTTAATCACTTATTAGATTCTTCAAAGATATGCAAAGTGATGGGATCTCAATTTTGATGGACAAGATAGCTTTAGCACGATAAATGAGGGAATATGGAGTGGCACCAATGGGAGTGCAGATGGAAGTGCGGTAATCCCAAAGGGTGGGATGGATATGGAGATGCCAATCTCGACTAGTGTTGTTATTGACCTTTTTCAGGATTTTGATTAAGGTCTTATTGGTTACTTTTGTAACATGACAGATTTTTCTGCAAGCTAGAAAAAAGATGTTAAATCCTAATCTAAAACAATATTCTAAATCTAACAACAAAGAATGAGGAAATAAACTAAACTAATAAAACCAAAATGATCTCACCGAGTATGCGTTCATCCTTTTGAATTATCTTGATTGTTCTTCTCCATTTTTCATTTTCAATATTCTTGCCCTCATAGTTATGTGTTTGAATGCAAGTATAGCTTTGTCGAGTGTTTAAGAAAAATATCGAAGAATAGTCTTTCTTCTCAAAAATGAATGATTTCGGGAGGAGGAATAATGATAATGACGGGCCATTTTATAGATTTTGGGTTCTTGAACGATCAGCTTAGATTGAAAGAGATATCGACAAATGAGATTGATCAATGTCATTATATGTGAGTTCTATGTCAAATAGAACATGAGTTAGAACGCGAGTTAGAACACGAGTTTAGGAAAGACTGAAGATAGAGACTAAGTTAGAATGTGAGTTAGAACACGAGTTCAAGATCTTAATCTCCAAAAATTGAAGAAGTAGACTTTGTATGGAAAAGCCAAAGTTAGAACTCGAAGACTGATGCATTCTAATGCAAACATAAGTTAATTAATTAAATGAAGATATTTAATTAATAGGCATATCATGCATATGAGTTGGAATTAGTTAACTGACTAGTTGTTACAGAGAGTCCTCTCGTAGAGATAAACTGGTGTTGAATTCAGAGATAACTGAATGATAGAGGGATGTGACATAAATAATTAAATATTAATTTAATTCAATATTCGAAAGATGAAAGATTTAATTAAATAAATAAAGATAATTTATTTAATTTGACTATTGAAAAGGATAATATGAATAATTAAATAATAAATATTTAATTATAGATAAAGGGGGTTAAATTGAATAATTAAATAAAGATATTTAATTATAGTTGGAAAAGTATGATAAAGGGGTAATTAAATAATAAATCATTTAATTAAGAAGGAAGAATTAATTAGTTAGCAACATAATTAAACAAATATGATTTATTTAATTAATCAAGGTGAATAAAGGTTATTTATGAATTAATGAATTAATTAAAAAGGGGTATTTAATTAATAGAGGAAATATGTATTAGAAAGGTAATTAAATAGTAAACATTGTTTAATCATGACCATGGACTATAGAAAATTATGTCGAAAGTGGTGTTAGTAGGCCTAGACCAATTTTCAGTGTTTACAATTTTCCCCTTTTTGATACAATGTTGGTACGGCATTGTGTCAAAGAAAATATGCCCCGATCATGCCCCAGTATGAAATAGGCTAGGTTATACCCCAGTGAAAGGGAGAATGATGAGGAGGTAGTGGTATGCCCCCTCGAGAGGATAGGTGGGTTTGAAGAACATGAGTGTGCTCTCGAAATGGATAGATAATGGTGGTGAAGATGCAGAAAAGAAGAAATGTTAGCATGGATGATTGCAGAATGTTAGTAAGAAACAATTAAGTTTGATTGATTGAGAAAAAGACATAATCTTCGATATATTGCCAAATATGCTATACTTGCTTTTTATCATCATTGGGTGGGACATGACACAGATGGATAGTACACACTATGAAATGAGATAGACCATAGTGTACAAAGTTATCCATCTGTGAAAAACAGATAGTCATAGACAAGGAGTGTCTTAACTTAGACTAAGGACAAGATGCCCCAGTCGTTTGGTCAAGACAAACCACAGACAACAGACAAATAAAAGATGGGTCATGAGACGTCATTGCTCCTCTAAATCCTTGATAGGACATCCTTGAGGAAACTAGTAACATGACTCAAAAACCAATGTTAAGAAGACAGTTGACAGACAACAGCCAAAGAAAAAGAATCCTGAGACGTCGTTTCTTCTCTAAATCCTTCAAGGGACATCCTTGAGAAAGCTAGTAACAGGATCTTGATCGATAAAAAGATAAGACAAAATAAGATATAAAGTCATAAAGCCAAATTAATTTATTCGCCAAAACTTGATCTTGTGGGATTGTTTGATGTTTGACATAGCGTAATGTGAGAGAACGACACATACCGCATAAGACGTTGAGTCTGGTTTCGACTGGGTGACTTCTATATAAGGCATGACAAATCCTGGTTTTAGAAAGACACATGTCGTATAAGACATTGGAGTCTGATGACGTTGAAGTGACAAGCCACATGAGACTATGACAATTTGATGACATTTGTTGACAAGAAAGACATATCTTGCTAAGACATAGGTTGATCATTTTGATAATGTGTTTGATATTGACTTGATGACTGTTTGAGATGTTTTTCCTTGTTGATGCATGACTTGTATGGATTCCTTGACTGATAAAATGTGTGTGTGTGTGTTGACTGTGTATGACATGAGATGATACCCTAAACTATGATATGCAACTTGTGTGATAGTGATTGTGAATGACCCCTATTGGACTGACCTAGTGTGGTTCGGGATCTCATCAATTGATTAGCCTTGCCTATGTTGTACACGTAGAGACCTCATAGTTCGACACAACCAATAACTTTGAATATACAAAGATTCATGATTTAAATGTGTGTGATACATGACAAACCTAGACTGACAGACCTAATGCCTCGGGGGCACATCAATTGATGACCTTGCCTACATCCCAGTTACAGAGGCAATGTAGTTCAACTATGTCTACGACTGACTTAACATGACTGACTTGACATGATTGACTTGACATGATTGAATTGACTCTATTTTTTGGATTTTTGTTTTCTTGAATTTTTTAGGACATTTTTTGATGTTTCTAATATTTTTCCAATTTTATGGTGATCATGACAAATGCATGTAAATGATGCCTACACACAAGGAATCCAAGGACAACCATGATCTTTCCCCTAGTCAAGCTGAATACCAATTGATAGGTGATGATGACAACAACGTTGTTTGACATGGGAAGGACACATCTCGAAACAATGTGAAGATGACAATGATATGACAAGAGGATAACAGTCTATAGCATGGCTAGGGTCAAAGTCAAGGAATGTTTTGGATGATGCGTTAGGTTGCCATATTATTGCATTCGGAATGACTTGATGAGGACTGGATGGGATGACGAGGGTCTTTAGAGCATAGACAAGGAAAACCAAGATGGATGATAGGTATAGAAGGACAATGAATGGCTTTGGTAAAAGATAGGAGACATGGATGACCTGGACTAGAGAATTATCATATGGTCTCCAAGGATGATGTCGCATAGTAAAAAGGAGGCTATGAAGGTAATGACATGATTTTTAATGAATAAGGTATGACCAAAAGATAGACATGTCAAAAAAAAATCCAAAGCATGACCCTTTTTTGTATTGTAGTCCCTATCAAGATCAAAGTTGGTGGGAAAATGGATGGAAAGTGATAGGGTTTAGATGGATAGATGGAAATTTCATATGAAATATCATGTGAAGGGAATGGCAGATGAGACGACTTGCCCCCAATTGTAATGATCAACATAGGTAATTTATTTTACACATGACGCCTGTTTGCCAAGTTTTCATCATGGTACTTATCCAAAGCACCTATTTGCTAGGATTTCACCATTGGACGAATTTTTTTCTCTTTACTTTTTTTGTCATTTTTTTTATTTTTGTGGTGTCACCATGACACCTATTTCCCAATTTTTCATCAAGGTAACAATTTTTTCAAGATTGTCTCGATACTGTAGATGATCATTGATTGTGTTGAATCCATTGACAGTGTTGATGTAGAGGCTGGAGCCATGATATTCCAATAATGACCTTTATGAAGTAGTTGTCTTGTTAGGATCATAGCACTTGCATACAATTGATCGATGTCATTGTGATCCTTTGTGATACTAGAGTTGGCCTTATCAGAATATGCACATCGCGATAGAGTGCCATGAGAGTCCTTACAATAAAGAGTTGCTACAAAGATGCGATGGATTTGTGACATGGGATATTTGGACTTTAGACAAGATGTTGGATTATGACGGATGATGGTAGATGTAGGGGGATTGTTCAAAAGTTTAGATGAATCACTTTTTATTTTCCAAAATTGGGATGTTGGATGGCAGAGTTTGGAATTTTGATTGGGATAGCGTTTGGAACCAACACTTTTATATGCCTTGCTTGATGACCATTTTGAAGGAGGTGGAAATTTATTATATGTCCAAGTCCTCTTTTCTTGTAGCTCCATATTTTGATTGAATTTTGGATTTGAAATATTTTCTTTGCTTGATCCCTTTTTCTTTGGGATCCATTTTAACTTCATTTGTCCACTCAGATTTTTGAATGATTTGATGGCCTTTGACATTTTATTTTGAACTTTAGATTTGTAATAAATTTCTTATTTTTGTTGGTTCCAAATGGAGGGTTTATTCATGTTGGAATGACGGTTTATGGTGTGGATGGAAGGAGTTTTGGCAGAAATCTTATGGTAAGAACTACTCATGGCCCCCATTTTGATGTTTATATCAGATAAAGTTGCCCCCAATATCAAGGAGGTATCACTAACATCATTAGATTCTTTGACTGATGAATAACCAAGACCCTGATGTCTAGGATTTTCTTGAATTTGTACTGGTTCTCGAATTCCTTGCTCGTGTAGGCCTAGTCCTTTGCCTTGATATTGCATGTCTGACAGATTTTATTTGCAATGGGGTATTTTTTGTTTTGAAAACAAGATGTTAGCCCATCATTGTGTATGTAGACACTATTACTTGGAATCTTCTCTTCTGCAAGAAATCTTGCTCTGATAAATATAGATGATCCTATCTCATAAGATTTTGTAGCTTCGTTAACATGTTGGATATATTTTTGATTAACATCTTTGCTTTGACTTTGTGAAACATTAGATTCTCACTGTTCTTCAAAATATATCGGTGCTTCCATGTCGATGTAGAAATTGTCCTTATGGTCATTATCATGGAGTCCAGTGAATTTAGCTATAGCTTGATCATTTGAAATATGCACATGCTAGAAGACTCGTGTTTTAGTGGTAGTTCATCTATGTGTCCCATGGAGGAAAGTGTCTCACTTTTGAAAGTGTCAATACTTGAAGTTTGTATGGAATCATCTTCAAGTGTTTCATCATGAATGGCATAGAGTTCAAGGATTGGATCGTTTTGGAATTTTGGATCAATGGTAGGGTCTTGGTCAAAGATGGGGTTGTCCCGGATGATATGGTTGTGGATGGACTCTTGACCAAGGATAGGTGTATTTGGAATGCCATGATTTTCTAGGAGAACTTCTTGAATAGACCTAAAGATAGGGTCATGGGATGGACTTCGTTGATCTTGACATGAAGGTGAAGCATGATGTCATGCTTTGGACTTTATTTTTGACATGTATCCTCAAGTGTACCATGAATAAATGAATTCTCATGACTAAATGCAGGTTGGGATGGAGTGAGTAGGAATGGATTAGTGCATGATGGACTATGATGGGATGTGGAGGCTTGGAAGGGATTGAGGGATGATGGGCTAGGATAGGACATGAATGCATGACCAGGATATGGCATGGATGGAGGACTAGGATATGACGTGAATGGAGGATTAGGATGAGATGAAGGACTAATGAAAGTTTGTTGTGACTTAGTGTCATGAATGGTGTTAGGGGAATCTTGATAATGAGGGTGGATGGATGGAAGACTAGAGTTTATGGGTTGTTCATAAGATGGATATGTGGGTAGTTGACCATGGGTTGAGGTTGATTGGCATTTGGATTGGATAAATTTTCTTTTGAAGTCTATGGCTTGTTGGTATTGACCCATGCGAAGTAATTGGTATTCAACTTGACTAGCAAGCATATCAAGGTCAATGGAAGACATGGTGATGGATGGTAATGCAAATTATATGGAATTATGTCTCTAAATGATATGATTTCTAGTCTATGTTTTTTTGGATTTTCTAAATATGACGGATGTTACGACAATGACGTATACTAGAATGACATGCTCTAGGATGTACGATATGCAAAATGTTGAGCAGACTAAGACAATAAATGAGTCTAAGACGGGTATAACCTACCACCTATGGAATAAATGCATGCAAGGATTTGTGTTTAACGAAGGAACCTGATTGTAGGACAAGGACATTTGACAAGGTGAATTTCTGAAACTAGACTGTTGAGCTGGAAAGATTCACAAAAGGACTAAAGTGACTAGGTTCAATGATTGTGACAAATCAGAACATGAATGTATCCAATGATGAGGAAAGTTACCTATTCAATGATATGTAGTTTCCTAGGAAGTATCTATATGCATGCGACTTAGGATGACTATGACTAAGACGTTTACCGTGACTAAGATGTATATGACACCTAATGATGCAAGGTTTTGAGCAAAATTTACCAGTTTCTAGTCCAAGGTTGATCTTAACAACCTAAAGTAAATAATGACAATGATGTTTCAGACTCAGCTCGTGGTTTTTGATGTTTTCTATTGATAGGAAAATGCGGTTCACCTAACAGTTGTGATATAAATGTTGACAGATGTGGTTTTCAACAGTGCATGTGGTGTTTCTAATAGTTGTGGTTTTTCAAATGACAAATGCAGTTTACCGATACACATGTGGTTCTAATGTTGGACTCTGGAACCTAGATTTTTTTCACAGACACTTGCAGCTCGAAAACTGACAGATGCGATTTGCATGCACACATGTGACTAAAAATGTGATAGTTGCGACTCATAATACGCAGACTATGAATGATGAAATTTTTTTACAGACACATGCGGATTTTCCCCTAACAGATACGATGTTTGAACTGACAATTGCGACTCAATTTTTTGACAGTTGAAATTTTCCAGAAAGTTGATTTGACTGACTTTGTTTGTTTCAATTTTTTGATGAATATAGCATAGAAAAAACACAACAATCAATGTATTTTCAGTTTTTGTGATGAAAGGACTGTTGAGACTCAAAAAAAATTTACAACCTAGGCTTTTAGGACAATATTTTTTGAGTTCTTACTTGGATTTCTCCAGCTATGCATATTTATGGCGAATGACTAGTAGCTTGAGCCCACTGGCTCCCCTCCATGACACTCACTTATACGGGGCATCCAAGCTACTGTATCCATGAAACTCCCATGGCATACATTTCATTTCCACACATAAACCGTAAGAATATAAGATGGCTTCATAGGGTCGACCCTGCTATGCCAACAAGTAGGTAGGATTTTGGTAACTCTACAACAAGGTTTTTAATAAGGGCATTCCATTCGTGAGACACTATCCACTGTCGGCGAGAGTCCATTTCTGTCCATCTCATCAGAATAGTGTGCGTGATTCATGGGATTTCCCCAAGAATCCACTTTTATATGCTGGGTGGAAGTCGCTTGGCTTTAGCGTGCTACCGGTCTGAGTCGTCTTGGGGTGAGTACTTTTTCCCACCAAGACAGGCCCAAGTTCTAGAGTCAGTAACCATTTCTCTTACACCCAGGATCGCATGATTGCACAAGGGGAGAGGATACTTCGATTACTAAATTTTAAGGGTGATAAATACATGCAAAGCACCGGACACAAAAGACAATGGTTCTTTTTAATCCAAATGACAATTGTCTATCTATCAATCAAAAAATTATTTTTAACCCACACGATGATTATCTATCTACTAGACAAAAAACATGCTAAATAAATAAAGACAAAGCATTAGGTCCTGCATACAAATTGATCAGTAGTTCATTGTTCTTGTCTTTGGATTTTGTCCTACAAAAAATATTGTCTTTGTTTTTTTATTGTCTTCTATGCTTCGTCCTGCAAACACTATGTTATCCCCCTAAGCATAGCTGCAAACAAAACATTAATGAAAACAAAAACAAGACAAAAACAAAAAATATTAGAGATGAAAGATAGAATTTGTGCACCTAGACTTTATTTAGCTCTAGGTTTTTTTTCCAATTGATCCAATGTGTGCTTTGAAGTGTTTTTTTTTTTTTTGCACATTCATAAACCCAACAAAACCAAAACCCTAATAGCTAGTCAAGACAAATCTGATTTTTGTAAATATTTTTGACAGTAAAAATAAATTTACAGAGAATAGACCCATACTAAAATTTCAAGAGCTTTCCAAAAATGTAAATAAATCTGAAAGATTGTCTGGTTTGTGCCTGAAATTATTTTTTTATGAAAAATCATAAAAAAATTATTAAAAATTCAAAAAACATCCAAAAAATCCGATTTTTTCAATGAAGGTTCCTGACATAATTGCAAATCTGTAAAACAATTTTTGTGAATAGATCTACAACAGTTTGTGAGATTCAAACAAATATTTGTGAGACCTTAATTTTCAAAGATATGTTGTTTGAATAAAAAAAAGCTATCCAAATTTAAAACCTAAAGAGTAGACCCCTATTCAAATTTAAATATCTTTCCATAAATGTAAACATATCCAAAAAAATTGACAATTTTCTCTCAAAATTGATATTTTATGAAAAATAACAAAAAAATTATAAAAAATTCAAAACATCACCAAAAAATCTGATTTTTTTCGTGACAGCTCTTGATAATTTATTCTACTTTAAAACAATTTTTCATGAAAGCATCTATACCCGCCTGAAAGTTATGGTTGAATATGTCAGGTTCACCAAATGTAACATGATAGATTTTTTGGAATAAGCTAGAATAGAGATGTTAAATCCTAATCTAAAACAATAATCTAAAATCTAACAACAAAGAATGAGGAAATAAGCTAAACTAATAAAACCAAAATGATCTCACTGAATATGTGTTCATCACTTTGAATTATCTTGATTGTTCTTCTCCATTTTGCCTTTTCAGTATTCTTGCCCTCAAATTTATGTGTTTGAATGCAAGTATAGCTTTGTTGAGTGTTCAAGAAAAATATCGAAGAAAAGTCTTTCTTCTCAAAAATGAATGATTTCGGGAGGAGGAATAATGATAATGACAGGCCATTTTATAGATTTTTGGTTTTTGAACGATCGGCTCAGACTGAAAGAGAGATCGAGGGATGAGATTGATCAATGCCACGCGATGTGAGTTCTGTGTCAGATAGAACGTGAGTTAGAACGTAAGTTAGAACATGAGTTCAGGAAAGACTAAAGATAGAGACTAATTTAGAATGTGAGTTAGAACACGAGTTCAAGATCTTAGTCTCCAAAAATTGAAGAAGTAGACTTTGTATGCAAAAGCCAAAGTTAGAACTCGAAGACTAATGCATTCGAATACAAACATGAGTTAATTAATTAAATAAAGATATTTAATTAATAGGCATATCATGCATATGAATTGGAACTAGTTAACTGACTAGTTGTGACAGAGAGTCCTTTCATAGAGATAAACTGGTGTTGAATTCAGAGATAACTGAATGATAGAGGAATGTGACATAAATAATTAAATATTAATTTAATTCAATATTCGAAAGATGAAAGATTTAATTAAATAAATAAAGATAATTTATTTAATTTGACTGTTGAAAAGGATAATATGAATAATTAAATAATAAATATTTAATTATAGATAAAAGGGGTTAAATTGAATAATTAAATAAAGATATTTAATTATAGTTGGAAAAGTATGATAAAGGGGTAATTAAATAATAAATCATTTAATTAAGAAGGAAGAATTAATTAGTTAGCAACATAATTAAACAAATATGATTTATTTAATTAATCAAGGTGAATAAAGGTTATTTATGAATTAATTGAAAAGGGGTATTTAATTCATAGAGGAAATATGTATTAGAAAGGTAATTAAATAATAAAAATTATTTAATCATGACCATGGACTATAGAAAATTATTTCGAAAGTGGTGTTTGCAGGTCTAGACCAATTTTCAGTGTCTACAGCTTCTTCTTGACCATTACCTTGAGGGTAATATGGGGTGGACCAACAGTGTTGGATATGATACATCTCAAAAAATAAAATCATAGACTTGTTCTTAAATGCCTTTCCATTATCTATGGTGATAGTGGAGGGAATTCCATACCTGCAGAGGATATGGAAGAGGATGAACTTGGAAATCTGAACACCCATGATTTGAGTGAGTGGCATTTCTTCTGCCCACTTAGTAAAGTATTTAGTAGTATTGATGATGAAGGTATGGAAATGAAAGGATGGAGGGTAGATCTTGTCGATCAAATCAAAAACTCATTGTGAAAAGGGCCATGGTACTATGATGGGTTGTAGATCTTGTAGTGGATCATGTATCAGGTATGTGTGTTGCTGACAAGGAAAGAATATATTTACAAACTCACAATAATCATGCTCCATAGTAGGCCAATAATATCATTCTTTGAGAATTATTTTAGCCAAGGCCATGCCATTAGAATGGGCCCAACAGATATCGCTATAAACTTCTACTAATGCAATGTGAGCTTTGGTCTCATTCAAACACCTAAGAAGGGTTCCATCAAACCCACAATGATAAAGAGTATCTCCCACTATGGTATAATGGGAAGTGCATTGGATGAAGGATTTACGTTGATCATGTGTAAGATCGGGGGTAGGATGTTATCATGGAGGTAGGTGTAAATTTCATGATACCATGGTGACTCAGGACCTATGATGTTGCACACCATATCCCTCTCAGGGATAACATAAGTTGGGATTAAAAAAATTTCAACTATGAACTAGTATTCTATTGGATATTTTGGCATGTCAATTAAGGAACCAATTGCAGCCATTGCATCAACTGACTTATTATGGATTCTTGGGATTCGCTCAAACTAGATAAAGGTGAAATACTTCTTGAAATCATCCATCGTGCACTTATAAGGTAGCACCTTGTCATATTTAGTTTGAAACTCGTAATTTACCTATTTAATGACCAATTGAGAATCACCAATGACTTGCAAGTGAGTGATGTTCCAGTGGGTGGCGATCCTAAGACCTGTGATGAGAGCTTTGTACTCCACTATGTTGTTTATGCATGGAAAGGCTAACCTGAATGATTTTGGGATGTAATAATCTTGTGGTGTGAAAAACAAGATACATACCCAAGATCCATTGTGAGTGTATGAACCATCAAACTAGAGTGTTTAGGTAGTTAGAGTGTTTAGGTAGTTATCTCTATGACTATAAGGACCTCTTCATCATGAAAATTTGTGACCAAAGATTAAGCATCCACCAAAGGAGCATCTTCCCACTGATCTTCTATTACTCTCACTTTAATGTTCTTTTTTTCCACATATTCTATATTGAATTCACTCAATAGCATGATCCACTTAGCCATGCAGCCAGTTAAATATGTTCTAGATAAAAAATAATTGAGTGGATCGAAGTTTGATATCAGGTTTATTGGATGACTAAACATATAATGGCAAAGATTTTGTGACCAGAAGACAACAACTAAGAAATATTTTTCCATTGGAGAATAATTAAGCTCATATCCCACTAATGTTCAACTGATATAGTAGATTGCACATTCTTTTGAAGACTCATCATGTTGGGCTAATAATGCCCCTAGTGCAATTGAAGTAGTTGAAATGTACAATAGGATGGGTTTGCCTGGAATTGGAGGCATGAGGATAGGCAAATGAGCCAAGTACTATTTGATCTTGTCGAAACTAAGATGACACTTTGAATCCCACTTAAAGGTGGTATCATTTTGCAGAAAATGGGAGAATTATTGGAACTTGTTAGCTAACAGAGATATAAATTGTCTGATGGACTATAACTTGGAGGCTCCTCAACTTCTTAAGATTGTGTGGTAGGGTCATTTCCATTATTGATTTGACTTTAGCTCGATCTACCTCTATGCCCCTTTTGGAGATAATGAAACCCAGTAGCTTTCCTGATGTGACCCCAAAGACACACTTCTTAGGATTCAGACATAGTTTGTAATGCTCTAACCATTCAAAGATCTCTTTCAAGACTATCATATGTTCTTCTCTTTTTTTGGATTTCCTAGTATATGATCAACATAATCTTCCACTATGATGTGAATGAGATCATGGAAGATGAGTGTCATAGCATGTTGGTATGTTTCCCCTGCATTCTTGAGGAAAAAAGGCATGACATTATAAAAAATTGTGCCCCAAGGAGTAGTGACGGTATTCTTACATTCATCCTTAGGTGCAATTTTAATTTGATTATAACCAAAGAAATCATCCATGAGGGATAGCATCTCATGTCCAGTATTTAAATCCACCTACATGTCAATGTTTAGTAGGGGGGAATCGTCCTAAAGATAGGCCTTATTGAGATCCTCCAAATTGACGTAGATCTTGATACTTCCATTCAGCTTGGCAATAAGTACTATGCTGGATATCCAATCTAAGTAGTCAATGGGTCTTATGAATCCAAATTCTAATAGTTTTTCCAACTCTTTCTTGACTAACAAGGCTACTTGAGGATGCATTTTTCTCAACTTTTACTTGACGGGTTTAGCATCTAGGTGGACATCCAAATGATGCACAACTAGAGTAGGATCTAGGTCTAGAATATCTAAATAGGCCTACACAAAATTAATGATGCCATCTTTGAGAAGCTGGAAAATGGTGGAGTGCTCCTCTTTAGATAAGGATTTGGCTACATAACTGATTTTTGGATTTTCTTTTGTTCCCAAACTAACTTCCCATGTTTCTTCAATGAGAATAGAAGATCTTTAAGACAATTGAGTTCCCACAAGGGGAAGATGAACGTCCCCATCTTCCAGTGCCTCATCTTGGCTTTCACTATCACATAAACCTTTATTTTTACTTTTTTTTGAGTCAAGAAGCACCTCAGGGAGGTTTTCACTAGATGACCCATTTTGATTTTGTTTCTTCTTATTTTTAAGATTAGCGCATTCACTACATAATTATCCCCTAAGGGAAAGGTGTCTATAGGTGTGCTACTATGTAGGTCTGAATCAATGAGGTTAGGATGGAAAAGGGAAAGGCCGATAGTGCAGATGGATAGGAAATTAAACATGGAAGAGAGAACCATGTCATCATACACAAGTATGATGGACTCTTCTTCAAGTATGTCTTCAAGGAGACCGTTGTCCACACTACCATTGTTAGAAGCACTAGTTGATGTTTCAGGCTCCTTTTGTTTCATGTCATAGCCTAGGCCTATTATTTTAGGTCACATAGATGGTTTTATAGGTTGGCGTCGTCCTTTCCCCTCTATATCAAGACCATCTCCCTGGTAGTTTTATTTTTTAGCCAACTTTGACACACGAGGATAAGTATCTGGGAAATATTCCATGAGGGGAGTCAATGGTTCAGGCTCTTCTCAGTAAACCCATTGGCTAATGCCATCTTCCATATAGTCTTCAAGTGTACCCAAATCCCTGAATTTTGTTAAACACATGTTCTAGGAACTGAGTGTGAGTGTATTTTATTCTTCATTATATGAGGTCTGGGAAGGTTTTCCAAATGAGCGAGGAGAGGGTAGCATTGTGTCCATGTTAAGTGTATTTTTCATTTCATATTCTCCATGCCCCTTGTCAATGATCTTGACCTTGGTGATGGTGGAGTCAGAAGTGGTGGATATGGTGGATTATGAGATGGATTAGATGATGAGGCCTAAGGTGCCCCCATTTCAACTCTAGGACAATAATGAGAATGGAGTAATGAAGCTTCCAAAGCACAAAAATACTCAAATGGTTGAGGATCAGCTTGTATGGTTACTTCCATTCCTTGGAAAGGAAACTTTAGGCATTGATGATAAGTGGATGGGATGGCTTGCATAGAATGAATCCATGGGTAAACAAGAAGGAGATTGAATGGAAGGTCAAGATCAAGAACATAACATGTGGTGTACTACACAATAGGGCCAACCTAAATGGGAAGGAAAATGGTGCCTTCAAAATCCCTCTCAAAATTATCATATGTCTTTATCATGATTACATAATTGTTCAAATCACCTGTGGTGTACACAACCTAGTTTATGAATTTTAATGTACACGGGTTCAGGGTAGAGCTATTATATACCAAGAACCTTTTTACTTTATGGCGGGCCACGAGGACTTCAATATGAAGAGGACGTTTATGATCAGTGTTGATGGAAAGCATGTCATTTTTACTAAAAACCAATTGGTAAGTTGACGACAGATGTCCAGCTAAGGACTGAAACTTAGTGGGATCTATGTTATTTGGTACATGGGTATCCTGTAAGGCCTTGGTGGGGATTCCTTGATGTATAGGAGAAGATTTAAGAAAGTTAAAAGATGGATACTTAGGTGGGCATCTTTCCTAGGTGGTCAAGAATATTACACTGTAAACTTATAGGATCAGATTGGGTTGATGTGAAGGACCAGGGATTGTGATGCCGGTGCGGTGAGTTGTAACAACACACTAGGGATATTTTACTTTGATACAAATCATGGAGACACAAGGCTCCACTTGGCTAATGCACATAACTATGTCATCATAGTTATAGGGTACATTTTTGTAGTTGACATTATTATTGTTGTTGTTTTGACTATTATTGTTGATTGACCTAAGATTGGAATGAGACATACTAGCTCCTTAGTTATGGTTAGGGAATGCATTCGGGTATATCTGTAGTTGAGCATTGGACAAAGATTCCTGGTTGGTATCCACTTATATATCTCCATGATCTATAAGATCTTGGACATATTTATTGAGCCCTTGACACTTTTTGAGGGAATGAACTTTGATCTTATGGAACTCACAATACTCGTTTTCTTTGTACCAAGATGGTTTAGTCTTAGATTCATCAAAGGGATTGGTCACGAGATAAATAGTTGGATAATTTATTTGCAAAATCCTATTGAACACGACACTTAAGGTATCTCCCAAAGTAGTGAAATATCATTTATTATTTCCCTAATTGTTTTGATTGGACTATTGGGGAAGACGAGGTGTGGCTTGTGACAAAAATATGGGATTTGGAATTGGTTGTGATGGAGTGTATTGGGGATTTTGTGAGGTGTTTTCTAGTTGAACATGCTTGGTATCAATGACACCATCATTAAATGTGTTTTTTTTTTTCTAATAGCATGACTCATCTCCAAATAAATTCTCTTTATCTAGATTATAGATTTTAATATGCCCCTTGGCGATGAGAGCTCTCTCAATGATAGGACCATTTTTTATGACTTATGAGAAGGTTGTGACACAATGCAAATTAATATTATGTCTCATGTTTGGATGGTCATTGGCCATAAACAGAGTCACCATGTATTTCTCACTAAGAGAAGACTTCATTCGACTTGCCAATGCACACCACCTTTGCAAGTAGCTAGCAAAGGTTTCACCATAACATTTTTTTTCTTTCAAAAGATCTAATGTATCAATATATTTATCCAAATTAAAGGAGAATTGCATGATTTTTTTTCTGCAATATCCACGAAAGAAGAGATGGATCCTTTTAGAAGACCCATGAACCAGTCAAGAGTCACCCTCATTAAAATCCTAGGGAATAAATGTAGGAGATAGTTGTCATTATGGAGGACTTCTTGGAAATGTGAATAAAACTCTTGGAGATGGTTCTTAGGATCCTTTTTTCCTTTGTATTTATCAAATTTTAGCATCTCAAAATGTTTAAGGAAAGGGATGATTGAAATTGAGGGATCAAATGGATAGGGACAAATCTCTTCAAACTTGAAAGACTATTTGGAAGTCCCTATTTGTAAGTATTTCAATGTGGCTTTTAACTCCTCCAACTCCCTATTAAAAGGGGTTGATGAAGATGGGTTTGATGGATTGGATTGATTGTAAGGAGAATATTGCTGGAGGATGTGGATGGAGTAGATGCAGTTTGATCATATGATGGTGGTGGAGGTGCATATCATGAAACTGATTGATATTGATTGGCGTAGGTAGATTGTTATGGTGGATTAGTGTAGAGTTGAGTGTAGGATGGAATATTTTGATAATAAGATGAAGGACCCCCTTGATGGTATAATGGTGGTGCTTGATAGTATGCGGTAGAAGCATACTATTGGTATAATTATTTTTGGTAAGGTGGTTACTATTGTGGCATAGTATGGATTAGATTAATAATGATAGGCGGTATATTTTTAGGATGCATGTAAAAGCTATTGTGTATTAGGTTGTTGATAGGAAACGATTTTTTGTGGAGTATGATAGGAATAACTAGGATTAGGATTTGATTATGGAGGTTGCACATAGAATGTGATTTGTGGATGGTATAGGTACTGAGCCATGTTGTTGGGATGAAATGGTGATATTTTTGAGGTTGTGATTGGAATTGCAGTTGCTAAAGAGGTTGATGATAAGGAGGCCGAGTGGGGATTTGAGGTTGCTAAGTGACTTGAGGTTGTTGGAAGGATGGGTTTTGTGAAGATATTAGTTGAATAGAAGGACCTTGAGGCCGATGAGGGGGTTGTGACGGATTACCATATGATTGATGTGAGGTTGGTTGCTATTGTTATAAAGGAATGGGGATATTTTGATGTAGAGGTTGTTGCTGAATTGGTTGAGTCTTGATTGGATTATGTTGTGGCATTTGTTGTGGAATGTTTTGAGGATTACCTTACAATGGCTGTGAAGGTGGAATGATTCTTTGAGGTGGTTGTTGAGGAATAAAAAAAGGTAGCGGTAGATTAGAAGCAGGTGCAAATCCTAGAATGGCAATAGTAAGATAAAAGGATTGCCCTAGCATTGACAGGAGGTTGACCAGGTTGAGAAAGTGGAAGAGTTGGTGTGGATGGTGCTGGAGTTTGACCTTGATGGACATTCTGAGATGGTGACGGAGGAATATTTTGTGGCATACCATATGGAAGGGGATCGCTCAGATCGGGTGATGATCTTGTTACTATGATTTGAACCCAAGGGGGATGTGTGACTTGATACAGTATGAAATTTATGAACCTCGGTTGGTACCAATTATCAATAAGAGGACCCTTGGGAACATAAGTATTCCTCAGAGGATTATGTGAATTCTTTGGATCTTGAGGCACAGGAGGTGTAGGAGATGATGTATTGATGAAATTTGATAGCTCAAATCTTGATGGTGGCTGATTATTTTTAAGAGTAATCTAGCAAGGATTGTATCCCCATGCTCATTAAGAATATGATCTATCATCTGAAGATTGATGATATTATTAATATATTCATCAGCCGTGACTTTAGGTTGATTGACCATGCTTTCATCGGTAGGAGGCGATATTTTTTGGATCTCGATGTTGGATTGTGACGAGCCTCCATTATTAGGATCTTGAGGAATGTTGATTTGAGCACCTTGAGCTTGTTGGTCTGCCATGATATTCTTTTGTTGTGATTAGGTAATGGGCATGAAAGTGCAAAATGAGCCTAAGTGATGAATGAAAGGCTGGTTTGATTTGATGAATGATTGATTGATTGAGTTGTATGATGGATAAAGGATGCAAATAGATTGGATTGGATTAGATTAATTGATAGGATGATGTGATCGATTGGATTGATAAAACTGAGTCTAAAATCAAGTTTAGAAGCTTTGATTAGATGACGTAAGGTGATGACTAATTAGATAGAAGTGCAAGATGTATTATAATGACATCGAATCTACATCAGGATAGAATTGGATTGATTGGATCAAGGATGATTTACTAACTTAAGATGGATGCAATCCTAAGCAAGTACAGATGATGATGATCAGGATCAGACACCTAAGACAACTTGGATGAAAACCTCTAAAACAAAGTTTATGGGATTCATATTGATGAACCGATGATGGATATGCGATCTAAGGTTGCTATAAGATAGTCCTAGATGATTTGATTGATGAAATGATGATCTCTCAAAAATGTAGATAGGAAAAAAAGATGATTAGAGGAAGACAGATGGTGATAAAAAAATTTGATCACAACAAACGACTCAGCAAATGATAGGATTTCAGGAACCAAAATGATTCATGTTCTAGAATTTGTATGGAAAGAAAGGTCACCTCTGTACATCACAACTTCTCATCTAAATGATGCGAGTTTACTTGTTTAGATTGATAAAACTCACCTTTGTAGGTGGAAATGCACCCTGAAAGTTGCAAGCTCACATGTTTCTGATGGAAAACTCATCCAAGAATTTAGTGATACAAGAAACATGTGAATCTGCTAAGAATATTTTCCTATCTTGCAAAGCAAGCTCACCTAGGACTTGATAGGGATGGGAAACAAGCGAATTTTCTCAGCACGATCGCCTATCAGGAGTTAAGTTTTCCCCATAAGCTATCAAAATCACCCAACGGGTTGGCAAGTTCAGCCAAGAAGCTGACAAGTTCAGCCAAGAAGCAATCAGGTTCACCCAAGAGGCAAGAAGGTTCACCCAAGAGGCAAGCAAGTTCTCCCTAGAGGCAAGCAGGTTCACCCAACAACTAACAAGTTTCCCTAAATCCTTGAAATCACTAAAGAACGAGAAAATGTGACTTTCAGGATCGCTTACCAAAATCACAAACTTGATGAAATGGACTCAAATGATAACTTAGATGGAAAATGGGCCGACTTGATAGAAAAATGGACTCAACCAAATAGACCCGAACGAACACTCGAATGAAGAACGGGATAACAAATGGAAAAATGGACACCAAAATGTACTTGAATGGGGACTCAAATGAAAAGACGGGGCAGGGAACGAGATCGCGAACGGGGGAAAAATTTCACCTAAACGGACTCGAATGGAAAACACAATAGAGAATGAGATCACGAATGGGGAAATGGATTCACCTAAATCGACCTAAATGAGGACTCAGAATGGAGAATGAACACTAAAACAAACCTAAATGGGGACTCGAAATGGAGAATGTACTCTAAAACAGACCTAAATGGGGACTCAAAATGAAGAACAAAAACTAAAATAGACCTAAACAGGAACTTGTAATAGAGAACGAACACTATAATGAAACTAAAAAAGGACTCAAAATGAAGAACGAACTCTGAAACAGACCTAAATGAGACTCAAATTGTAGAAAAAACACCAAAACAGAACTAAACGAGGACTCAAATTGGAGAACCAGAGGTAGGCTCACCCTTGTAGTGGGAAAATTATCCTAACAAGGAAGAAAGATCACCCAACCAAGAAGAAAAATTTCCCAAAAATTGAGAAAAATAGCTCTAGAACCGAGCAAGTTCACTGAAGAACTGAGAAAAATTACCCCCAACAGTGTAGCAACTTCACCTGTTCTTTGGAATGAGTGAATTTGATAACTGACATACTTGCCTAAAGGATAGAAAAAATTGCCTATGTGGGGAACAGGTGAAAATGGGGTTGCCTAAGAAAGTGACCCACAAAAAAATTTGCCTCTAACAAAGGAAAACTCGCCTAAGTAGACGACCTAGACTGAACTAAGACACAAGATCACCCTTTTGGAGGGTAAAATTGCTTGCCTACAGTGAAAATTCATCTTTGTAAGGGAAATATTCACCTCTGAAGGCCATGGTTGACTATGTCAAAGGAAAACAGGGATGGTAAACAATAGACAAAAGGCTAGACTGACTCAGATGAATGTAAAAGCACAGGTATTACACAAAGAATACACTGTAGGCAACACAATCCTAAAATTAGTGATATGGGTTTATAAACTTAATGTAGGCCCACAACCTTGAGCGAACACCCAAGGTTAATACTTTGTGATACCTGAGTGCTTCTCTAGAGAACTCTGTCTCACAAAGGCAGATAGATAGCATTCCAATGGCACAGGGTCATCAATGGACACCACGGGCTCACCTTCATGATCTCACTCAAGGAATATCATAGTCCACCATGAGGATTCCTATCTCAACCAAAGGGAGTACGTGGTGAATAACTTTGGGGTATGATCTGCATCCTATGCACTACACCAAGCCGCAACTAAAACATGAGTCTCTATCTAGGCTGAACAAGGCTATCTAGGGTATCCTCGATATATGAAAGGTACGTGAGGCACAACCATGAACAACAAACCAAAATAAGCATTAGTCGAGAGCCCCAACGAGGCATTGGAAACTCAGACCAACTCTTCACGTCTTATCTATGTATCACCCTAGCTTCGACACTTCACAAGACATGACATGACTGGATTGGGGTACAACTTTCATTCTCCTCCCTTTATATACCCTATCAATAACACATGGTTGGAATCATTCCTCAAGTGATGAAATCCCAAGAAGGTCCTCCTAAAGGATGAACATACTAGATATTTATGTTGATCCCAATGCTTGCACGTAGCACAAGGGGAGATCTTAGACGTGCTAGCACCTCCTAGGTAGACTCATCTAGATTAGAGAAAGTTATGATTTCTCATCACCAAGGATTCCCTAAAGGCACAAGGGGAGTAGATATGTCAACAATCACTCACAAAAATAGGAAAAATGCTAATTGACCCCTTAATTAAAGCTACGTGTTCCTAGATAGTATGGAAAAATGACAAATAGAATAACTAAAAGGTCTGGGACTGATCGTTCTACAGAAAACATGTTAGTAGTTTTAGGCCATCGGTCTTGGATGGATAAGGAAAGGATGAAAAAATGTTAGAAAACTTGGGACAATAAAAAGAAAATGAGTTAGCTAGTCAGTGTGTAAAATCAAAACCAAAATGACATAAAAAATGAAGGATCAAATTTCTGAATTCACCTTAGATTCGCTTTTGTGTGAGGAAATTTCTCCCATCTAAGTGAGCAAGTTTTCCCCTGTAAGAGGCAGGTTCGTGCGTGGAAGCCAACAAGTTCACCCATGAAGGGGGAAAGTTCACCTTTCACTAGAATTCAAGGCAAGTTTTCCCCTGAAGTGAGAAAGTTCACCCCAAAGAGCAACTTCTCCCATATAATGTGTAGATTTGCCCCTATGAAAAGTCAAGTTTTCCCCTAAAGGAAAATTGGCTCATTTGTCCAAGAAAGTTTTCCCTTGTACTAAGTAATTTAGTCCGTCAGAGAAATGTCACATCTGTAATTAAAATTAGAAATGGAAAAAGTTAGACAATAGATAACGTGAAAGGATAGACCCATTATGTGGGTCCCACTAGGCATGCCAAAAATGTGTGCAGGTGTTTTTACCAAGTCTAAAATGCAAAACTAAATGAAATGCAAACAAGGAAAACACAATCACTTGATTTGTGTGCTCCTTTCAATGGAAAATAGAATGAAACTAGATGCAAAATGATGTGGATGAGATGAGGAATACAATGGTGGAAGTGGGTGTTTGGATAGATGCTTGGTGTGGATGTAAAAATGAGATCAAAAGTTTCAACAATGGTGGATGCTTGAGAATGCAAGTGTGCTTGAATGCTTGAGTGTTCGAAGCTTCTTGTGTTGCAAATGGCCAATTCCTCTAATTTTAGCGGAAAGGCCTCTAATCAATGAAATCTCAAGATGTAGCCACCTTGGACAAGATCAAGGGCTAAGGTGCATTGAGGACTCACAAGTCCTCACATCATGACATGTGGTAGTTGATTTGTAAAGGAGGACATGAGGTGGGTGTACTTCCTTGTACCTTGGGAATGGAAAAGATATCCTAATAAAGGAGGTCCTTGTCCCCATGTGGTTGATGATACTTTTCAGGAATTAAAAACTCCTCAAAATTATTTAGAGGAATAAATGTGAATTAAAAATTCATATTGGGAAAGGGGTTTCCTTCTCCAGAAGGATAAAGAATTTAATAAAATTTTACTTGAGGGTTTGCCATAAATGGCATAAGGGGTTAGGGTAACCTAATCAGGTGATTATGTTGTGTAAATAAGTGATTAGGATAATTAATGGAGGATTAAGATAAGTAGGCTATGATGGAGGATGTGAAATTAATCTTGATTAAGGGTGTGGACATCCTAATTAGGGATTAATTAAACTAATCCAGATTAAGGAAGGGTTATGGAGGAAGGGAAAAGGGGAGAGAAAGTGGTGAATTTTAAATTGATTAAAATACATAAAATAAAATAACTAAATTAGATAAATAGAAATGTTTATTTAGTTTGGAGAGGAAAGGGGATAAAGGTAAAGATTTTAATAATTTAAATTAAATACTTTAGGAACATTAGGTAAAGGGGAAATATTAATTAAATAAATCATTTAATTAAAATCAATGGGAAAGGCGAGATAAATGAATGAAAGGGATGAATTTGACCTTATGGGAGGGGTTAAATTTGGATGTCTACATAAGACTTTGAAGCTTTCAATACGTAATTCATTCCCAATCCCAAAACAACATAGTTGATCGGATGGCTTCAATTAGATCATAGTTTGAACCTATTTCTGATTCAACAATAAAGCAGAGCGTAAAGCAAATCATTGTCCAACCATCCATCCTAGACAATGAACAAAACTGAAAAGTGTTTGAAGATGAAACTCAGATCACCACCTTCATCCAAAATTTGGAAGGACTAGGAGTCCAACCTTTCGAAGAGCAGGTCATCTAGATAAAAAGATATAAGCTCCCTCAAGGCTTAATCTCCCTCAAAAATCTCTTCAACTATGAAGATGTTAGGAATGACAAGCAAATATTTACCACAAATGAAAAGGATTATGAAGAGGTTGATGTCAAAAATGAAAGAAAGCTAAAAGTTGGAAGGAATGTTCCATTGGAAGATAAAGAAAGGTTAAGGGATATGTGTTCTAGATATAATAGAGTTATAGCTTAGACCTATGATGATCTTAGAGGATATGATCCTGGTATAATTTAGTATACCATTGACTTGGCGGAAGGGTCAAAACCTATATGGTAGAAGAAAAGTCCTTTAATCTGAAGGTCAAGGCATTAATGGTGCAGGATCTCACCAAATTGATTGAGTCCCAAATCATTTTCCCAATTAAGCACTCAAATTGGGTGTCTAATCTAGTACTAGTTTAGAATAAAAATGGTGACACTAGGCTTTGTGTCAATTTCTCATATCTTAATAAAGCTTCGTTGAAAGATCACTTCCTTTTTCTATCAATGGAGAAGATCATGTAGAATATGGAAAAATTAGAGATGTTCTCATTGCTTAATGGTTTCTCAAGGTACAATTAGGTATATGTCAAAGAAGGCAACCAACATAAAATGGTGTTTACCACCAATTGGGGAATGTTCGCATATGCAAAGATTCCCTTCAAAATCTCAAATGCTGGTGCAACATTTCAGTGAGCCATGAAAATTTTTTTTAGAGGAATTATCAATTTGATCATTCTAATTTATCTAGATGACCTAACAACTTTTTCAAAATCAAAAGCTGATCATTTTGATCATTTGGAACAGGTTTTCCAGAAGTGTCAAAAGTTCAAGATTTCTTTAAATCCCAAAAAATGTGTTTGTGTAGTACCTCAAGGTAAGCTATTTGGTTTTGTAGTATCCAAGGAGGTAATTGCAATATATCCCAAAAGAGTGATATCTATAATGGATTTACCCCTACAAGTGAATTAGAAAGGGCTACAGTCTTCCTTAGGGAAGATTAAGTTTTTCATTTGGTTGATTTAAGAATTTGTAGGAATCACAAGACCTATCACATTGATGCTCAAGAAGAACTTGATGTTGAAATGGACCCCTAAAGGCAAGGTAGCTTTCGAGTAGATAAAGAGAGCTATCTCTACTTCTCCAATGTTGGCTAACCCAAACTTTTCTAAATATTTCCTACTTTATGTGTATAGTGGTGAGTATAGATTTTGTGCTCACTTAGAAGCATGAAGAGAATAATGGGGAGAATTTGATTAATTTTCACTCAAGAACCCTTAAGGGTTATGAAAACATATACAAATTTATAGAAAATTAGGCTTTTTCCATTGTTAAAAGCCTTACAAATTTTAGACATTTGGTGCCAGCCAATAAAATTACCATCCTAGTTGCTCACCCAAATGTAAGGGAATATATTATTGAAGTATAAATAATTGGGAAGAGAGCCAATTGGATCACCAAGATCCTAGAATATAATGTGGACATCAGACTAACTAAGCTAGTTTAGGGAAGAGGTCTTTCTGAGTACCTTGCACATGAATCGAATTTCAAAGTGGAGAAGGAGATCTATCAAGTCTAATTGAATCAGTTTGAGTCCTATAACTCTTGGGTGGTGGATTGGACATGATATATGCAAAAGGGGCACTACCTGACTAGTCTCCCATTCCACAAAAGGAGACACTACCGTCTACAAGGCACAAGGTATGTATTAATTGAAGGTACTTTATTTAAAATAAATTATGATGGTGTCTTGCTCCAATGTTTATACAAGCACCTGACGAAAAGGGTTCTTGAATAATTCCATAGCAGTCTTGAGGGTGGAAACTTCTCCACCAAAAATACCACCTTGAAAGTCATGCGAGCAGGATACTATTGGCCTTAATTTTTTTCTGAACTGCACCATTTGGTGCAAAAATGTACTTAGTGACAATTCTTTGTTTGCAAAATAAAAAAATCTACTTTTCCCTTAAGTCCCATCGTAATTGAAGAGCCCTTTACTCAATGGGGTTTATATTTTATCAGAATGATAAATCCTATCTCTAGTGTTGGCCACAAATGGATCCTCATGGTGACTAATTATTTCACAAGGTGGACAGAGGCCATTTCCCTAAAAAATGCTATAGAGGATGAGATTGTAAATTTCATCAAAGAGTTGGTGACTAGGTTTGGTTCCCAAAAATCCATTATATCCAACAATGCTCAGGCCTTTGTAGGTTTGTGGATGTCAAATTTTTCTATAAAAAATGGGATCTACCTCAAGACTCTTTCAAACTACTACCCATAAGGAAATGGGTTAGTGGAGTCAACTAATAAAAGCCTAAATTGGTTAGTCAAGCGTATTGGGTCTGACTGGCAAAGAGACTAGCACAAGCACCTATAGGATGCTCTATTGGTAGATTGGATCACACCAAAGAAGATAATGAAGGCATCTCCCTATGAATTATTATATGGGAAAGAGTTAGTTTTACCTATTTCCATAGAACTCCCTTCTTTATAACTAACGAAAGCCCTAGAAATAGAGAAAAGCGGTGGAATGGAGGTATGAGTAGAAGAGATCCTCAAGCTTGAGGAAGATAGAGAAAATTAATTGGGATCCATGATCAGTCACCAATAGATATTCAAAGAATGGTTTGACAAGAATACTTCCGACCTATATTTCATGGAAGGAAGCATAGTGCTAAAATATGATGAGTGCACTGCAAAACCAAGACATAACACAAAATTCAAAGCACTATGCAAGGGACCCTTCTAAATTAGTGCATGCAAAGAAAATAATGTTTATGAGCTTGAAGATATGGAAGGAAATTCCCTATATATACCGATGAACAATATTTATCTTAAAAAATTCCATTAAAGTACATCATTTTTAAAATTAAATTTATAGTTATGAACCATATGTAATTTTTTTGTAACTACATTTTAGTTTTAAGAATAAGCCATGAGGGAAACAAGAAACACACAAGAAGTAGGAAAGTACTATATTATATATATTCATCAAAAAAAATAGAAGTAAAATACAACCCAAGGCTCAAATTTTAACATAAAGCTCTCTCAAGAAAAACCCAAAAAGAGTCTTCGAGAAAAAAGAGAAAAAATAAGAAAAATGGAGGTGAAATAAAATAAGATGAAAATATTAGGCCTCTAGTCATAGTTATGCAAGTAGTTTTCCCATAGTCATTCTTTTCTTCTTCTTCATTGACACATAAATGGGAGACACAACAATAGATAGTGCATGGACCTCAGGCTCTAGTCTCCACGATTGTATGCCAAAAACATGAAACGCTTCCTAAAGTCCAACCCAGGAATGACTTCCATGGCATACTCTCGCAGGAAGTAGCTACCCATAGGCAAAGACAATGAGTGGTAAATTTTGAAGTCCGTAGTTTTGAAGTTGGTTAGAAAGGGTAACCAAGGCATGTCCATCCCACAATCAACATTATTGTGAAGGTTAATTGCACTTGGAATACCGACACCCAAGATAGAAACTTGCACAATCTCACTGAGGCCTTCCAGTAGAGAGGCATCCAACATTTGGTGACACAACTTTACTATTTGGGGTTTGGTGATATTCAGGTCTAGGAGGGAGGCCACTAAGTGAGATACAACATTTCAATTATTGCTCATCTAGTTCTCATCCTCGATAAAGTCGTGGTTGATGACGCAATGGAATGTAATTACCCAAGGTGGTCACACCTCTTCACTAGGTGCTTGATTCTATCAGTAGTGATCTCCCCCAATAAAGGTGTATTATAGCCTTTGTGGAAGGAGATGAATAGGAGTGCCTAGGCTAGTAGACATAGGTAAAGTAGCAAAGTGAAGGACGATATGGAGATAATGAAAAGGCTGGCTAAACATTAAAGGATTTTTTTGTAATGAATATTGCATTAAGGTGGCATAACTATTTATAGAAAAGGTGTGCCGACAAACCCAAACAATGGAAAGTTAATTTTTGGCTAGACAAAAATAGGAAAAATATCAAAGCAACTAGAGGATGGAGGATAAATCATACAAATAATTTGACACAAGGTCCTAGAAATTAAATTTGGGCATTGGGAGTAAATGCTCACATAAGCTGATCGTTGACATGTGTCCTTTGCCATGATCAATATAAGCTAGATTGCGTATTTGAAAAGACATGGATTAACATGCTAAGACCTAAAAAAATTAATGAGCACATCTTTTCAAACATACCTTGCATCACCTAAGCATGATTGTCATAACTATAAGCACATTCCCTAAGACAACGAGCTTATTTGTAAAGAAAGGTGGCAAAGAGAGTTGTACTAATGCCATTCTCATAGATTTTTCAGTGTTCCTAAGGGATACGAATACCAAAGCCACACATATCACCTCATTGGTAGAATTTAATGGACTAACGGTAAGGGCATAGCCTTAACTGCATGTATGTTCCAAGGGAATTAACTACACCAAAAAGTATATTTTTCTAAAGTAGCAAAAATCAAGTGGTCATTTTTAGCAAAGAAACACTCTTCAAATTTCAAAGAAGCCATGGTGGAGTCATCAATGACTAGAAGAGGGGTTGAAGCTTCATCAAGAAGGCCCGGTTTCACCAATATCTTTGGGAAAAATCTATTTTCCAATGCCTTCGTTCCTAAGGAGCGAATGTTTGAATTTTGTAGAAAGGTGCATGTAGATAGAAGTCTTCCTAAATAGGTGGTGTGAGATGCTATAGACAATATTTTTTATCCGAAATTGCCAAAAAAACCTAAGAGCCTTAGGGAGGGAGCATTTCGAATAATGTTAGATTATGGTGCATCTGAGGGTTTTTCCTCTCAGCTCTAGAATTGTGGTTTTCCATAGTTCATGTTTCCTATCATACACCCATGTCTAGAGTTAGTAGATGCATGTGCCAAAAGGTTCAATAGAGAAACTAGAACCATTGTGTGCAACAAGATCAAGGTGACAATTTCTGCCATGGCCATATGAGATATATGTTGTGTATCCCTTCCAACTGGAGTGTTGAACCATTTATTGAGGAAAATATGGAGATTCTCGAGGAAGAAGTGAACCAAAGAGAAATTTTATTTGAGAATGAGATGAGAGAAAGGTCGTTGAGAGGTCAGTTTGCTTTTCCTCTTGCACATAAATAGTTAAAGAGGGACACACATGATCCTTTCTCAATCTTGGCTTGGAATTTTAGCTTTGTAAATGATGAGGAGGTCCATTCCTTCCAAATGAGTCTATCCCTAATAATCAAATGGGAGAAAGAGCAGAGATATTATGACTATTGATGTAGTAGCTGCAAGCATGTTGGATCAATTGAAGAATTATCATACCTAGTACAAATTTAGGTATTCTTCTTTCTTTGCTCATTTAATTTTGAATCAAAATTTTGGGTTTCTGGAGAAACATTTTCTTGTTTATAGGCTTGATGTAAATGGTTTATGTCAACCAATTTTTTTTATGGACCTATTTACTGTCAAAAATATGTAGCTATTATTGGTTTGTGAACCATTTTCTTAGACCGGTGCACCATCTAATCTACCTCAAGTGGTTAATATTTTCTTTGATGAACTAGATCTTTGATACCATTTTTTGAAGTGCACAAGACAACTAAGAGGGGGTTTGAATAATTTGTATCAAATAAATTCACTTCTAACCTTAAAAAATTCCACCTTAACTCAGTCTATTATTAAGTGTAAACATGAAAATAAAATAATAGAAAGCAACCACCAGAGAAATGATATTTACGTGGAAAATGTAATGAGGGAAAAAACACAGTGAGGATTAGCTCACAATATAGTAATAATGCAATAACAGATATAAAAGCTCACTACCAACAAAGGAATCAATGTCCAAAAGGAGGCTCACTGCCTACAAAAAGAGAAAATATAAATAAATATCCACCACAAAGGTTCCACACATTCGTAACTTGATCAGAAGATTGTAGACACCATTAGTTCATTGCTTTCAGGAATCTAACACATCAAAGTACTACTATCTCAATTTTCTCTTACACACTTTTATTTTCACATTTCTTCACACACTACAGTTACTTGCTTAATGGATGGATGTTAAATTCACAACAACTTGATTTTATTGTATACCATCTTCAACCCTAGAACATTCTCTAAGGTTGGCTATACATTTTTCAAATTACAAATTCAAATTAGGTCGGCTACTCCACATTCCTGCGGTGGATAAGAATGAGAGAGGACCAGCAACACATTTAATTTAGGGTCTGAACAATGTCTTGGATTGATCACATGCTTCATTAAATCAATGCAAAAAAATTATGTAACGTGTGTAGACATGTGGTCGACCAAACCTAAAGAAAACACCAATGATCTTTGAAGTACACACATATCTAGCAAGATTATCACACATGGATCACTCAACATGCTTCACTACAAATTTTACCATCTCTAAGAAACCCTTAGGTATATCCAAAGCAACTGCTACAACCTTCATTTATAGAATACTCTTTAGTAGCTGAACTAGACCAATTGGAAACACACAGGAGCTTTAGAGTAGGTCTTCCGGAGTGCCAAATCATAAGCACATTTTTTAGAACATAGAAACCATCAAAATGAATCATTTCTGAAATCCACAAGATCTGAAGCCAAAATATAAAAGATCGTGGAGCTAAAATATTTCTATGAGTTCACACACTGATGAACATATCTTTCACTCTCCATCAAACTAGAAGCTAAAAATTGAGATATATTACCCATTGAAGCTTATGGGGTATGTGCAAGATCATGATGGGCCAAAAAGTGGTGGTATGTAAATGATATGATGGCCCATTTGGCTGACGACTTTTTTTTACCCAAAATTGATGAAGCGAAAAGGGTTTTTAAAGGAGATTCTTGAAATTCTATCAATATAAATTATGCTTTACTTTGAATTTAATAATAATTATTATTCATTTTATATTTGAATTATGACTAAAGTCCAGATTGATAGGCTAATTGAAAAACATCTATAGCTTTCAAACAGTATCATATTTTTTGAATCTAAAACATGTGTTACATTCTATGATTCACA
The DNA here is from genome assembly GCA_007115665.2 of Sequoiadendron giganteum. Classification (NCBI taxonomy): domain Eukaryota; kingdom Viridiplantae; phylum Streptophyta; class Pinopsida; order Cupressales; family Cupressaceae; genus Sequoiadendron; species Sequoiadendron giganteum. The sequence goes on from CM021105.1 coordinate 146,361,597, forward strand.
TACTATAGGATTAAAAAAAATTGAATTTCATGAATTTTTGACCAAATTAAGGTGGTCAGACATACGATTTTTAATATTTTTTACAATTTGTAATAAAAAAATTATAATTAATTATTTACTTGGAAACAAATTACAAAAAATATGCATCACATTGGGACATGAGTCCTCTACTTATATCTAAAATCTTATAAAAAAAACTATTATCATTTTATTGTGGTTAGGGTGGTCAGACAAACACCTACTTATTTTTTCCCTGAAATTTAAGTACTACTGCATTGAAATTTCAAATTTTTACCAAATAGATCTAAAAAAAAAAGAAAAAACTAGTAGTTTAGAAACTACATTCAATTTTCTATAGATTCTATTCTTACATATTTTTGAATAATATAGATAACTTATTCATTTTTTTATGTGAAGTTTCCTAACTTTGGTTTTCTAAAATTTTATTGCCACTTAAGGGGCTTTTTTCCCATAATGACCCTGCACATACCCTATGAACACAACTATATATCTTCACAGGCATAGGATAAACACAGAAGAAATGAAAAGCACAATACCAGAGAACATTTAGAAAACACACTCAACACTACCTTTATTATTCTTTAAATTTTCTCCAAATCACTTAGCAGAAACACAAATACAACTTCATGAGTATATCTCCTAATCTAAGCAATTCTAAAATATATCAACTATACAAGTACCATATCGAATCAACCTGAAATTTTTTCACATCAATGAAAAAATTAATGAAAACACCACCAAACACATCCATACTTGCAACAAAGGTAAGTCTCACTCCCCCTCTTCTTCCTACCTCTATGTCTCTAGTTACTCCTTTTCTCCCATTCATTGAATAAAATCATGTGTCCACAGACCCTAAGCTTTTGGTACTCAATGAGCCCCCTACTATTTTCAATGCACCCTGTGATGTACCCCTGCGTGCCAAGTGGGCATTATCTTCTTCGACCATTGTTGATTCTTTGGTCACTCTATCCAAGGCCCCTATTGAAAAACATGAAGCATCTATGTTTCCCATTATCCTAGGTCTATCCCTATCTAGGCAAAAATATCTCATTCCATCTGCTTCTCTTTTTACTCCAACTGGTCCTTTAAGGGCCCAATCTAAATTTGGCATCCCACCGTTTTCCATGATTACCCTCCCATTTGCCTCCCCGCATTCTCATATGTTTGATGTATCCCCTTTTGTCACTCTTATTATTCTACCTCCCAGTGCTTCTCTTGTAGCACAAACCATTGATACCCCACACACTCTTCAAGAGAATTTCAAAGCAACTAAGTGAGCTTGACAAACTAGGGAATAAAGAAGGTTGTTCAAGAATGATGGACTTCTAGCCACCAAGAAAAATCAAACTTGTTTCAATCAAGATTGGAATTCTCTATGAATTACTACCATGAAGCCACTCATATCCCCACCCAAATGAAAAATGCAGATGGAGGACTATGACATCAGGGCCATGGGTCAGGATATGATTGAAATTCACCCACGCAACAAGGTGGACCTAGAAAAGACCACTCAGAAGGTAGTATATGTGTATTATGAGAGGTTGGATCAGAAATTAAATAAGCATGAGACAAAGCTAGTGAATGTAAGGGAAACATTGAATAAGATACAAACAAAAATAACATCCCAAGATGTTAAAATCACCCAAATAAGGAAAATACAGAACCAACAGAAGAAAGAAACAAGATCTCTCATGAAGACTCATGGAGAATAGGTTTAACTATATGTCAAGATTGATAGGTTGAAAGTTGAGCTTTCTGTTCAGAGAAAATCACTTAGAGAACCAACGTGCTTAGGAAAGCATGAAGAAAGAGATGGACAATGTCTAATCTTAGGAAAATTTGCAAAAGGCCTAGGTAAAAGCCAAAAGGTTGAGACATGATAAGTAAGAAGTCAAGTACACTTTGTATGCTCATGATCAGGAGATCAGAAAATTAGGTTTCGAGTTGGAAAATTCCCTCAAGGAGAAGAACCAAATGGAGGAGAGTACGAAATAAAAATAAGCTCAACTACATCAAGAGCTAGTAGTTGCACAAATATATGTGACCCTTTCTATAAAGAGAAGGCTAGTATCTGCCTACTAGGAGTGAATCATAATTATGCTAACCATCCTTAAAACAACTCTATATTTTTTGAAGGATGTTCGGGAGTTAAATGAAAGGGTTGGCATGCTAGCCATCTGGATTTTGCAGGAGTATGCCCCCCAAGTGGTAGAGTCCCAAAGTCTAATTTCCAAGCTGTGTGTGCCCACCAATGAGGCTCTGAGAAACGTAGTAATTCAAGATTGAGTGGTTTCCTCTAGAAAAGCAAGTGAATTCGCTCATTGTCACAAGGTTGTAGCAAAGAGCAAGGAATACCAAGTAGTGCTGAATAAGAGGGTTGATGAAATTAAGAAGGATTTTGTTGTCTTGCATAGCTTTGTATTGCCTCGTTTCCTTTCATTAAATGGAGATGTTCTATTAGTTGAGCATATTATAGATGAAATAAAAAATAAGGTTCGAACTTGTACAAAACTCTTAGAATCAAGAAAAATGCCCACTGCTAATGATGTCAAGCATGAGATTCTTTAGCTTTCTCATCTATATTATCACTTGGGATCTATTTTAGCAAGATGGGGATTTTTTTCCTTTAAATAAGTCTTTGAGCTAGATCAAGCATACAAGGTCATTTGTAGTCTTGATCGACCGACTGAAGCAGATTAGGAGATGCAACATTTTTCTTTCTTCAAACTCTAGGAATTTCTAAAGGTCTAGTTTTGTGCCTCTACAAGCAAAGGCCTCCTGTGAGTTGCTATAACTATGAATTAAAAAATTTCCTTAGTCTGTTTATTTTCAAATTTTACATTTGGCTTCAAGAGGATCCACATGCAAAAATAATTTATGGTTCAGAAAGGCACGCAATGCGCCACGTGGTGGTTGCACACATTTTTTTCATCACTTTCCTTTCAGAAGAAAGTTGGCCACGTGTCACCTTGGAAGAATATTTCTCAAAAATTCCTTTCACAAATCTAAGAATACCACTCGCTTGACACGTCATCTCTTCAATGTAAGGAAGGTATTCTTTAGAGATTTTTCTCATCGAATTTTTTCAGAGAATTTTTTTCTTTGGTTTTTAGGAGAAGGACTTGAGTCAATGCTGCCAAACCATGTGAGCGATCAAAAATAATTTTTCCAAGATATTTTCTAGGATCGAAACATTTATGGAGGGAAATCTTGTTAAATATCTAAGGGATATAAATGCAATAGTTGAGAGTTGATGAGCAAGGATTATCATGACCTAATTAAAGATCTATTATTAGATTTTGAGCTATCAGGTGTAGACATCTGGTATTCATTACTTCTGGGTGGAGGTGGTGTTTCTCTCTCCTTGGAGGCTATAAATTTTAGGTCGTAACAAAAGAAAAGGGTTCCTAAAGTTTTCCTTTTGGAAAGAATTTCTTTAGTTTTTCCATAGTTATAAGAAGTATTTTTTAAAAGTTTGTAGAACACTACTTCACTCTTTCACGTTATATCTACTTTAAATCAAACTATTGTTAGATTGGAATACAACCTTTGTTTTGAAGTTCATTTAATATTTGAAGTATGAGCTATTTGGGAGAAATATTTGAAACTATGCATGATATGTGCTCTGTCAATGTTTCTTTCTTTATAGCTTCATCCAGAATAGAACATTGTGTCTAACTTAATATGAATAGTTTGATTATTTGATTTTCATGTTATATGTTTACATGATAAAGTGATAGCCTATAGAAGCTGAATTATGTCATTGGACTTCTTTTTTTTCTTTAAAGGTTATTATTTCTTTGTGTTATGCTATATTAAGAGGAAGAGTTTATGTGACTTTTGAATGTTTTATGTTAACTCTTGAAACTTTTATGTTTTATTAGATCTTAACGAACACTTCCTATGGGAAGATTGAATGACTACACTATGCTTGTATCTAGCCTCTTTTTTTTTCTCTTCCCAACAATGAACGGTTATGGAATTATATTTTTATCATATCATTCATAGAAAATAACTTGAGGTTTTGAAATGTTGTAAAAGTGTTGGTGCATCATCACTTTCATCTTTTATGTTTACATTTCTTTCTACCCTTTTTCCCAAACTCAAAGAAGAGCCAAATTTCTATTAAAATCCTGGAGGTATTCAGTGAGGTACAGATTGGTCCCCCACTCACTAAATTTCCCATAAGAATATCAGAGAGATGCAATATTTGATGATCAACAAATATCTTAGAAAGGAGAAGAGATTTCAAGAGAGAACCCAAGAAGACCAAACATATTGAAAATATCACATTTAAAGAGAGAAGAGGAGGGGGAAGAAGCTTCCCAAGCCATTACAAGGTGTCATGGGCCATTACCACTAACAAAAAGTTGTTTAAAGTGGTAGGGAACCTAGAGAGGGTTGTCTAAACCTTGAAATATCACAAGATTCTAGCATAGTGCATGGACATCTGTGCAATGCACTAGTGTCCAAACACATCATGCTAGAAAATGACAAGAATGAGAAAAGAAAAATTTTTGATGCAAAGTTGATGCGCGAAGGTAGCTATTGAAAAGGGGTCTTGAGAATCCTAAGAAATGAAAAAGGCTGATGTAAGGGCTAAAATTATCCTAGAAAAATAATAAAGGAGTGGACACCAAAGAAGACACAAAAATGTATGTGAAATTGCAAGGGGTGCAATTTTACAAAATTTCTTTTTCCCCCCACTTTAGCAAGCATATGAATCTACAATAATATGCATGGTAAAGGAGATCTAATAACATAAATAAAATCATGATACCAAACGAATATTGTAGAGAAATCAGATAACTCTTTGAACCAAGGAAGCATGCCCCCAAAATGAAGACCTACACAAGACAACAATGTTAGAACATAAAAAGCCATTACATCATGGGATTATAATATAAAATAACACACATAGGAACACAATAAACTAAATGATTTGAGTCATCAATATGATAGAGACCTTGATGTAAAAGGTTTCCTCAATACTATGCATCATCCCTAAATTAAGAAATAACAAATAGAAAAATTCTTAAATGAAGAGAAGAATGTAAGGATTGATTGCTTCAAGAGAATAATGCACCCAAAATTTAGGGAAGCAACCAATGTCAAAGAGAGAAAGAGGTGTATACTTAGGATGAAGAAGATGCAAGTATTCAATCCGATATACATAATTGAGAAGAGGAGAGAGAGATGGCTCCATATGTACTCGATCTTGTGAAGATTTGAACAAATGTTGTATAGGTTCATAGACTTATAGAAGGTGAAAAAAGGCTCTATAGGTGCTTGGTGCTATGGGGTTGAACAAAGAGATCTTGCAGGATAGAATCACATTACATGTTCTCAAACTTGTAAAGGAGGTATCCCCAAGTGCTCTATCTTGAGGGTTTCCTAATGTGAGAGGCTTTACAGAGCTTGATTGGCCCTCATAACTGCTCGGTCCTACAAGGAAATCTTGATGCAAATGATCTCTGTAGGTTCTCAGTCCTAGTGGAGCTTTAAATTTTTTCCCCTTGTAGGTATGTTTTGTCCTCAGATCTCAGTGGTTGGATCATGGGTTTTATTTTCTAGTGTTGAATTGTAATTGATGGTGGTTGGTCACTTAAGTGGTCTTTTATCCCTTTTTGTCATGACTTTACTGGCCCCATTTACCCATCGTTTTTGTCTTTTGCGTTATAACTACATTATTTTTTCATAGTGTCAGGCTATTGAATTATTTTAGATTAAACCTCTAAATAATATTTTTGACCTTGAGGGTCATTTTCTCATCCACCTAGTCAGTCCCTTTCTTTATGAATAACCTTTTCGCATGTGCAGATTGCACGGCTATCGGATGAAGTGATTTTAATCTTGACCGTTGCTCACAAACCTCACAAGGTTTCTATTAATGACACAAATATGGTGCGAGGCATATGATATGTTACCATCTGTCACATTTGATGGTGCGGACCAGTTTTTCTCACTAACCGATGATGGAGGCTGATGCCGACAACTTTTTCCGTACCGACTCATCATGGTTGTTCTTCGCAGACCTCGTCCAATTAAAACGGTAGTTTCAATAATGTTATGAGGTGTGCGATTTTTTGATGCATGGAATCTGATGTTGTGCACTCGTAACTAAGGTGGGGCCCATTTCGTGTTGATGTGGTGCCCAGTAGGTGAATATCTTGTTCGTTTGGTGACTAGAGGGAGAACGTGGCAGTTTAAAATTATTTTGACTAAATCTGAGTCGCTCTCCTAGCCAACATTGCGTTTGATCAATGAATCATATTTAAAATAAATTGGTATTGTACTATAGCCATTTTATCTCACGTGAGTGAATAGTAATGGCCAAGTTCGACTCTGCCTGCATAATTAAATGCTAAAATTTGTGAATTACTATTTTCGTGTTGTATCTCTACATTGAGGAAGAATTTCTTGGTATCGAGTGAAGCAAGCTATGGTTATGATTTCTCAATTTTTCTGCCCTAGATGTTCTGCGAGTAAAACCGTAAGTATCATGTACATAATTTCTTGTAAATTCAGAAGATTTAATGGTTCCTTGCTGGGCAATTTATGATTGTTTCTTTGTTCTGTTCTTGAAGAATTGTTTGAATAGATTCATTTTTAGAGCTTGTCTAGATAATTGTTGGGGATTTTTGAATCGTGAGGTATTTTTCTATTTAAGGCTAAAGGAGAAAATTGTATTTCCTTTCTATCTAAAAATAAGCAAACCCTAGCTCAAATTATCATTTGTCTAGTACAAATGGCACCCAAGGCCCGAAGATCTGGTTCTGAAACCACTACCAGATCTTTCTCCCAAGATATTATTGATTGACAACCCTTTAGTAACAAGAAGCAGGAGGGAAAGGTTTTTTTCTATGAGCCTCGACTCTTGGAAGGATTGACATACAAGAAATGTGAAATTCAAGATGCCGAGTTACCATACACCGAGTGGCAGTTGTTCTCCAATTGGTTTGGGAACAAAAAATTATCGGTTCCTTTGTGTAACCCCTGGAGGTTAGACCGGGGTAGATTGGTGGTGCCTAATGTTTATATGAATGTAGATCTTTTGAAGGATATTGCTTCAAGATATAACCCTGTGGCCTGAATTGTTAGAACACATGCTGGTGTGCAGATGATTACGATAACCAGAGAAGAAATTGTAGAGATTTTCAAATTGCACGAATGGAGTCAAGATATGGTTCCTGTCAACTTTGAGGTTTTCAAACAAGAGTATAGAAATACTAGGGGTTTATTTAGAACATCCCTTTTGATACCTCATTTGGTTGTCTTAGGAAGAGGAAAAAAAATAGAAGAAGGTAATAATTGGTAAGAATGAGTCTGAACCTTTTCCTGTGGACTATTTCTCTAGTTATTTGAAAAATATTGTTTGTGCTTTATTTCAAGTTTCGGGAGTCAGCTTAAAGAAAACCTTGCCTACCGATATTATGTATATGGCAGTAAATCTCCAGCACTCGGGTTTTAATGTAGTATATGATTTTACCACTTATTTGTTAGAGAATATGCACATGGGTCTGGTAGCCCTAAAGGAGGGGAAGAATTGGGTTGGATTTAGATGGTATTCCTTTTTAATCCATGTGTTTCTATCTAGGGTTCAGGCTGTGTTCGAAAAAGATATGGAATTAAAGAAGAAGGAAGGAAACATTGAAATGCCTGTCCAATATTGGACTAGGATTCTTGACATGCATGATCATAAGTTTTATTATGTAACTTTCATAATGTCTTTGGATCTAAAATTGAGGAAGGCTCTGGTTCGTGACCCCCCAAGGATCCCAAAAGAAATTCATGACTTTTTGAGGCTGATGGAGAGAAGGCCTGAATTGAACATAATGCACAATTGGGGAGACATTATCCCCTATCATAATACCATAGTTTTTAGGGTTTTTGGTACTAATTTCAATCCAAAGGTTCTTCCAAGGGAGGTGCCCCTTAGAATTGGATTTTTGGAAATCATGAGGCAGTTGGGGGGAGCTAAGGAACTACACTTGCCAGTTGAACATAAGAAAGGTTCTTTCTTCCCTGAATATACAACATTTGCTAATTTTATTATGGTAAAAGGAGGATGGAAGTATTTCCACATATTACTTGGGCCTTATAGGCTAAGGAATATGTGCCCCAAGAATCATGATCCTGAGGGTTTTATCTTGCAAATGAAGGAAAAACATCCGACAAGAGCTTTTTTCAAGAACTTCTACTTTCCTGAGGACATCATTAGGAATATTTTTGATTTGGAATTACAAGATGAGAGGAAGGAATTATACATTGCCTAATCTAAAATGGTAAAAATTAAGCAGGAGAAGATACCTGGTTTCAATCCCATACCTAATTCTAAAGATGAGTTTAGAAGGGCAATGTATGATATTGATAATTTTGAGAGCTTGGTGGGGGTTTTGAAAGATGAAAGAGTTGTGGAAGAAAGGTGAAAATCACAAACTATCGAGGAGTACAATGAAGTAAATTTAGAGGAGAGGCCTACTTATCAACCTCAAAATAAGATAATGTTTTTTTCTAGAAGAAAGGGAAGTAGGGTTGAGGATGTTGCTAAAAATATTGCACCATATTCTTCAAGGAATTCAGTACCAAATGTTGTTGATTTGGATTCTCCTCCAAGTTTTTCAGAAGAGCCTTACCCACCATCACCAAAGAGGAAAAAGGTTGAAAGAGTAAAGATTGTTGATTGTGATGGTGATGAGGATCATGACATTATTGTGACTCCAAATGAAATGCATCCTAAGATGCCATTGGACCCAGTTGACATTGCAACAGGTTTAGGTGTAGTTTCTTTGAGGCTAGGAAAAGATGAAATTAGAGGAATAACAAGCAATGATGACTTGATAATAGAAGCCTATAGAGAGTTCATGATGGATGAATCTTTTATTCAAACCGGTGCTCTTAAAAATTTTGTGTGGAGAGCACATATAACATTATATGCTGATAAGGTGGCACATGAGAGAAGTCTGCATCCAGAGCTCCTAGAGAAGGTAATTTGAGCTAAGGTCAAGGAATAAATGAGAGACAAATTAAAATAAATAACACTAGAGTAGGGCAGAGCATTGGTTCAAAAAAGTGGAGTATTGCAACTTCCTAAATGGGATATCACTGATGTTGTGGTGTTTGACACAATAAGAATGGATAATAAGCCACTTGTTTCTACTAAAGAGGAGGATACATTGGCACTCAAGGGATCAACCTTTAGTGAGGAATGGGATTCTTTGGCAATATGGTCCCTATCCACTAGCTTTAGAAAGCCAATTGTTGCAAAACCATCCGACTTTAGTGGTCAATTGGTTGTAAGGAGATTTTATAACACCCTAGCATTGGAAGCTACTGATATGGTCGTGAATGTTGCCAAATTAACCAAAGCAACTGTTGAATATTTGACCAAGGACCAGGATACTTTGAGAGGCTAGTATATTGGCATTATTATTGAATATAATAAGAGTCAACAAAATGTAGCAAAGTTAGAAATTGAATTGGCTTTATTAAGGCAACAAATTGATACCATGAGGTCTCAAAAGCAAGCCAGTTCTAGCCACACTATTCTTGACCCACCAGTAGAGCAGTCTATTGTTCCATATAATATGGGACAAGTGCCTATCGCTATTGAGAGGGCTACTAGCCATAAAGGGGAAATTTCTAGAGAGAAACTGATTCATCAGGTTGAAGAATATAAGAAGATGGTAAGGAAAATCTGGGATGCAACAAGGAGAAGCAATGCAGTGATAGTGGATAGCTTTTTGAAACATTTAAACAAAAGTGTCCACAGTAAGCTAAACAATGTTCATTAAAATTATGTCCTAATGTTGCAAGCATTAAAACTATTTCCAAGGGATAAATAATTGGCTATCCCATTGCTAAATAAATGGATCCCTAGAATGGAGAAGTTGAAATTCATGGTAGTAGAGGCGAAACAACATGGTAATAAATATCCTACTATTATAGCAACATATTAATTGGTCAAGGAAATCATTGAGCAAAAGTTTCAGGGATTTCCAGCCCCAATGGAGTCCAAAATTAAATTGCTGAAAGATGTGTATGATGGAAAGGAACTGACCCCATTGCCTCATATTTTACATAGTCAAGATGAAATTAAACCCCTAGACATTTAAAAGGAGAAAATGAACAATATAATGATGTCTCAATCGTATGAGATATACAAAAATGATGACATCCGCATGCTAGAGAATACATTGGAAAAGTTGGCTTTTGTTATAATTTTCTTAGAGAACTTTGATAAAAAGGCTACATCGATAATGGTAAAGTATGCTCCCTATCGAAACAAGTTTGATTAGGTTGTGGCTTTCTAGTGGCCTTTTGAGGAGGATTTTTAATTATGGAAAAAGGTGTTCACTGCTGAACTAGAATTATAAGTGTTATACTCAAGAATTACAACTTGGTCATGTATAATACAAGTCTGGCCTTAGATATTATATTCTAAAACTGCATTCTCCTTTTGACTCCAAGTACAGGGTGTTCAGGTGGAGTTAATACTATAACGGTTAAGCATGTCTTTGATGTATGGGGAGAAGCCTTTGGAGTGATGTTTTCTTTCCTCCTTATCAACTAATGATGATCTTTGTCTTTTGCTCTCCACTCGCATAATAGAATTGTAACTGAATCAGGAGTTAGCGGTCCAATCACAAATGGACATGTGTACTCTCCAACCTAAAGCTTGTTGGCTCCCTTGTTTTATAAAATGGAATTATGGGCCGAGAGAGTGGTCTGTTGAAATATCCAAAATATGAGAAATAAGAGTCAAGTAATAGAGAGAGTATGAATTGTAAGTCTAGGTTTTAGAAGGTTTTGAGTCAAATTGGAGAACTTAGTTAATCATGGGGTTTTTGAGCATGTTTGTATCAAACTTATGAATAATTGGAGTCTATTTTCTCTCCTATATTGTGTTATGTTACATGGATTATTAATGAAATATCGATCAAAGATGATTTTCCTTGATTTTCTTTTGTTCTTTATTGTGAATTATTTTTAACTATAGCTCTGGTTCAAAGGACCAGTTAAATGCTTTTGCTAATGAGGAAGTTCATGCAATATAAAAAATATGAGTCATAAAGGAGTAATAAACTCACTTATGGATATATGGGTCATAATTCTATTCATAATAGATCATAAGTGTTCAAAATGAAATTTACCCTGTAGTTCAGTTTTCTCTTTTGAGTTTGTGCATTAGGATATGGCACTTGAATTTTGATTACATTTTATTCTCACATGTTTTGTGTTATGGCATCAGGATATTTTACTCAAAAAATTCCTATCAATTTAGTTTATATTGAGTTCGCAATTCTCTGTTAATTGGACTTGAGTCTTTTTGAGGAATAGCCAATTTCTTGAAGGATTTCATGCATTCACAAATATTAGGGATCTATATGTTGCTTACCTATGTGCAAATGAATTGGTTAAATGTTGTAAGTTAAGAGAACATGTTAGGGAATACCCTCCCGGATTTTACAGAGTTTGAAGTGTAGGAGAATCAGACTTATTGAAATTCTCAGTAAGTTGGCCATACTTTTCTTGGAATTTTATTATTGAATGTGGCAAGTTCATAGAAGCTTCTAGGAAATCCATGTGGGTTATAGTAAAAAACGCCAATAGAATGGCAACTCCACTGAGGAACTAGCGAATGAAAGGTCTCTAGTGTAGAACTGGTTTTGTTAGATTCATTTGTTATAATATACTAGGTTTACATTGTGTGCCTAATTTTTCATATTTGGCATATGTGTCTAGTTTTCCTAAGTTCTATGTCAGTGTGTCAAGTAATGTTCAAACTCTTGTCTAAAGTCACAAGTGCAAAAGCGAAGTGCAATCACTTCATAATTCCCAATATTTTGGGTGGAGACTCTGATATCTCGAACATAAATATTCATACAAAGTACAAACAAAAACGTGCAAAGAAGAGTCCTCGTACACCAAGGACCATGAAGAAGAATAGAAACTATGCAAAAATGAACCCAGAGCCAATCTAGAGCTTGAATAGGGACTAGACAAGAAATGGGTAAAACTAAATGATACCCCAAGTAAGTGTGTTCTATCTCCTATTGTCTCTTCTCCCACTTTGAATGCCAAAATAAATAGTGTTTTTATTGGTGGAGATTCCTCATAAGTTGTTGTGTCTCAAATGGATCATGGTAGTTTTCCTTTTCAAATGGCTCGAGAAGTTGGAACTGCTATCTCCAAAGAGGAGGAACGATGGGGATTTTGGGAACAAGAAAAGAAATTCCCAGAAGCTACAACACTTGGTACTATGTATTTTTTTATTGGAAAAAATTTCAAACCATAAGGGACCTCTTTGAATGATGAAACACCTTTTTTTCAAGATGAAGAACAAGGAGAGCAACCTTACTATACTCCTGCTCCAAGTGAGGTAGGAGATATCCTTGATAATGAAATGGACATAGACAAGGATATGCAAACCTGAATTGAAGAAGAAGAGAGGTTGCAATTAGCAGAGGATAATAGGGATAGAATAAGAATAGAGAATCTAGAGATATTCTAAGCTAAGCAGTCCGAAAGTAATGCCCAAAAAAATAAAGTTGAAAAGATGAGGGAAGAAGCAGCTAAGAGAAAAACCTTTGAGGAAAAGGTGGCTAAAGCAATTTCTGATAGGGCTCGAGAAGTTTCTAAAGTAATAGTCTCTATTCAAACTTCTTCTACTCCCACATATACCCCTTCCATATCAGCCACCAAAACTTCAGATCCATTTGCTGGATCTAAGAAGACAACCTTTGTAGACCATGGGAAAGCTCATGTTGACCAACCTCAAAAAATTTCTTACAATTTTCCAAATTATAGAAGCCATCTTAATACTAGCGATGAAACAAATAATGAAATTAATCCTAGACCATCGAATTTTCCTCAATATCTTGAGCTCCTAAGATTGCAACTAATAAATTATCAGTTGCTTGCTGATCTGAGAAAAGCCAGAATGGAAGTTTCTAATGCTGAGATGGAAAGAAAGATAGCCTTCTTAAGAATATCTATACCCACTCCCAAAGCTTCTGGTTCAGGAAAGAGCGAGAATGAGTCGTTGAGCAAGAATTATGAGAAGAAAATTCCTAAAGGTGGGGGTGGTGGTAACCAAGGTGGTGGTGGTGGAGGTGAACATAAAACCTTTAGCTCTTACTTTGAGGATGAAGAGGGAAGCACTGGCAAGGATAAACAACAAGGTAGTGGTGATAAGGGTACACAGGGGGACGATAAGAAAGATATTGAGCAACACAACACCCCCAGAAGTGGACATGGTGGAGGAGCACCCCAAATTGATAGATACAGACAATTGTGTTTTGGAAATATTCAAGGATATCCTAATCCAGTTCTAGATAATACACGAAAGAATCTCCCAAAATTCATTGGTAATAATGATTTTAGTGGGGAAGACCATTTGAAATATTTTCAAGGATTTGTTGAAGACATTGAAATATGGGATGATGATGTAGCAATGAAATACTTTATGCAATCACTAGTTGAAGATGCTAGGGATTGGTATAGAGGGTTACTTGATGCTAGTATTGACTCTAGGGATGCTTTTTGCAAAGTTTTTAGGGAACAATACGGGGATCAAAATAACCCCAGATTTAAATTAAATGATTTTAATAACATTACCAAGGGGCATAATGAACTAGTTACTCAGTTTAATTCTCATTTCCAAAAGGCTATGGCAAGAGTTCCTGCATATTTGAGGCCTAATGAGAGTGCATGTTTAGTTGTGTATTGTAGTGCTTATGATGCTAAAATTTTCTATTGTTTAAGAGATAAAGATCCTCAAAATTTGAGGCAAGCATATAAGATGGCAATGAACATTGAAAATAATAGAAGAGATTATGGTAAAGTAGGGAGAAGGGAAGATCCTAAAACTTTTAAAGGTACCAAGAATTAGACTAAAAAGGTTTCTAAACCTTCTTCTTTTGATGAAAATATAGATCAAGTCCTTACCAATTGGAATAATGGAAAACCTCTACAAGGAAACCAAAAAACAATCAAATTCCACCTGATCCTTTATAGAAGCATTCTCTGAATGCCACAAAAAATGTGGAATTTCTCACTCTTCACAACAGTGTGTAGTAGCATAAAATATGGTAGAATCTCAAGATGATCAGGGAGATGCTTAGCCTCCCCAAGATCAGGATACAATGACAAATGTATTATTAGGACCAGCTGATCTGGCCTATGATGATTATACCTCAGATGATGAGCCTTGTGGCATGGATGTTGATTTTCAGAGACAGCATAATGATGTACACCATCAACAAGTATTCCCGAATGAAGGAGACAATGATGAATTTTTTGTGAATGAACTGGAAGTGGATAACACTATTTTATGAAGACCTTCCGATGAAGAAATTGAACAATAAATTGTTGCCTTAGTTGCAAGGGAAAGGAATAACATTCAATTGAGAAACATAACTGTTCTAGGTGATTTAGGTAAGCCTTACAGCCTATTCATAAAAGAAAAATATGTAACTAGAACAAATGTCAATTTGGAGGCTAAGAATGTCATTTCAAAGCCTAAAGAAATAAGGGAGCCCTAGATATGGGCAAAGAAAGTTGATACGAACAAGACAAAGAATGAAGATATACCCCAGAAGATCAAGGACAACAAGCAACACTCCTCTAATGATGAAATTCTCAAAGAAAAAGAAAAGGTAATTTCTGAAATCATAAATTTTCTCAAATTACCAAAGTACACTTCAATAGATATGTTTCAAGTACTTTCACAAGTTAGGGTTACTGTTACTTTCTTGGAAATTATGCATATAGATGAACATAAGGATAATACTATTGCACTTATTAACAGCATTTCTACAAGGGGAAAAAGTAAAGTGGTTTCTGATCAAGTGAAGTGAAAAGAGGATCAAGAAAAGAGAAAAAACGTGGAAGAAAATATTATAGAAAGTCCCCAAATATACTTAGGTACCACTATTACTGCTAATCCCAACCATGTCAATCCTTTTTTCTTAAGTTTGATTATTGATGGGAAAATGTTGAGAAATTGCATGATCGATTTAGGAGCATCTAACAATGTGATGCCAGTAAAAATAATGCAGGCAATGGGATTAAAAGTGGATAGTACGTATGGTAAATTCTATGCAATGGATTCTCAGGAAGTACCTGTTATAGGTATTATAAATAATGTTCCATGTATACCAGCAACATTTCTTGAGAAAGAGCTACATATGAGTGTTATAGTGCTATATATTCCACCTACTTATGGCATGTTGTTATCCAGGCCTTGGAGTGCTTCGATGGGGGAAGAATACAATGTGATTTGTCTTTTGTACATTTACTATTGAACAGAAGGATGTTAAGGTAGATAGAGAGAAGAGATCCCCTCACATGATTGAAAATGTGGAAGAATCACCTGAACCCATTAGAATTAACTTTGTGGAAATTGATATATAAAATTTCTGAGTTGAGGACTTCATAAAATAGAAGAAATCTAATCTGTACCTATTGAAAAGGAAGTATCAAAGATGTCAACAGACGATAATTTATGGATAATGCATTTTGATGGAGCTTGTTCCAAATATGGCTCAAGAGCAAGAATTTTCTCTATTTCCCCACAAGGTAAAACATTTAAATACTCTTTCCTATTGCAATTTTCTTGTACCAACACTGTTACTAAGTATGAAGCTCTCATACTCGATCTCAAGATAGCTTCAAAGCATGGTATGAAAGAATTAAGAGTTTTGGGAGATTATGAGTTAGTTGTGTCCCAGATTAGATCCCACTTTGTAGCTAAACATAAAAGACTTAGGAAATACAAAAATGCAATATGGGATACTATTGAGGGATTTAGTGCTTTTGATATAGAATGGATTGAAAGAGGACAAAATGCTAAAGCTGAATTGTTAGCCAATATAGCTGTCAACCTGGATGATGTCACTTTTGGTGGCATTTCACAAATAGAAGTATAGACTAGGCCTACAATACCTGATAATATATGTAACTGACAAGTGTTTGATGATGACATAAACATACTGAAATTCTTGCATTGTGTGGATTAGTATGAGAGCCAAGAGATTGATTTTGTCTTATTTGTAACAAAAATTGATGGGAAGGAGACCCTATCTGGGAAGGAAGTGATCCAACTCAAAACTAACACCATCCCTAGGGGTCTTGTTGCACTTGAAATAATTTTTGATGGCCCGGATATGTCAAATACTAAGCAAGCATCTCCTCATAAAGAGGATCTAGAAGAAATAAACTTAGGAAAGAAAATGAAGCCACATGTTAGAAACATGTTGATTACCCTGCTTAGGAAATATAGACATGTTTTTTCTTGGTCCTACGAAGACCTTAAAGAATATAGGGAGGACTTATTCTAACATGAGATCCCATTGAAACCTGATATGAAGCCTTTCAGGAAAAAAAATAGACTGGTTAACCCCACCCTGCAGCCCAAAATGTAGGAAGAACTTGCTAAGCTAAGGGAGGGAGGAATCATCAAACCAATTAGACACTCATCTTGGGTCCCTAACTTGGTACCTGTTAGAAAGAAAAATGGAGATATCAGGTTTTGTGTTGATTTTAGAAACCTGAATGTTGCTTCTTTAAAAGATAATTACCCATTGCCTAATATGGAGGCTATGTTACAAAAATTTACAGGATGTGAATTGCTATCTATGATGGATGGATTCTCTGGGTACAACCAAGTAATGGTTAAAGAGTCTGAGCAATTCAAGACTGATTTCACCACACCATGGGGAACATATGTGTATGTAAGAATACCATTTGGATTAATAAATGAAGGATAAACTTTTCAAAGGGCTATGGATCTAGCCTTTGCTGATTTCATTGATTTGTTCCTTTCCATTTACAAAGATGGTCTTACTGCCCATAGAAAAAGTGAGGAGGATCATTGTCCTCACTTAGAGAATTTTTTTATCAAAGCTCTGGAATATGGGATGTCTTTAAATCCTAGGAAGTGTGCCTTTGGGGTGAAAGAAAGAAATTTTTTGGGACATATGGTTTCAAAAGATGGGGTGAAGATTGATCCAAAAAGGGTTACTTCTATTGATAGAATTATGCAGCCAAGAAATGTAAAAGGCATCCAATCTTTCTTTGGACAAATAAATTTTCTAAGAAGATTTGTCACAATTTTTTCTGAGATTGTCCGCCCAATATCAAAGATGCTAAAGAAGGGAGAAAAGATAATATGGATAGGAGAACCATCCAAGGCTTTCCAGGCTATCAAAGATGCAATTAAGAAGGCCCCTATCCTCAAGTCGCCAAATTATTTAAAACCATTCTAGTTGTTTACTTTTACATCTTTTCAAACTATAGTTGGTGTGTTGTTGCAGAAAAACAATGATGGCTTTGAGCAGCCAATTGAATTCTTCACTAAATCATTGCAGGCTACAGAATTGAAATATGACATATTTGAAAATCAGGCATATTCCTTGGTAAAGGCAGTTAAGAATTCCAAACCTTATTTAATGGGAGCAACTGTTATGGCATATGTACAAACGGCAATAGTTAAAGATATTTTCACCCAACAAGAGACTACAGGAAGAAGATGAATTGGATAAATAGAATCCAAGAGTTTAACATTGACATAAAAATTACCAAGCTTGTAAGAGATCAAGGTCTAGCTAAATTAATGGCCGAGGCAAATCTAGAGGTAAATCAAATAAATCAGATAGAGCAACAAAAAATTGTGCCTATTTGCGATATGCAAACTTGTGGTTGGTAAAGGAGGATAGTTGAGTATTTACAGACAATCCAATGCCCTAAAGGTATGCCCATTACTGAGAAAAGAACTCTCAAACTGCAAGCAATTAGATATGCCATTATTGAGGGTGAGCTCTGGTGGAGGAATTCTGAAGGTATTATACTCAGATGCGTGGATGGAGACCAAGCTAGAGATTTACTGATAGAAATGCATAAAGGAGCTTGTGGAGGCCATTACATGGCTAATACAATGACTCATAAAATTCTAAGAGCAAGATATTGGTGGCTTACTATGTTCGAGGATGCCCATAGATATGTTAAAAAATGTGATGCCTGTCAGAGGTTTGTTGGAAAGTTAAAGTTTTCTGGGAATTTTCCATTGAGACCAGTGTTTGTTTCAGCTCCTTTCAAGCAATAGGGTATTGACTTCATAGGGGAGATATCTATAAAATCTAGTTGAGGACATGCATGGATATTGGTGGCAACTGATTACTTTACTAAATGGATTGAAGCAATCCTAGCCAAAAGGGCCACAAGTAAAGTTGTTGATTTTTTGACTGCAAATATTTTAAGTCATTTTGGGGTACTTGAAAGAATTGTTTCAGACAATGCTTGTGTTTCAGATCTAAAGAGTTTGTTAATTTTTGTGATCAATATGATATAACTATTTCATATTCTTCCCCTTATCATCCCCAAGGAAATGGATAGGCAGAGTCCAATAATAAGAGTTTGATGAAGATCATCAAACTCATGATTGAGAAGAACAAAAGGGCTTGGGATTCAAAATTATTGGCACTATGGGCTGATAGGACAATAGTCAAGAAGGCAATTGGTCATTCACCTTTTAACCTAGTTTATGGGATGGAAGCACGTATCCCATAAAATAACCTGATAAAGATGTATGAATTTGTCCAAGAATATGATGATGATATATGTGATGAGATGCAACATAGAATGGATGAATTAAGTCAATTGGATGAAACTAGAAGAGAAGCTCATAACAGAAATGAAAAATTACAACTTCAGGTGAAGCATCTTTATGACAAAACGATAGTTGAGAGAAAATTTGATATTGGAGCAATGGTGTTGCTCTAGAATGCAAGATCAAAAGATAAGGGCAAGCATGGAAAATTTGATCCACTTTGGATAGGCCCATATATAATCATGGATACACATGGCAAAGACTCATATTTTTTATAGTCACTTGTGGGTGAATTTTTGGAACTGCCAGTACATGGTCACTTCTTGAAATACTATTTCTCTTGACGTAGCTCTTTTTCCATGTACATTGTATAGTCTTGTAAGTAGTGTATATAGGTGTGTTTCTTTTTGTTTTTGTTTTTTGTCTCCTTATCTTGTCCAGATGGGTCCTTGAATTTTGGTTCTCTCTGTATTTGGTCTATGTAACCATAGATTCTAGAATCTTGCTATACCTATAGGGGGCATAAATCCCTAGTCAGAGCCACTGGTGGAGCTTTTAATTTTTTCCCATTGTAGGTATGTTTTTTCCTCGGCTCTAAGTGGTTGGGTCATGGGTTTCCTTTTCTGGTGTTGAGTTGTAATTGACGAGGGTTGATCACTTAAGTGGTCTTTTATCCCTTTTTGGTCATGACTTTACGGGCCCCGTTTACCCATCCTTTCAGTCTTTTGCCTCATAACTGCATTATTTTTTCATAGTGTCGGGTTATTGAATTATTTTAGATTAAATCTCTAAATAATATTTTTGATCTTGAGGGTCATTTCCTCGTCCACCTAGTCGGTCCCTTTCTTTATGAATAACCTTTTCGCATGTGCAAATTATGCGACTGTCGGATGAAGTGATTTTAATCTTGACCATTGCTCGTAGACCTTGCAAGGTTTCTGCTAATGTCACAAATATGGTGCAAGGCATATGAGATGCTGCCATCTGTCACATTTGATGGTGGGGACTAGTTTTTCTCGCTAAATGCTAATGGAGGCTGATGTCGACAGCTGTTTCCGTACCGACTCATCATGGTCATTCCTCATAGACCTTGCACAATTAAAATTGCAGTTTCAATAATTCTACGAGGTGTGCAATTTGGTGATGCATGGAATTCGATGTTCTGCGCTGGTAACAAAGATGGGGCACATTTCATGTTGATGTGGTGCCTGATAGGTGAATATCCTATTCATCTGGTGATTGGAGGGAGAACGTGGCATTTTCAAACTATTTTTACTAAATATGAGCTTTTCTCTTGGCCAATGTTGTGTTTGATCAACGAATCGTATTTAAAATAAACTGGTATTGTACTATAGCCATTTTATCTCACACGAGTGAATAGTAATGGCCGAGTTTGACTCTTTGTGCATAATTAAATGCTTAAATTTATGAATTACTATTTTCGTGTTGTATCTCTACATTGAGGAAGAATTTATTGGTATCGAGTGAAGCAAGCTGTGGTTACGATTTCTCAATTTTGCTGCCCTGGATGTTTTGCAAGTAAAACCATAAGTAGCACATATGCCATTTCTTGTAAATTTAGAAGATTTTATGATTGCTTACTGGGCAATTTGTGGTTGTTACCTGTTCAGTTCTTGCAGAATTGTTTGAATAGATTCGTTTTTAGAGCTTGTCTAGATAATTGCTGGGGATTTTTGAATCGTGAGGAATTTTTCTGTTTAAGGCTAAAGGAGAAAATTTTAATTTCTTACTATCTGAAAATAAGCAAATCCTAGCTTGAATTATCATTTGTCTAGTCCAAATGGCACCCAAGGCCCGAAGTTCTGGTTCTGAAACTACTACCAAATCTTTATCCAAAGATATTATTGATTTGTTACAATGCTCTACTAGCAAGAAACGGGAGGGAAATGTTTTGTTCTATGGGCCTCGACTCTTGGAAGGATTGACAAAAAACAAATGTACAATTCAAGATGTTGAGTTACCATACACTGGGTGGCAGTTGTTCTCCAATTGGTTTGGGAACAAAAATTTATCGGTTCCTTTGTGTAACCCCTGGAGGTTAGACCGAGGTAAATTGGTGGTTCCTAATGTTTATATGGATATAAATATTTTGAAGGATATTGCTTCAAGATATGAGTTTGTGGCCCGAATTGTTAGAACACATGTTGGTGTGTAGATGATTAAGATAACAAGAGAAGAAATTGTAGAGATTTTCAAATTGCATGAATGAACTCAGGATATGGTTCCGGTCAACTTTGAGGTTTTCAAACAAGTGTATATAAATACTAGGGGTTTGTTCAGAACATCTCTTTTGATACCTCATTTGGCTATCTCAAGAAGAGGAAAAAATCAGAAGAAGGTAGTAATTGGAAAGAATGAGCCTAAACCTTTTCCTGTGGACTATTTCTCCAGTTATTTCAAGAAGACTTTTTGTGCTTTATGTCAAGTTCTGGGATTCAGCTTAAAGAAAACCTTTCCTACCGATATTGTGTATATGGTAGTAAATCTCCAACACTCGGGTTTTATTGTAGTATATGACTTTGCAACTTATTTGGCAGAGAAGATACACATGGGTTTCGTAGACCTAAAGGAGGGGAAGAATTAGGTTAAATTCAAATGGTATTCCTTGTTAATCCACATGTTTCTGTATAGGGTTCAATTTGTATTCGAAAAAGATATGGAATTAAAGAAGAGGGAAGGAAACATTGAAATTCCTGTCTAATATTGGACTAGGATTCTTGACATGCATGATCATAAGTTTGATTATGTAACTTTCCATAATTTCTTTGGATCTAAATTGAGGAAGGCTCTAGTTTGTGACCCTCCAAGGATCCCAAAATAAATTCATGACTTTTTGAGGCCGATGGAGAGAAGTCCTGAATTGAACATAATGCACAATTGGGGAGACATTATCCCCTATCATAATACCACAGTTTTTAGGTTTTTTGGCACTAATGTCAATCCAAAGGTTCTGCCAATGGAGGTGCCCCTTAGAATTAATTTTTTGGAAATCATGAGGCAGTTAGGGGGAGCTCATGAACTACACTTGCAAGCTAAACAGAAGAAAGGTTCTTTCTTCCCTGAATATACATCATTTTCCAATTTTGTTATGACAAAAGGAGGATGGAAGGATTTGCACATATTACTTGGGCCTTATAGGCTAAGGAATGTGTGCCCTAGGAATCATGATCCTGAGGGTTTTATTTCTCAAATGAAGGAAAAACATTGGACAAGAGGTTTTGTCCACAACCTCTACTTTCCTGATGACATCATCAGGAATATTTTTGATTTGGAATTACAATATGAGAGGAAGGAATTATACATTTCCTACTCTAAAATTGTAAAAACTAAGCAAGAGAAGATACCTAATTTCAATCCCATGCCTAATGCTAAACATGAATTTAGTAGGGAAATGTATGCTATTGATAATTTTGAGAGCTTGGTGGGGGTTTTGAAAGATAAAAGAGTTGTGGAAGAAAGGGGAAAATCACAAACCATCGAGGAGTACCCTAAAGTAAAGTTAGAGGACAGGCCTACTTATTAGCCTCAAAAGAATATAATGGTTTTTTCTATAAGAAAGGGAAGTAGGGCTGAGGATGTTGCTAAAAATATTGCACCATCTTCTTCAAGGCAGTTAGTCCCAAATGTTGTTGATTTGGATTCTCCTCCAAGTTTTTTAGAACAGGCTTGCCCACCATCACCAAAGAGGTAGAAGGTTGAAAGAGTAAAGATTGTTGATTGTGATGGTGAGAGGAACCTCACCATTTATTCTTGAAGGATTCGATGTGAGAGGAAGTTCACCATTAACTAATGCATCCTCTCTAGAAGAGAGTGCATTGGAATAGAGAAGCGATTCATCATTAACTAATGCATCATCTCTAAAAGAGAGTGTATTGGGATGAAGAGAAAGTAGGGTAACATTAAGAAAAGTATCAATGATTTCATCTTCATACAAAAAAATATCCTTTGAAGCAAGAGGAATTTATGAGAAATATCAGAGATACTGAGTGATATCAGAAAAGCCTAGTCACCATCACTTTCATGAAATGGAACATCATTAATAGTTTCAAAAAACTAGATACTGAACTGATAAAAGAGGATATTAAATTCATCTTAAAAATAGTAAGCTAAATATGAAAAAAAAAATCAAACAAGTTGGCCTAAGGCCAGTGTATCACTTTGATAGCAAGAAATGGGGTTCAAGGCATCACCCTAAATAAATAATTAAGGAAGGTGTTTTCTTGTCAAGTTCACCAAAGTGTAGAGAAGGTGGATTTAGTACTCATGATTCTCTTTATTCTCAAGAGAATACAAAGGAGTGAACTACCCAAAACTACCTCAAGTAATAGAGTGAGAGTTTCAATTAGAAAGAGAAAACCACATAAGTTTTCTAGACAAACTAGCAAGTTTTTTGACAAAGGAAACAAGCATAGAGTTTGAACTACAACATGGCATGATTTTGTCCCGTATGGACTAAAAAATGAGAATGTCTTAGAACACAACAAAGTGACTACTTCTACTCTAACTGCTAAGAAATCTTGAAATGAAAGAAAGTAAAAGAATATGATAGAATTGAAATGAGGTAAAGTAAATCATAAGACTAAAGAGGATAAAGAAATTTCTCACAATAATCCAAGTAATGAAGCCTAAAACAAGTAAATATCTTCAATACCTATACACATAAGACCGAGGGAAAAATATTGGGGTTGTTTAGGGGTTTATCATAGTCAAAGCCCATTCTAGTGTTCCCACCACAACAAAAAACTAGATAGATAGAGATAAATAATAAGAAAAAATGCAATGAACGTAAGAGTGATAAAAGTAATCATTTCTTAAGGAGGAAAACCCGTATCACAAAATAAACATACAATAGATAAGGGATGTCAAAAATCCCTAAATTCTCAAAGATACAAGGTAAGCAAGATATCACTTACAAGGCTTGAGGAAGCATAGGAGATAGATAGATTTATGAGAGATAAGAGAGTTACAAAGAGTGTTGTAAGAAATTGAGAGCTTGAGGTTGTTGTAGAAAGCTGTAGAGGGCTATGTAATTTTGAGAAGATAATTTCCAAGAAAGGAGAATAGAGTTCACGATAGAACCCAAGAAGATGAAATAAATTGAAAATATCACATTTAAAGAGAAGAGGATGGAAAAGAAGATTCTCAAGCCATTACAAGGCATCTCAGGTCATTACCACCGATGAAAGTAGTTGAAAAGTGGAAATGATCTTGGATATGATTGTTTGAATGTTGAAATGTCATAGGATGCTAGCGTGGAATGTGGGCATTCACACGACACACTAGACTTTGAACACGTTATGCTACAAAATGACAAGAACAAGAAAAGAACAAGGTTTGATGCAAAGCTAATGTCAAAGGTAGCTACTGAAAAAGGGGTTTTGAGCATCCTAAGGAGGGAAAAAGGTTGATGCAAGGGCTAAAATGGGCCTACACAAATACTAAGGGAGTGGGCACCAAAGAGGACAAAAAAATGTATGTGAAATTGCAAGGGGTGCAATTTTACAACATTAAAAGAACATTGGTCTATGCTCAATCATTTTCTTGCTAACAATACTCCAAGAAAACATGATAAAATATATATGAAAATCCAATCCCATTCAACACCAATGTCGAGATAGGCACAAGGAAACAATAGGGAATTTAACCATTATGAAAATAAAATTTAGAATCATGTAAGAAAATCCATAAATATGATTATAAATATAGTAATTTAAATTCAAACATACCCAGTTATTTATATTCAGGTCTATAAAAATGTTGGCACCCTTACAAGAAATTGTATACATCTAAAAATGGTCACATTAAATCAATTTTGGTAATTAATTTAATACAAGTTATTTAATTAATCTTCTAATTTCATCTACATATAAATAAATTTAATTATTTATTTATATTGTTCACTTTCTAATTCTTTTGTTTTAATTAAATAAATAATTTTATTTAATTACTATCATTTTCTATCTTCCTCTTAATGAATAAAATAAATTTTATAATTTATTTAAATTAATTATCATATTACTTTAAGTTTGAATTTTTCAAGTCAAATAAATATCTTCTAAATTCATCATTATTTATAATTCTTCACTCCACATATAATTAAATATTTTAAATATTTAATTAAACACCTTTTGTCCTCTTTTCACACATAATTAAATATTAAATATTTAATTATGGAGGTTTATAAATCCACATGTCACATATAATTAAATAATTTAATTATATAATTATGGATTTAATCTTCAACTACCAACTAACTCATAAATTCTAATGCCAAATGGCTACTTTCCTTCATTTTTTAATGGAGAAGGTTGTGTAGGAGGAAACATTTTCCCTCTTTCTCTCTAGCTTCCATTTTTCTATCCAACTTCTTGATCTTCCACCGTTCATATTACCAGGCTCAATTTCAACCATCGATCTTTGCCAACTAGGCTTTTGCCTGCAAAATTCTATAACTACAGCCTCTTTGTGATTTGAAAAGGATCTAATCAAAACTATTTGCATAGCATGACAATTATAGTTGCATTATTGATCACTTAGCAATCTTATCATCCTAGATTTCTTGAGCGTAGCATAGCATCTTAGCTTTATCATTTTAGCATAAGAAATCATGGTAGAATAATTTCGCATAATCTATTTTAGTTTCATATATTAGTTTCATTATCTCATATCAATTTAGCATAGCAATGCATGTTGCATATAATCTCATTCTCTAGGTTATCATTTTGTTGAGCCTTTTCTTACACAATCTGAGAGCAAGAAGCTTAAAACGAATCCTTGGAGATAGAGGACAATGGGACGTCTTTGAAGAATCTATTGAGCTTAGATTTTTTTTGTCTTTAAATTATATTTCTTTGATACAATTTCGCATTGGTGTGTTTGTTTAGCTTATTATATTATTCCACATATTCAGACACATTTTTTTGTGCCCACTATGGGGCCATTGCCCCATTTTTAATATTTTATTGTAAGTTTTCTAGCAGGTTACAAACTGGACTCATAGTTTAGCGCATATAAGACCCATTTTAGTGCATCCATTAAACAGTTTAGAGCATATGATGCCTATTTCAGTGCATAGCTACTCTATTTTAGTGAATCTATGTGTTCTTTCAATGCATAGGTACTCTATTCTAGCACATCCCTGTGTTTATTTTAGTGCATATATGTTATGTTTTAGCGCATTTCTATGTTATTTTAGTGCATCTAGGAGACTATAATTTTTAATCCTGATTTTGATGCGTCTGCAGATAGAGATTAATACTTTCTGCATAAGGTTAAAATGAAGCAATCCTAGGATAGTCACCAAGCAATTGATATATCTTGGATAAAATGAATCTCATGTCTTTTGCAAAGCAACATCTTCACTTAGCTTATAAAATTTGTCATTTGGGATTAAAATTGAACAAGATTATCTGTTATGGTTGTCAAGTGATAGGACTATACTCTCCCCTTAACTAGGTGATCAAAATGCCAAAATAATCTTTTCATTTCATGTATTTTATTATTTATTAAAACCTTTAGTAGGCTTGCTCTTGTGGGAAAAATTACTCACCCAAGAGGAAAGACCTAAGTGGGAACCCCTAAAGCCAAGGATTCCAACCCACTATAATCAAAAGCGAGTTGTTGATGAAAATATACTCGATAGTATTGTGCAAGATAACCATCCCCATATCCTTTTTTCTAAAGGTTGGGAGGTCTCTTGAGGGATTATATCATTTGCTACACTCAACAAAAACCCTTACTACGAACCTTAGTGTAGAAGCTAACCGAGTCAGTAGCCAAACATTATAATACTCACAGTGCAAGGGGAGGGAAGAATATGCCCCCAAGATACTCACCATATAATAGCCAAGGACTGTTTTCTCAAGGGATCGAGAAATCTAACTTTGAGTACACACCTAGAAAAGACAAAAACATGGGCACCCTCTAGGGGGTGACACAGTTGTGTGAGTTGACACAATTCTAAGATGTGGGTTGTGATGATTATGATGAATTTTTTTACCATTAAGAGTGAGTCTTCTTCAAGTGCTTTATTTTTCAAATACCAATGGAAATTACAAATAACATACACTTATTGTTTAGATTATAGGAGTTTAAAAACAAATTTCTTCCTACTATATGTTGTGGTTTTCAAACATTAATATAGATAAGATCATTCAATTCATTAAATTGTCAAAAACATGTCTATTTCAGCACATTGACTTAATATTTTAGCGGATCCATGCTTTGCTCTAGCACATTAATGCTCTGTTCTAGCACATCTATGCTATGTTTTAGTGCATTTATGAAAAAAATTAGCGCATCCATGCAATAGTCTAGCACATCAATCTAATTTTTTAGTGCATTCATTGAATATTTTAGCGTATCCCTGACATAGAGTAGCACATCTATTTTCTGAATCAAATAGTCTTTTGACACAATCTACCACCAATTCTGGTCTATTCTATGCTTAGGGTATGGAAATCTACAACCTTTGTTAAGAAATCCCTTGAGAAAAGGCTAAAGAAACCAAAAAGGCCCCTTAGCTACAAGAATCTTTTGAAAAGGAGACACTATTTATACCAAAGTCAGAAATTTTTTCTTGAGCATCAAAATTTTATCCATAGATATCATGACTTTACTAGGGGATTTACTGATGATTTTGCTTTAGAGCCTTTATCTTCACAAGCTTTATTTCACTGAAGAGCTCTTTCACAGAGGCATAATCCTAGTCAGCTCATTCATCCTTCTTTCATCCCACAACCCACAATTCAGTATTCCAATCATCCAAATCAAGTGTTGCAATAGAGAACTTGGAAAAATTAGGCTTTTACAAAATCCTCATTTTCCCAAGTTAAGATTAAAACATCAAAAAGTGTATCATCAAATCCTTTTCTATTTTTTTAGTTTAATTCCCATAACAGGATCATCATCCTTCATCTAGGGAATCATAAATAGGCATCTTGGTAACAACAAAAAAATAACAAAATCTAAAAAAGTGGAATAAAAATAAATGGTGAAAACCTGGCAAACAAGCTCTATTTGTGATTTAGTTGGCTCCTCCATCTATTAAGTAATGTCCTACATCATATCCATTTTTTTTTATCAACATCAAATCCATCACTTTCCATTATATCCCCATTATGAACACAACATTTCCTAAAGAGACAATGATTTCATCATGGCTTGATGATCACTGTAATATTCCTAGCAGTAGGTTGTGTCTAATCTAGATTCAAAGTCCAAATCATTGGGGGAAATTGACTTTTGATCTTTTAAAGTAGACAAATAGAAACATGTGTCAAGTATCTGAATATCACATCAACATCGAATATCCAATCAAGTATGGTCAAAATAGCTAAGAGACATGTCACAAAATGAAACTGAAACTGATTGGATGATCTTAATCTAAATAAAATGATTGGAACACTTAAAGCATAAGTTGGCTTGTTGTTTTGAAATTTGATGACATCATATCTTTGGAGTGACTCAATGATGTACTGAAATAGAGTCACAAGGAAGGAGTGTGATTTTTCTTTGTTTTCTATCTATAGGTTAATCATTATTATTGTACAAATTTATTATGAGCCATGGTTTACAAAAGTATCAATGATGACATTTTAGAATTTGCATAGGAAAAGGATTAACTTTTGTCTATTTACGCAAGCAATATTCAGGTCATCTTGGTTCAATTATACCTCGATGCTTGTATTAACTTTCTATATCAAACATCATGAAATTTTTACTTAGGAAATTATCAAGGTGGATCTACCTTATTATTCTTGTACTAACTTCCAACATTTTAAAAATCTCAATGATGATAAACAAGCATAAAGCTAGTTCACAAAATGACAGTAGTGTGTAGTTCATTTTGCATAGTTAAGTTTTCAGGATTAATATAGATTGCATTCATTTTGCATTTTTTTAATAGATTTTTGGAGTTTTGCAAAGATATATATCTCTTTTGAAGAAAATATTTAGTACACTTGGACATTGGTGGAAATAATTTTCATATTCATATCATCATTTCATATCATATCATTATCATTATCATTATTAGTTTCATATCATTTTCACATCTTTTCATATCATTTCATATTCACTTTCATGACATTTTCATAACATTATCATATCATCATTTTCATCATTATATTCATTAACTTTTCATATCATTTTCAGTATCATTTTCATGTCATTATATCATTCATTCATTATCATTTTCATTCAATTCATAAATCATTCACTTTCATTTATCATACCATTATTATACAAAATTTTCATATCATCATTTTCATGATCATTGTTATCATCTCATAATTTCATTTTCCCATCATATCAGATCATCCATATCAATATCATATTTTCACATCATTTTTATCATTATCATTGCATTTTCATTTATCATTCATTCATTACTTATCATTTCAACTCATTCATTTATTTCCATTCATTATAATTTTTTATTTACATTTAACACATCCACATCACTGCATTAACATATATAACCATACATTGGAAAATAATAAAATACATCCATTGCATCGAATTTTTTTTGCATCCATACATTTTACATCATAAGACATCATAAAAGTCATTCACATATCATTCATATCATCCATCATAACATATTTTTCATATTCATCAATCATAAAGTATGTAAAGTTCATATACAGGTCATCACATCATAATCATATACAAGTCATAAAAATCATTATCATCACTATCATCATATACATAAACATCATCATCATCATATCATGTGCATAAACATCATCAAAAAAAGATCATTATCTATAAAATTGTATCATCATGACATAATCATAAGAAAAATGCCATATAGAAATAAAAGTGCATACATAGACATCCATCATAGCATAGTAAAAGACACATGCATATAAGATCCGAAATAACCACTGCATATCATATAATCTCATCAAATAAATGTCCAAATGAACAATGATACCAAATGTCGAGAGAGATACATAAAATATTATAAAAATGATGTATACAAAGTCATCAATGAGGAGCATAAGAATGAGGACTGTGGCTACTACTGCCTTATGAATTAGTAGGTCTAGTTGGATCTCTGCCACCTGTACCACTTGTCTCTCATCGGCTTGACTACAATATACTCTCGGTAGCACTCCTAGAATGACTGTGGGAGTGAGGACGAGATTTGGTGCCTGACTGTGTAAAGGCTATCCTCTGCTCGAGAGGCACTACCTCATACTATCTCATCCTATAGTAATTGGCCTCTGGAGTAGTCTCTAGTCCCTCTACAAAAACCTATTTAATGGAGGTTCCCTCTATATATCTCAATAGCCTCTCTGCTATTCCCTTTGCCTACTGACAATGTTGTCTCAAATTATCTCACTCAATAGTCAACCGAGCTACCTGTAGGTTTGGGAGTGGTGGTTGTCCCATTTGTTCTTGTAACTAAGTGATAGTGGCCTAGACTTATATTAATTGGCTCTGAAGATCCTGTACCTATGTTTGTAGTGCATCAATCTGGCCCTGGTGCTCTCGGGATGGAGCCCTGATAGTAATGTGTGATGGACCTATAGCTAGTTGCTCAACTATACTCACTATCCTCGACCTGGTACTGATTTGAAAATAAAAAATGGGTAGTCTCCTCCCACCATCTCCATCATCTCCATCATCATCATCATCATCATCATCATCATCATCATACTCACTACCATCCCCCCTCATCTCTATCAATATCCATATCCTCACCACCACCAACATCCTCTCCTCCTCTGACAGGATTCTCTGCTTGTGCCTATGCCTCATCTCTCTATTGTTTTTGTGCATGTTGTAGTGCTGGTCCATCAAGCAATGGGGTGGGATCATAAGGACTCATCAACCTCAGGCATGGGTGTGTATAGAAGTACATTGCGACTACTCTATCATATGAGAATCTATAATGTTTGGCTTGTAATCCCAAAACTTTGGCTGTAAACCTAGAAACTCTGCCCTGGCTTCCTCGTAGGGAATAAATGGGCCCCACTTTGCAACATCCTCCCTTCATCTTGCATAATGGGTAACACCCTACGTAATCACCTATACCCTACAGAACTTTCTAAGTACTCGCATCACCAAAAATCTCTCAATAATGAATGTGGTCCTCCCAATCAAATATATAGATATACCATAGTAGGGAAACTCAATATCATCCTCATCCTAGGCCTCACAATCTACATAGGGCCTCTAGATGACAATATCCATATCATCTAGTACTCTCCTCTAGTACTCCAACTTTCCCAACTTAGGCTAGACAAGTGGACCTGAGTATGCATAAACATATGGCCGACCAATGGGGTGATATCTCCCTGCAAAGGGATGGGTGATAGCAATATGCTCCCACACCCAAATCTATAAGAGTGTAACCCCAGAAGATATACTCTTCCCACATGTATATACCACCAGATGAAAATTGTGGTATAAGTGGGCTAGCATGCATGAACCCCATGCATACCTCGTTTGATGTAGGATCATGTCCTCTAAAATATGATCCCAACCAATAGAGAATCTCTTCGACCTATGGCCAGGACAAAAAAAGACACCAATGAAACCAGCCAATACTGAGGGAAGTGGGGCATAACTCTCAACCATCTCCCTCCAAGGGATCTCATACCCACAAATACCTAGATCCTTAAACACTCTTCATAAAGCATGGGTCCCACCAACCACCTTGTGGTCATAGACCACAATCTCACCAACCAATGGGATCCCTAGTATCCTATATACATCCTCAAGTGTGACTGTAATCTCTCAAGTGGGCAAATCGAAGGTTTTATGCTCATTGTTCCACCACTCGGATAAAGTTGTCAACAATGCCTTGTTGACCCTATACTGTGGGATCCTAAGCAGTGAACCTTATCCACATCTGGAAAAAACTCCAATCTCAAGCTGAGATAATTTGGGAATCATCTCCTAGGTCCTAGGAAATATCTCTCTGATCTGGAGGATCTTAAAATCCTCCTATAAATAATATCAATACCAAGTCAATTAGATCACATTATCAGAAAAGTACATCAATCTCTCAAAAATTAAAGCAATCATGTGAAATGAAATGCATCATCAATATCAGTATCAAATCATCATTTTACTATTTATTTTTCATTTTTGAAAGAAAATTTATCAAAATCAACATTGGAAAAATATCAAATCATTTTACTATTTGTTTTTCATGAGACATGAGAGAAAATTTATCAAAATCACACATCAACAACATATCATCTCATCATTACTATTTGTTTTTCAAGCATGAAAACAAATTTATCATCAAAAATCAAATCATATCAGTTCATCTCTACTATTTTTTTTTCATCAAGAATGAAGACAAATTTATCAACCAAGCAACATCAAATCAATCATTTTACTACTTGTTTTTCATTTTCAACATGAGAAAAAACTTATCAAATCATCATCAAAATCAGATCAATTATCCTTGATGCTACTCAGTTTTGTCAAATCAGTTGTCTAATATAGAAACAAACATCAGGACTTCACAAATTGAACTTCAAACAATCAAAAACAACAAAATTTCATGGATGCGCTAAAATAGACAATCAATGTGCCAAATCAGCAGATGCGCTAGTTTATCCATGAATGCATTAAAACAAAAGGTAAATGCATTGTTTCGACGTATGTGATACTCTATCTGACAAATATGCTAAACTATCAATCAAATGCGCTAATTCAGTTAATGCGCTAAAAAAATAAATCTATGTGCTACTTTATCATGTATATGTGCTAAATCGACTTATGCACTATTTTATCATGAAAATGCACTAAACTACCTAACCTATGCACTACTTGAGGGCTTACATGTGCTAAAATAATTTTGTATATGCTAAAATAACGATTTTTTTTACATAAATTTCATAAAAGTGTGAAATTTTTTAAAATAGATTCACAAGGATGGTTTCAAGATCTTATCGGAGGTCCATATGCAGCTGGTCTTTGATGTCATCACACACACTCAAATCTATGTCAGTCATAATGGATCGCCATCTGGTATCTAGTATCTCAAAGCTCTATTTTCACAAAAAATGCAACTATTCAAATGACAAGGACTTTCACCTTTTTCTACCTTTTAAGGGGGTAATAAAGGTAGGGTCATTTTTATTGTTCACCAAACTGAGCGCTATTTCAGGAGATAAATTGGAAAAACTATATCAAATCATCCAAAATCTTCAAACATCATCAAAATCTTCAAACCAAGCGATTTATCTCCTGAGGGGGCATATAACATCATCAATCAAATTTTTGAAGTCAAGGGAAAAAATTTCGTTATCTAAATTTTTCTTTGAAACAATGCATAAAACACATCACTTCAAAGAGGGGCAAAATGTATACATCTAAAAATGGTAACATTAAATCAAGTCTCGTAATTAATTAAATACAAGCTATTTAATTAATCTTCTAATTTCATCTACATATAAATAAATTTAATTATTTACTTATATTGTTCACTTTCTAATTCTTATGTTTTAATTAAATAAATAAGTTTATTTAATTATTGTCATTTTCTATCTTCCTCTTAATTAATTAAATAAATTTTATAATTTATTGAAATTAATTATCATCTTACTTTAAGTTTGAATTTTTGACTTCAAATAAAGACCTAAATTCATCATTATTTCTAATTCTTCACTACACATATAATTAAATATTTTAAATATTTAATCAATTAACTTTAATCCTTTTTTCACACATAATTAACTATTAAATATTTAATTATGGAAGTTTCTAAATCCACATGTCACATATAATTAAATTATTTAATTATTTAATTATAGATTTACCTTCAACTACCAACCAACTCCTCATAGCTACAAATGCCAAATGACTACTTTCCTTCATTTTTGAATGGAGAAGGTTGTGTAGGAGGAATTTTTTTCCCTATTTCTCTCTAGCTTCCATTTTTCTCTCCAACTTCTCGATCTTCCATCATTCATCTTACCAAGCTCGATTTCAACCGTCGATCTTTGCCAACTAGGCTTTTCCTCCAAAATTCTATAAATACAACCTCTTTGAGCTTTGAAAAGGATCTAATTGAATCTATTTACATAGTGTGAGAGTTATAGTTGCATTATTGAGCACTTAGCAATCCTATCATCCTATATTTCTTGAGCATTACAAGGCATTACAAGGCATTACAAGGCATCTCAAGTCATTACCGCTGATAAAAGTACTTGAGAAGTGGCAAGGATCTTGGAGATGATTGTTTGAATGTTGAAATTTCATAGGATGCTAGCGTGGAATGTGGATGTTCACACGACACACTAGATTTTGAACACGTTATGCTACAAAATGACAAGAACAAGAAAAGAACAAGGTTTGATGCAAAGTTGACATAGAAGGTAGCTACTGAAAAAGGGTTTTTGAGCATCCTAAGGAAGGAAAAAGGTTGATGCAAGGGTTAAAATGAGCCTACACAAATACTAAGGGAGTGGACACCAAAGAGGAAAAAAAATGTATGTGAAATTGTAAGGGGTGCAATTTTACAACTTTAAAAGAACATTGGTCTATGCTCACTCATTTTCTTGCTAACAATACTCCAAGAAAACATGATAAAATATATATGAAAATCCAATCCCATTCAAAACCAATGTCGAGATAGGCACAAGGAAACAATAGGAAATTTAACCATTATGAAAATAAAATATAGAATCATGTAAGAAAATACATAAATATGATTACAAATATAGTAATTTAAATTCAAACATACCCGATTATTATGATTCAGGTCTATAAAAATGTTGGCACCCTTACAAGAAACTGTATTCATCTAAAAATGGTCACATTAAATCAAGTCTGGTAATTAATTAAATACAAGTTATTTAATTAATCTTCTAATTTCATCTACATAAAAATAAATTTAATTATTTATTTATAT
Organism: Sequoiadendron giganteum; assembly: GCA_007115665.2. Taxonomy (NCBI): domain Eukaryota; kingdom Viridiplantae; phylum Streptophyta; class Pinopsida; order Cupressales; family Cupressaceae; genus Sequoiadendron; species Sequoiadendron giganteum. The sequence goes on from CM021105.1 coordinate 146,396,135, forward strand.
TGTTCACTTTCTAATTCTTCTATTTTAATTAAATAAATAATTTTATTTAATTATTATCATTTTATATCTTCCTCTTAATGAATTAAATAATTTTTATAATTTATTTAAATTAATTATAATATTAATTTAAGTTCGAATTTTTAAATTCAAATAAAGATCTTCTAAATTCATCATTATTTTTAATTCTTCACTCCACATATAATTAAATATTTTAAATATTTAATTAAACACCTTTAATCCTCTTTTTACATATAATTAAATATTAAATATTTAATTATGGAAGTTTATAAATCCACATGTCACATATAATTAAATAATTAAATAATTTAATTATGGATTTATCTTCAACTACCAACTAACTCCTCATAACTGCAAATGCCAAATGGCTACTTTCCTTCATTTTTTAATGGATAAGGTTGTGTAGGAGGAAAATTTTTCCCTCATTCTCTCCAACTTCTCGATCTTCCACCGTTCATCTTACTAGGCCCAATTTCAACCATCAATCTTTGCCAACTAGGATTTTGCCTCAAAAATTCTATAAATAGAGCCTCTTTGTGATTTGAAAATGATCTAATCGAAACTATTTGCATAGCATGAGAATTATAGTTGCATTATTGATCACTTAGCAATATTATCGTCCTTGATTTCTTGAGCATAGCATATCATCTTAGCTTTATCATTTTAGGATAAGCAATCATGGTAGAATAATCTTGCATAATCTATTTTAGTTTCATATCTTAGTTTCATTATCTCATATTAATTTATCATAGGAAAGAATTTTGCATATAATCTCATTCTCTAGGTTATCATTATGTTGAGCCTTTGCTTACACAATCTGAGAGCAAGAAGCTTAAAATGAATCCTTGGAAATAGAGGACAATGAGACGTCTTTGAAGAATCTATTGATTTTAGAGTTTGTTTATCTTTTAAATTAGATTTCTTTGATACAATGTCACATTGGTGTGGTTTTTCAGCTTATTAGTTTAATCCACATATTCACAGACACATAGATGATATGGGAAATAACCAAATAATTTTAATAAACCATTTCCTTTAAAATATTTCATTATAAACATAGTTTTATTATAAACCATATCATAGATTATATGAGAGTAAAACTATACAATAAACAAAAAGGTCACACAAACCCTACTTACCAATATTAGAATAAAAAATTAAATGGGTTATGTAGACACCCAAAATTAGTCTAGGCCTGCGAACACCACTTTCGACATAATTTTCTATTATCCATAGTCATGATTAAATAATGTTAATTATTTAATTACCCTTTCTAACACATATTTCCTCTATTAATTAAATACCCCTTTTTCATTAATTCATTAATTCATAAATAACCTGTATTTAACCTTGATTAATTAAATAAATCATATTTGTTTAATTATCTCACTAACTAATTAATTCTTCCTTCTTAATTAAATAATCTATTATTTAATTACCTCTTTTCAACTATAATTAAATATTTATTCTTTAATTATTCATTTAACCCCCTTTATCTATAATTAAATATTTATTATTTAATTATTCAATTTATTCTACCTTTTCAACAGTCAAATTAAATAAATTATCTTTATTTATTTAATTAAAGTCTTTTATTTTCAAATGTTGAATTAAATTAACATTTAATTCATTTATTAATTATTTATGTCACATTCTTCTATCAATCAGTTATCTAATCATTTACTCACCTTCTGACTCAAGATCTATTTTTAGTTCTACAGTTATCTCTAGATTCAACATCTGGTTGTCTCTGCGAGAGGACTCTCCATCACAACTAGTCAGTTAACTAGTTCCAACTCATATGCATGATCTCTTTTATTAATTAAATATCTTTATTTAATTAATTAAATCATGTTTGCATTTGAATGCATTATTCTTCAACTTCTAACTTTGTCTTTGACATTCAAAGTTTGTTTCTTCTATTTTTGAAGAATCCTAACTAGAGATTAAAATCTTGAACTCGTGTTCTAACTCATGTTCTAACTTAATCTTTATCCTACAGTCTTTTCTGAATCATGTTCTAAATCACGTTCTATCTAACACATAACTCACATTGCATGAAATTCATCAATCCTGTCCTTCGATCTCTCTTTGAATCTGAACCTATCGTTCGAAAACCCAAAATCTATAAAATGGCATGTCATTATCATTATTCCTCCTCCAGAAATCATACACTTTTGAGAATAAACTTATCTTCAATATTTTTCTTAGACACTCGACAAAGTTATGCTTGCATCAATACTGAAAATTTGAGGGCAAGAATACTGAAACAACAAAATGGAGAAGAGCAATTGAGATAATTCAAAGGAGTGCGCATATTCAGTGAGATATTTCCAATTCATTTGTTTAGTTATTCATTATGTTTTCTTATTCATTCTTTGTTGTTTTTGATTTAGATTGTTTGTTAGTTTAGAATTAACCATTGTAATCTGTGCAGCTAATAGCATTTAATCTCCCAAGCAAAAATCTAGGTCATTCATTTGGTGAACCCGACGTCTACGACGAGTCTCATGAACCACTTCCCCCAGTCTTCGATGAGTCTCACGAGTCACATCTCCCAATTTACGATGAATCTCCTGACTCAAGAGATTGTGAATGGGATTCTTATTCATCTACCAGTACCATGAACATAGATGATCTCTTTGGATAATTGGACCTAAAGGTAAAAATTGTACCAAAATCAACTAGTCCCCATCATAGGAAGCACTTGTCTAAAGAAGAATGGCATAAACACTATTATTGGGAAAGCCTTGATCGTGCATCTTGGGCACTTGCTGAACCATCTTCTGATGACTCAGCCCTTACTATAGTCCCACAATAGAGTATACGTACCTATAGGAAGAGGAATAAGAATGAGTTAGTCCAAAACTTATGTGATCGTGTCAACCATTCTATATTCACCCTCTCAGCAACTACCTTTAATAACTCTGATGATGACATGCCCCTTATATATCTTGAGCTTATCGACTGGGATCAACAAGGTACACCCATCATAGACACATTCAAGAATGATGAATAAATTGGTGAGTTCATGGGACTCCAAGAAGGCATACCCAGAGGGGATAATAAAGCTGGTTTTACCATAGACTTGGATGACAAAGCATATTTTGGGGAGTCTATTTACACCTCTAGTCACAAAAATGAGAATAAAAATAAAAAAGACAATGAAAAGAAAAATGATGAGTCCCTAGGTGAAAACTGAAAGACGCCTTTGGATGAAGAAACAATCAAAATAAAGGACATATTCAAGGGTGAAAACCTCTCAAAGGCACCCAAGGATAGAGGTTTAAATATTCTCCCCATTGAATAGGAAAAGTCACCAATGCTAGTAGAAGAGTCTATTGAAGTCAACATAGGTACATAAGAGAATCCTCGGATGGTATATTTTGCACCTTCTTTAACAGAGACAAACCTGAGTTTCAGGACTTCTTCAAAAAGAGACAGATAAAATTTTCATGGTCATACGTTGAAATGCCTAGGCTAGATCCAGACCTAATATTGCACCATTTACCATTGCAACCAGGTATTAACCTAGTTAAACAAAAGTTAAGGAAAATGCATCCGCAAATCGCTCTATTGGTCAAGGCAGAACTTAAGAAACTCTTGGATGTAGCATTCATAAGGATGATAGACTGTGCAGACTGGATATCAAATCTTGTTCCAATGACTAAACCAACTGGGGGCATTTTCATTTGCACAAACTTTAGAGACATCAATAAGGAATGTCCTAAGGATGACTTCCCTTTGCTGAACATCGACATGATAGTAGATCTTACAACAGGATACGAGATGCTATCCCTCATAGATGGTTTCTCTAGATATAACCAAATCAAAATAGCAGCTAAAGACCAACACAAGATAGCTTTCACGTGTCCATGGGGCACATACTATTGGAATGTTATTCCATTTTGGCTTAAGAACGTAGGAGCTACCTATCAATGGGAAATGACTATGATTTTCTATGAATTTTTACACACTCTCATTCAAGATTATGTAGATGAAATTATAGCTAAATTAGAAACAAGGCAAGATCACTTGAAGGTTCTAGACAAGATATTCTAGAGGCTAGAGAATTACAACATCAGGCTAAATCAGAAGAAGTGTGTCTTTGGAGTGAAATCATAGAAACTTATAGGGTATATCATCTCCAGAAGAGGCATTGAAGTAGATCCAAAGAAGGTAAAAGCTATCATAGAAATGCCTCCTCTAGTCAGCATTGGTTAACTCAGAACCCTATAGGGAAGATTACAGTCCATCAGGCATTTTATTGTAGAACTGGCAAATAAAATACATCCATTTCAACATCTACTCAAGAAAGGAGTACCATTTGTGTGGACACCTAAATGTCAGGAATCCTTCCAACAAATCAAGGATTACTTGCTCACTCCACTAGTCTTAATGCCAACTACAGATGGAAAACTGTTGATACTATACATTTCAGCAACCCAGTCGGCATTAGGAGCTCTTCTCGCACAAAATGATGATCAAGGTCATGAAAGAGAAGTCTATTACATCAGTCGTACCTTGGTAGGATATGAATTAAATTACAAAAACATAGAACGTGCCTTTCTTGTGGTATTCTTTGCTACCCAAAAACTTTGGCACTATATGCTCAATCACCAAACAATGTTGGTGGGAAAGATTGATCCCCTCAAATATCTCCTAAGTAAGGCAACATTAACAGGTCGATTGGCTAAATGGGTTATGATACTTAGCAAGTATGACATCCAATATGTTGAGAGGAAGGCTTTAAAAGGGTAGGTGATTGTAGATCAGTTAGCAGATGCACCTATGAAGGAAAACCATCCTTTAGTGGCAAATTTTCCTGATGAATTTTTCTTCAACATTGACATTAAAACCAAATGGAAATTATACTTTGATGGGTCGCATACAAATCATGGTTCAGGAGCAAGTATCCTATTTGTTACACCTCAAGGCGATACCATTTCTAAATCATTCAAGATTGCTTTCCCTTGTACCAAAAACATAGCAGAGTATGAACCCTTAGTGATAGGATTAAAAATGGCAGCACAATGGAAGATTAAGAGTCTACATGTTTTTGGCGATTCTCAACTAGTAATCCAGAAAATAAATGATGATTATGAGACTAAGGATGAGAAGATTTCCCCTTACAAGTGCAAGGCCAATAGTTTCAAGCAGTACTTCAATGACATTATCTTTCAAAAAATACCACGTATTCAGAACAAGGCTATAGATGCTATGGCAACTGTAGGTTCCTTGTTGGATATTCTGAGTAACGTGCCTAAGTTTGAGTTTTTGGTTGAATAGTTGTTGGTCCCCACTTATGATGTCCTCGATACTACAATGGTGTGTACCATTGTTGGTCCTACTTCCCCTTGGTATAAAGACATATTCAACTATCTAACTGACCAAAATTTACCTCTAGACCTATCAAATAACTAGCGCTAAACCTTCATCCATAAGTCAACTAAGTACACCATCATCGGAGAAACCCTATATAGGCGTACCTTAGATAATTCCATAATGAGATGTCTCAATGCTGAAGAAGCACAAATAACTTTGCGAGTGGTGCATGAGGGTATATGGGGATCCCATTTGAGTGGTCCTACTTTAGCCCATAAGATTATGAGACTAGGTTATTATTGGCCTACAATGAAGAAAGACTCATATATCTTTGTAAAGAAATATAGACAATGTCAGATATATCGAGATTTGATAAGAGCACTAGCACAGGAGCTTCGTCCGATTACAAAACCATGGCCCTTTGCCCAATGGGGAATTGACCTCATAGGTAAGATACATCCTCCATCATCCAACGGCCATAAATTCATCATAACTGCCACCGAATACTTCACCAAATGGATTGAAGCTATTCCCATGACCTACATCACCGACATGCAAATATCTAAGTTTATCCTAAACTATATCATTTTTCGGTATGGTGTACCCCAATCCATAATCACAGATAATGGATGCCCAATCAAGAACCAAGAAGTATGCCATTTATCTAAAGAGTTCCATATCAAACATCATTTTTCCACCCCGTATTACCCACAAGGTAATGGCCAAGCCAAGGCATCTAATAAAACCATTGTTAGAATCTTGAAAAAGGTTGTCAATGATGTTGGTCGTGACTAGCACCTACAACTTAATCTTGCCTTATGGGCTTACTGCACAGGCATTCGTACTCCCACTGGTGCCACTCCATATTCCCTAGTATTCGAATCCGAAGCTATCTTACCTATTGAGGTTGAAATACCTTCCCTGAGGGTATCCTTGAAGGGTCACATTGACGATGAAGAATACCGTGTATCCTGATTACAAGAGCTAGAATTAATGGATGAAAGAAGACAAAAAGCACTAGACCATTTGCAAGCATATCATAATTGTCTTCATCGAAGCTATAATAGGAAATTTCTCAATAGATACTTTGACGTTGGTGACCTGGTTTTAATGGAGAATCCTAAAAATCAAGCTAAACAAGAAAAACCAGGTAAGTTTGAACCTAACTGGTTAGGGCCTTATATTGTCACAGAAGCTTTTGGGTCAGGAGCATACCAACTCTCTACTCCTGAAGGAGAGCCACTTTTATCACCTATCAACAGCTTGCATCTAAAGAGGTTATATGCTTAGCTTCTGAGAATCTGTCTTAATCTAGAAAATACAAAAAAAAAAAATGGTTACCTTGATGAAAACCTGGCAAACAAGTGACTTTGTAACACCAAAAATAAACAAAAAAGTAAAGAGAAATAATCCATCCAATAGTGAAAACCACTTCGGTGGCGCTATGGATAAGTATCATGGTGAAAACTTGGCAAACAGGTGCTATGTGTAGTCAAGCTCTCTCTTTCATCTACCATCATTCCAATAAGACTTTTTCACCATCCCTCATAATAAATAGTTGTCCTATCCATTGCTTGGAACGATTGGCATCTAACATCCATTCCATCACATTCCCCACTCCATCTCACATGTATTATTCTTGACTGGGGGAAAATCCTTGTCCTATGCCATGGCACCTTGTACATAATGCCACACGATCGAAAATGTCTTGAAAAATCCCAAAAACTGTAGAAAAACTTTAAAAACACAAAAAAAATCAAAACATGTTATAAAATACCAGAAACAAAGTCAAGTCAGTCATGTTCAGTCAGTCATAGTTGAACTATGTTGCGTCTATGATTGGGAGGTAGGAAAGGCCATCAATCGATGTGCCTCTAAGGCATTAGGTCAGTCAGTCTAGGTTTGTCATGTATCACACACATTTAAATCATGAATCTTTGGACATTTAAATTCATTGGTCATGTCAAACTAGGAGGTCTCTGTGTGTACAACGTAGGCAAGGCTAATCAATTGATGAGCTCTTGAGACCACACTAGGTTAGTCCAATAGGGTTTATCACAATTCACTATCACACACATTGCATATCATCAGCTTAGGTCAATCCTTTAGGGTATCATCTCAAGTCATACACCATCAATACACACACACAAACTTTTAATTAGTCAAGGAATCAAAACAAGTCATGCACCAACAAGGCAAACAACTCAAAACGGTCATCAAGTCAACATCAAATACATTGTCAAAATGATCAACTTATGTCTTTGCAAGATATGTCTTTCTTGTCAACAGACATTGTCAAATTGTCCTAGCCTCATGTAGCTTGTCACATCAATGTCATCAGGCTCCAACGTCTTATATGACATGTGTCTTTTATGAAATCAGGCTTTGTCATGCCTTATACAGATAGTCACCCGATTGAAACCAGAATCAACGTCTTATGCAGTATGTGTCATCTCTCACATTACGCTATGTCAAAAATCAAACAATCAAACAATCCCACAAGATCAAGTTTTGGTGAATACATTTATTTGGCTTTATGACTTTATATCCTATTTTGTCTTATCTTTTTATCGATTTGTGAATTTAGTCTGGTTACTAGCTTTCTCAAGGATGTGCCTTGAAGGATTTAGAGAAGTAAGGATGTCTCAGGACTCTTTTTCTTTGGCTATTGTCTGTCAACTATCTGTTTAACATTTATTTTTGAGTCATGTTACTAGTTTCCCCAAGGATATCCTATCAAGTATTTAGAGGAGCAATGACGTCTCATGAATCATCTTTTATTTGTTTGTTGTTTGTGGTTTGTCTTGACAAAACGATGGGGACAATCTTGTCCTTAGTATGAGTTAAGACACTCCTTGTCTATGACTATTTTTTTTTCATAGATGGATGATTTTGTACACTATGGTCTATCTCATATCATAGTGTGTACTATCCATTTGTGTCATGTCCTGCCCAATGATGATAACAAGCAAGGATAGCATATTTGGAAAAATATTGAAGATCATATGTTTTTCAATCAATCAACCTTCGTTATTTATTACTAACATTCTAAATTCATTCATGCTAACATTTCTTCTTTTTGACATAGTGATAAAGTTCTATGACACAATTAAACATTAGATAATCTACATCTGCATACATTCTATAAACATTTCATATAGTTACATTGCATTAACATCTTCATTACATATTTATGAAATCATTGCATACTAGGCATTTCATCATCATATATAATGGAAACATTACACATGTACATCTCACCATCACATATAAATAACATCATATACATTCATTACATCCATTATCATAAATAAATATGGACATCCATAACATTATAAATGGCATAAACTCATAAAATTTAGAAACATTCATTCATAACAACATATACATACATCATCTAGGAAACATAATCATGTAGAAATAATACATCATCATAAAATAGAACTGCATATCATATATAATCCACCAAAATAATATATTTATATAACACTCAAAGCAATGTGTCATAGTACAATGTCATAATGTCTCTGTAAATAAAAAAAGCTCATAGGCTCTTTGATCAAAATACAGTGTCTACATATATAACAACATATCATTATGTCCCACTACCACTACTATCTCATGGTGAAGGTGGTGGAAAATTCCTCGGAGGTGCTCTTTGTGAGGTGGAAGTCCTATCATATAGACCTATCCTCGGTGGTCCTACCACACCCTCTATACTCTGTGTCCTGGTATGACTCCTACTTTGTGATCTATGGCTGCAAACCTTTGAGAAACTAGGAGCTCATCTCTCTGCTGGTACCACAGAATCATATAAATCCCTATAATATGTAGCCCTCTTTATAGCCCTGACTAACTCTCGTACCATGCCATCAAATGAGAACCCACTGCAAAGGCATTTGACCTCTATAAATTGCTGCTTGGTCTCCTATCTCTAAGCTATTGACTGATCCCTCTCCATGAGTACACTGTCTCTCTCTGTACAGACACTGTCTCTCTCTACATGAGCATTGTCTCTCTCTATTCGCATAGCATCGAGCTCTACTATCATCAATCTCATTCTCTCCTCCATGGCCTCCCTATCACCATCCCTAGGGGCATCATCCTCTCATCTCCCCTCCACAATCTGATCTCTGAGCCCTCTCTCTTGCTCCTCCATCGGTGCCTTCTCCTCAACATCATCCTCCCCATATCCTACCAAAATACCTAGAGGGTCTATATCCATATCCATGTCCACATCATCTATGACATCCTCTCCCCCAATATCCACCTCAGCTAACTGCTCTACAACTGCCTCCCCTACAACATTCTCATCTCCGCCTTATACATCAGCTCCACCTTCGATGTCCAACATTGGTACATCCTTTGCCACTGCCTCTCAGATAGGTGAAAGTCCACCTACCCAACCCCCTCTCCATCCTCACCTATCGCCTCTACCATCATCACCTCTCCCTCCAACTCTACCAACTCTGGCACCTCCACCTCTTTGCTGCCCTCTCAATCCTATGCCTCATCTCTCCACTAGTGCCAGTTGATTTGGATCTATGTATGGAATAGGACGATGCTCTGCCCACCATGTGTCATACACAGCTGTAGTCCTTGGATCTACTGATCCATCTCTCCATCCCCATTGTACTAGCTATAAAGCTTGTATCTCTACCTCTGTGGTAGCTACTAGAATCATGGGCCCCCAATATGGAACCTCTCTAGATGAACGAGAAAACTCTACTCTACTCAGTGGCTCATCTTGAACCTCACCGAACTATCTCAAAACTCTATCTCGCAAGTGTCACTCTATGATGTGCACACTCAAAATAGTCCTCCCAATCAAGTACTGTGTCTGTCTGTAGTACAAAAAATGTTTATCTTCATCAGACCACTCCTCACAATCCATGTATGATCTCCACGTGAACTGATCTAGAATGTCAAGCGCATGTCTCCAATATCCAGTGTCTCCCACATGGCTCTAGGTGATGTGACCCATGTACCAGAAAACATATGGATCTCTCTCCCATCTCTCTATAGTAACTGGAGGATGAAACACAACTATCCTCTCCCAAGCCCACACCATGAGCAAAGTGGTCCCACAACTCAGTGACTGTGTGTCTCTATATGCAATATCATGTAAATGGAAATATAGCATCCCTAATAGACATGGACCCCAAGCATACATGGTCTCTCTCTCCAACATACCAACCAACATCTCAGCCCATCTAACCAGAAAACCATGACCCCATCAATCTAGTAAAACTATCCCCCCTATCAGTGTACATAATATGCAGTCAATCCTATCATATCTATATGCCAACACCGGCCATCTGATCTCATAATGCTCGATGTCGAGCCTACTGATATTTTCCACCTGATAAAATCTTGCTAGCTCAGTCAATCCGCATTGGGTATCGTACATCACCCACTCTCCTATAATTGTTAGTCTAAGTATCCTGTACACATCCTCCAATGTGACAGTAACCTCCCCAGTTGGCAAATGAAAAGATGATGTCTCAGAGTGCCATCGCTCGCACAACGCAGTAAGCATCCCCCTATTCACCCAAATGCTGGGCATCGAAAGACAGTGACATAGACCAAGTCTCCATAGAAGTCGTATCTCTACACTAAGACAATATCTCAAATCGAATGTGTCAGGACATGTCTCCTGCGTATATATAGGATCTAATACAACCTACATTTCAACCAATGTGTCAAAAAAATTCCATATTTTCTTAGAAAAAATTTCGGAAAATTTTACCAGCCAAATGCGGCTCACTTTAATAGATGCAGTGCACTCATACAAATTCGTTGCACAAAAACTAATTTGTGTCGCATATTACATATGCATTGCACATTTCCCACATCCTTTTCTACCTACTGCATATGCAATGCAAAAAGACCAAATGCGGTGCATTTTCTAATCCTATCCACCTACTACATATGCATTTCACTAATGCACATGTGGTTCACTACCCTACATGCATTTATTCCTAATGCAGATGCGTTGCATAACTACATATGCAGTGAATTATTAAACAAATGCATTTAATCCTTAAAATTCCTAACCTAGCCTAGACATGTTTTGGCATATGCGTCGTTTCGTAGTCAAATGCGAAAAATACGACGGCATATGCATTGATCCCGAAAGACCGCATATGCTAATTAAATTTTAAAGGCCTAGAAATACTTGAAAAATTAACTTGCAAGAGTTAATTTTTGGGTACATACCGGTGGTCCTGCATCGGCTAGCCATCTGAAGGTCTGGATCCGATATCCTCAATCTGCAACATAGGGAATGGGTGCCATTTTTGTCTGCTAGTCAGAGAAAATCTTCAATTTTCCAAACTCTTCTGGGTGCAAATGAATTAGTTTTCAACCTAATTCCTATTTATAGCTAGGGTTTGGGTGGCATTTCTTCTTGTCCTTGTCTATTGGACACTTAACCTTTTAGCTTCTCTTGACCCGTACATGTCCATATCACATTTATTTTCAATTCTGTCAACTCCATAGCATTTCTAGCTATCAAATTTACATATCCAGAATATTTCTTGATTTTTTTTTAAACTTTCAAAAATTTGTTAATTTTCCCAAGGGGGCATACCATAACTTATTTCATGCTAGGGCACGATCGAGGCATATTTTCTTTGACACAATTCTGAAACAACATTGTATCAAAGAGGGGCAAACTGTAGACACTGAAAATTAGTCTAGGCCTGCGAACACCACTTTTGACATAATTTCTATTATCCATGGTCATGATTAAATAATGTTAATTATCTAATTATCCTTTCTAACACATATTTCCTCTATTAATTAAATACCCCTTTTTCATTTATTCATTAGTTCATTAATTCATTAATTCATAAATAACCTTTATTTAACCTTGATTAATTAAATAAATCACATTTATTTAATTATGTCGCTAACTAATTAATTCTTCCTTCTTAATTAAATAATTTGTTATTTAATTACTTCTTTTCAAAAATAATTAAATATTTGTTATTTAATTATTCATTTAACCCCCTTTATCTATAATTAAATATTTATTATTTAATTATTCAATTTATTCTACCTTTTCAACAGTCAAATTAAATAAATTATCTTTATTTATTTAATTAAAGTCTCTTATTTTGGAATGTTGAATTAAATTAACATTTAATTCATTTATTAATTATTTATGTCATATTCTTCTATCAATCGGTTATCTAATCATTTACTCACCTTTTGACTCGAGATCTATTTTTAGTTCTACAGTTATCTCTAGATTCAACATCTAGTTGTCTCTGCGAGAGGACTCTCTGTCACAACTAGTCAGTTAATTAGTTCCAACTCATGTGCATGATCTATTTTATTAATTAAATATCTTTATTTAATTAATTAACTCATTTTTTCATTCGAATGCATTATTCTTCAACTTCTAACTTTGTCTTTGACATTCAAAGTCTGTTTCTTCTATTTTCGAAGAATCTTAACTGGAGATTAAAATATTGAACTCGTGTTCTAACTCACATTCTAACTTAATCTTTATCTTGTAGTATTTTTTTACTTATGTTCTAACTCACGTTCTATCTAACACATAACTCACATCGCATGACATTCATCAATCTCGTTCGTCGATCTCTCTTTGAATCTGAGCCAATTGTTCGAAAACCCAAAATCTATAAAATGGCCTATCATTATCATTTTTCCTCCTCCCGAAATCATACACTTTTGAGAAGAAACTTATCTTCGATATTTTTCTTAGGCACTCAACGAAGTTATGCTTGCATCAATGTTAAAAATTTGAGGGCAAGAATACTCAAACAACAAAATAGAGAATAGCAATCGGGATAATTTGAAGGAGTGAATGCATATTCGGTGAGATATTTTCAATTCATTTGTTTAGTTATTCATTATGTTTTATTATTCATTCTTTTTTGTTTTTGATTTAGATTGTTTGTTAGTTTAGAATTAACCATTGTAATCTATGCAACTAATACAATTTAATCTCCCAAGTAGAAATCTAGGTCATACAGGTTCATAACATAATTACAAGATAGAGGCTACTTACCAACATGGAAGGATTACAATATAATACATGAATGTTATAATAAAAATTGTTACAATTTCATGAGAGGACTCTTGAGTGTCCTTATATATACATTTAAACTAGTTTAAAAAACTAGAACCAAAGCAAGAAGTAGAAAATCTCCATTTTCACGTTATTCAAAGCTCCTCTAAATTGAAGCCTCCAAGAATCCTTGTCCCTAACAATGATTTCTATGCTACCCAACCATGTTGTACCTTAAGTCCACCCCACCATGCTAGGAGATAGTCACTTGGATGCAAGTTCACTCATGCAAAATAAGGAGCATAGCTCAAAAACACACCAATCAATATGGACAATAAACTATAATATACACATGAAATCCAATGAGATAAAACATCATGACTTGCACACCAAAAATCATGATAAAAATAAAATAAATATATGCTAGTAAGTTTGATCACATCCAATCCATAACATGATGGAAAAATGATCATTAAATAAAAATTACACATGTTGAATAAAATAACATCACCAATAATAATAGAGAATAAACAACATCCTATGGAATATACATGACAACACAATGATATAATGAACATGAACATGTGCAAACTAGGTGTCTTCCAAACATGACTAGAGATGGGTCTCTAATCAAACACCAAGTCTAGAAATATTAAGGATGAGGAACCATATGATATAAGGAAGAAGTTACATTACAATAGTTCAAAGGGATGGAAAGGTAGAGTTTGGGTATGCATAATATCACCCATGTGAGGAACCCAACCAACAAGTACTACTGCTCCTAGAGAAATCATGTCATATATACTCATATCAAGCCTATACAAATATTTTGGCTATACAATGTGCATCAACATCTTAATTATTTTCTAATTACATAATGTATTTAGTTATCACTTAATTAGAAAAATTGTTTTCCATCATATCCATAGGCCACTTTGAGCCTCAACTAATATCAAGATATGTCTTTCTAGCACACTACAACTCACATACTAGATTCATCATGCTAATTCATTATTTGGGTGTGCCATGGATTTCAATGAAAAAAATTGGGGTATAAAAAATAGTCTTTTTTTTCTCTAAATAAAAAATAAATAAGGAGACTTCTTTCCCAACACTAAAATTCATCTAAAACCACTCAATTTCAATTTTCTAAATTTATTTTAAAATGTAAAATTGTGAAAATCCCAAATCCACCATTGAATAAAGCTTCAAATTTCAAAACTAAAATTTTGAAAAATAAAAGATACCCTTTGGTTATAAATATGCACAACACCACACTTTTAACATAAAAGTCACATTTCAATCATTTTGAAAAAAAATCATGATCATAGCTCAAAATGGATTTCTTTCATATTTTTTCAAACATGATTTTAATTCAATAAAAATATATGAAATCAATCTAAAATGGATGTCAGATGTTTCCTTAAGAGTAAGCTAAAAATAAAATTTAAAATAATTCATAAGAATTCAAAACATGGATAAATGGGGAAAAATACCTTAAAGTGTGAATTGATAAAATTGCCAATTTCTTTTAGATGCAATATACATGCCAATCCATTTTAAATGTAATTATGTTACCAACCCAAGAAATCCAATAGTAAGAACATCTATTCATTTTTCCATTTATAAGAGGGTTTGAGAGATAGAGATAGCCAAATTTCAAAAGAATAGAATGAATAAAAAAGACCAAATCTTTTCTTTTATTTATTTTTTATTTATAATTTTTCTTTTCAAAGTTCATATTTATTTCTTCCTTTTCATACAATACACATGGCATTTAAATCAAAGTTCCTAGTTTATTTTCTTAGAACATTTGTCTATTTTTCCATTTCTAAGAGGGTTCTAAGAGGGTTTGAGAGAGCAAGCCAAATTTTCAAAATAATAGAATGAATGCAAAAGGACCGAATCTTTTCTTTTATCTTCCTTTTTATGTTATTAATAATTTTTCTTTTCAAAGTTCATATTTATCTATTTCTTTTCATTTTCACAAAAAAAATACACATGTGACATTTATATTAAAAATTTTAATTTATTTTATTTTTATATTCAAATGAAATGATATGATTATTTTCTTTTCTCAAAAATTAAATAATTCAAAATTGAATTCTTAATATAAAGAAATATTTTCCAATCATAATAAAATTAATTGTGAAAATCAAATATCAATTCTAATGTATATTAAATATCATTTTTCTCTCTTTTTTTTTCTTTCTCAATTTTCATGATTCCCAATGCATTAGGTACTATTCACACACAAGATTTAAATATTTAAAATTATGATTAAATGCATATAAATAAAAAATCACATAAAAACATTCATTTACTATTTTACACAAAAATGGAGTCTAAAATCACTACCAATTCAGATCCAAAATCATAATAGAAATATACTCTCATCTTGCACACAATTGAATGCACTTGCCGATAGTGGCTACCAAACACATCAGCCCAAAATGGCATATTTGATATAACCTACATTGGGGATTAAGTTAGACCTAAATAATTACCTGGTGGAGAAATATTAATGTACCTACAACCACTCAACACACACAACAAACACACCTACTTAAAATAATATTTGAAGCAATGCATAAACATCTAGTGGAGTAAAAGATCATATAAGATATATAATCATGATAAATATACACATATCTATAGAATAGATCATCATAAATAGAAATTTTAACACGTCCATCATAAGGAATATAATACTATTTTAATACATCAAGTCTTCACAAGGAACTTGACACACTTTCATACACATATGTCAATGAAATAAATAAAAAATAACATGTTGAGGAATAACATCTCAAAATATGTAGTTAGTCCTAACTCACGATATAGTGTAAGCACAAAATTCAAAACAAAGACTATCAAAAAACATAGTGAAGTTGAAACACTAATAAGAAATCAATGCATAGTCAAAAAATAATGTTGAGATCAAGATATCTCGAGGAAACAAATAGGTGGATAATGCATCCATAACTAGTAAGATTATTCTTACTCATGTAAGTTTATACAAGTAAGGATAAGGTTCTATTTTTACTCTATCCTACAAATATATCTCACAAGGTCAAACCTCTATGTTAGAGTAATAGGTTAATCACCTAATTAATAATTAATTAAGTCCCCTTTAATTTATTCACTTAAGTCAAACTTAGGGAAAAAATTCATTATTAAATTGGCTTATGTTGTCTCATTGCATAACATGGTGACACTTGTCACGGGCTAATTTAATCATTTCCTATGGTTTAAGATATAATGTTTCTATCTCCTTTTCATAAAAAATGATCTCATTATAATTATTCATTTAGGTTATTTTGCATCAATACATTCTCATGTTGTGTGCACTATCTTGCCTTTAATCTTCTCTTTTGTGATAGGTAATTTCTTTTAATTGATTTATGGGTACTATGGAGTTGAGTTTGTAGTTCTTCAACATGGTACCAAAGCTCAAAATCTATAGGTTCCTATTCAAAATTTGAGGGATCCAACCTTGAGAATTTTTTTTGTGCATCTTGGAGTGAAATGGGTCTCGCCATTGTATCTAGAGTGGCCAAAAACCTAAGGATCAACTATCATTTCATGAAAATCTAAGAATTTGAAATTTGGAAAAAGATTGGGAGCACATTTCCCAAGGAAAATTTATGTACAAATATATGGATATTTATTCCATATAGGTCATACACATACAATGGCTCTCTACATAGGAAAAAGAACCATGGGTTTTAAAAAAAATTGATTAAAAAATTAATTATAGTGACACGATTTTTTTTAAAATCTGGTAGCTAATCGGTTTATATGGTTTTGACATAGAATATTCTTTCAAAATATTCACCAAATGAACATCAAAAATTTCTACCATTTCTCTACCTCCACCTAGCCACACCACCTACATTTCAACTCCACCACTCATCTATGACCTCTCCATCGCCTGTTTGCGGGATCTTTATTGTCCACAACCCCAACCTTGGCCATACCAGTAACCATGGGTTGTGAGCTTTCCCTAAGCACCTAACACTAATACCTTGGTCAACCATAGGACTAGAGGCTATTTTTTTAAGCCCCTGTTTGATTTCCAAGGCCTAATTGGGCAAGTTTTACAAAATCGAGTGTAACTTGGGCATCTATGTCCATTTTAAAAAAAAAACATTTATCGAAAATATAGTTCCAAGCATGTTCTTGTGGTGTAGTCTATTTTCCAGATCTTTACGTAGAAATTATCTACATTCCATTTAAGTAATATCTCCTTTTTTTTGTACTTTCAAGGTTAAAAATTGTGCATACAAACTCCATCTTTTTCTAATGAATAAGTGTTGAGAATGTGGTTCAATTCTCTACATAAATCTATAGTTAATTTTTCTGTAATATTCATCAGGTACATAGAGAATTGTATGAAGTAATTTTTTATTTTTTCATATTTTCTGCTCTCAAATCTGCATTGGAGGTTTTTTTTCTTTTTGTGGAGGGGTATTTTTCTTTCTTTTCATATCTACATACATCAGAGAATAGAAAAATCTTCTCAAAAATTATTTAAAAAACCTTAAACACAATGGTGGATACCTCTTTACTCAAACATCTTATGACATACAACTATAATACTTGGAAAGCTCATATGACTATTGATCATGCCTAAGAGTTTATGGTCCACTTTGGATGAAGTACAACCAACATTGACTCATTGGTTTGAGATAATTTAACATAGGAACAAGATGGATGAGGCCATGGGACTAATTTTAGTACATGTTTTAGATAGTCTTTTTAGACACTTAAAAATCATCTTGATCGATATTGCACATATGAATCTAATTATTAACACCATTTTTGTCCTAAATTCATCTCTTTTCTACAATTTAATTGAATAATACTAGTTCTTTAATTAAATTCATCATTTTATTCTATTAATATGATAACCAATTTTATTAGGTTAATTCACCCCCTTTCATACTAATTTTAACCCTACTTAATTAGATAATGTGAATTATTTAATTAAACTTCTTAAGTCTCCTCATTTGATTGAATAATCCTAATTATTTAATTGAATGCCAATAATCCCCCTTTAAGTAAATAAGTCTATGATTTAATTAAAACCATAAATTTTGTCTATCATGTACAATTAAATAATGCTTTAATTATTTAATTAACTAATTACATTCATCCTCCCACTCGCAAAGGAATATTCCACTTGGATATTCCTCCACTCTAATTCCCTCCTAAATGCACATGCTTTGGACATTCCTCCTGAGTTGGTTAGGATTTTTTCTTCTTCAAAAGAGTTTGGTCCATTAATTAAAATCATTGATCCTTTTCAACTTGCATTATCATCAATGGATTGGAATCCTTGATCCATGCCATCTGCTCTTGTTGATTTTCATCCTTTGATTGATCAAATCAATCTTGACCATTTATTCAACTATTTCTCCTATAAATAGTCCTTATTTATATGAACAAAGGATCCAATTTCATTTAGAGTAACTATACTATACTGAAATTTAGAGCATTTTTTATAAGGATTTAGAATTTAGCATCCATTTTAGTAAGTTTTTAAATCCATTTTAGCTAATATTTCATCAATCGCATCCATTTTAAAGTTTGTTTCAACCAAGGGATTGGGAAAGGAATGAAATTTCACATCAATGTAGTACCAATCCCCCAATGGGATGAGGTTTGAGGCATTTGATTAGTTTCCATTATGCATTTCTAGTTTGTTTAATGTTTAATGGCTTCTTTGTTTAATGTTTTCAAGAATTTCATTGGGAGCTTAACTTAACTAGTTATATATTGGTTAATTTCTTGTAGATCAACCATGTTTAGCTTAGGTTATGACCATTCTCACATTTTTCTATTAGAAGGACAGTATTACTAACTATATTTTATCAAATTTTCGTGTGTTTTAGGTTTCAGGGTAGAGAAGCACAATTGTGGTTTACTAGATCGATGCAATTGTTTTACTAGAGTGAAATTTTTGTAATAGAGCATAATTTTTGTATTCTTGCACAAAAAAATTATTTTTTAAAATGACCTTCACAGTTGATATCTCATCGTAATTGATCATTCTATTTTTTGTGTAGGTTCAACAAAGAATCACAATTGGATTCAAGTAGAGAAGTGAAATTGCTAAATAGCATTGCAATTGTTAGATGGAAGAGAGGCACAATGTCAACATAAACCAAAGAATTAAATCTTCATGTTTAAATTTCAAATTTTTAATTAAATTTATTCTCTTATAATTTACTGACTATTGTTTTTGTTTTGTAAGGCTAACTCAATTATAGGTTTGGAGAGGAGCATAAAATATTGAAGTGAAGGAGAAAATTGTCATTTGATATTTTATTGAAAGAGTGTTTTTTAAACACTGATGGGATGATATAACCCTTATTTCTTATTTATTTCATGCTTTAGGGCCACTAATTTTCAATTTGGGCTTTAAAAATTACAATGCACTATGAGTTTTTCAAAGTTGGCTAAAATTGAATCCAAACATCCTCACATTACAATATTGGTTTAAAATTGATCAACACAAACTTACACTTAGTTTTGGTGCAATTAAAATTAACATAATATCTACTTTTGTGCACTAAAATGAATCAATGTATTTTTTTCTTCCCATGATTGTGTAGAATTTTAGTGCATATCCACTTCCCTTGCACTTTGTTTGATCTTGGGTGAAGAGAAACACTCTAAGTTTACAATTTTTTTTGAGTCACCCAAAGGATCTACTATGTATCCACTCCCCTTGTGCACCATGCAATCTTGGGTGAAGAGAAATAACATTTTATTGTCTTTACTAGATAAGGGAATGTCTATGAGACACATTCCATAGTGGAGAACTCATAAGTGACCCTAAAATCACATTTATGGGTGGGCTATATAAATTATACAAAATCAAAAGAAAGCAGCATAAATCTAGGGTGTGAATACCATGATGTGCCTAAATCCTAATACAAATGTAATGGGTTTTACAAGGTCTAGAGACTTAAGTGTCTCACACTTGTTGCATACCTTTGGTGTTCACGATTGTCATTATACACCTTTGTCTTAGAGTCCAACCAATTTTCTCAAAATGTTCTTTGAAGTAGTGCATGGGAGGCACACCACTCCCAAAAGTCACTTACCGCATCTAATTTCTAGTTGAGGAATAAAGCTTAAGATTTCATTCTCTTGTACTCAAAGTATTGTATAGCCAAAAATCTAAAAACATCTTAAAAATTGTACTATCAAAAAATCCAAAACATCATCAAAATCTCTAAATAGGTCAAAAATTCAAAAAAATAAAAAACATGGTTTTCAAACTACATTGTCCCTAAACTTCAATGTTGGTAAGGCCATCATCGATGATCCCCTGAGACATATTAAGTTAGTCCTTTAGGATTCTATCATAATAAACTGATAATCCATCAAATGCTCATATCTCATCAATAAACGGTTACTAGTTAGAATCAGTTGAACTACATCATCTTTACATGTATAACATAGATAAGGCCATCATTCATGAGACCTCGATGTGCTAGGTCAATTTTCCCTTAGGTCTTGGTCTAATCTTAGAAAACAAAAAAAAATTGAAAAACTTAGAAAACACAAAAAAAATTGAAAACTTGAAAACCCAAAACATTGGAAAACGTTCAAAAAACCCTAAACAACCTCAAATAACTTGAAAACCTCAACATTCACATAAACCAAAAAAGATCAAAAACAACCTCAAAACATTGTAAAATATCAAAAACGCTGAAATATTCTAAAAATACCAGAACCACCTATTGTGTGGTCTCACAATATGTCCCAAGAATGTAAGTCTTGGGGAACCAAGTTAAAAAATGATTCTTATGGTAGGTTTTGGTTGGCTAATGATCACCAAGAGGAAATGAAAAGTTGAAAATATTTAAATAATTCATGGTTAAAGGTATTGGGTGTTGAATATACCAGACATCAAGAAACTGAGTAGTTGGAATATTTAAAGATAAGTTTGATAAGTTGCTACAGCTGGGAGTAAAGGCCTGGGGGTATGAAGGTTCTGGTGGTTGTCAGGAGTTGGATTGAGTTTTGTTCTAGTAAGGCAGAAATATGTCAAGAGTCAGGTACTAGGTAAACAGTGCATTGGTGCTAAAGTGTTAAAGTTTTTTTTTGGGTTTTTCCAAAATGCTTAAAATTTCTGGTAGCCAACCTAAAATGATAATTACATGAGAATGCATTAAAACGTGTTATTTATGATTTTTTTTTAAAGTAGATTAATAAAAATGAGAGTTTTATTGATGTTTTAAAAGGGATTAATATATGGAATTTTATGTGCAATAGAAATAGGTTGTCGGATGATTTTTTGGTATGGATGGTCAGGAAAATTTAGATTGCAAGTAGATCTGATCATGTTACCAGGTTTGGTAGCGCACTTTGAAAGCTCATTTGAGGACAAAGTTTATAGTGAAGAAACGTCAGGAACTGGGAGACCAGGGACCTGGGTATTATGCATATGACGAATGAGGGTGCCTAGCTCTGGGTGATCTACTTCCAAGTGTTTTCGCCCAAAGCTCAAACCTGAATCTAGGAACATAAGTGTTGATGGATTTGAATTTTTATGTCCATCTGATCACTTTGTATATCTAGTAGAGGAAGTTCCTACATTTTTTTTGAAAAATATACTTGATCTAGTTTCATTTCTTGATCAAATTTTGAAAGCATAAGCCTAAAAATTTTAAGTGTTGAAGAAGGTCAAAGTTTGTTGACTTATTCAGAAGTCTCTCTTTTGAACTATCATGTGCCATGTGATTTTGTGTGATTCATCATTTTTATTTCCTCTCACATGTTTATTGAATTCCTTGAGTGTCTTGTTCTTACTAAATTTTGGGAGATGTATTATTTTAGCTAAGTTTTTTATAATTTATGCATTTTGAAAAATTAAAAAAATTTCAATTTTTATTCTTTTTCCTATTTTTTGTTACATTCTATACTAAAAAATTGTATGTTTCATTAGAAGCTACCTAATATCAACACAAAATTCAAAGCTATTTCCTGATATGAAATTTTACATAGTTGATTGTTTGTTCCTATCAGACAAGACAATGTTTTGCGCCATTTAAGGGTGCATACTGACACTATTTGGTGGTAAATAAGCCCCCTTTATTTAAACTCTTTCATCATTCTATGCCTAGCTATGAAGAAATCTTGTGAATTATGGAATGGTTTTCTCTAGTTTAGTTATTTCTTAAGGCATGTGTGGATAATACATGGGAGAAATTTTTCATCTCAGTAATTTTAAATGCTTAATTTTAGAGTAGATGCTTTATATTTCTAGAATTTTTTTAAAAAATTGATAAATACAAGGAGTTTTATTATAAATATTTTCATTCCATGAATTTTTTGAATGTTTAATTCTAAATCTACTTAAATGTATGCAAGTTATTTTCTTTCGTGAAATATTAATGAATTTTTTTTGATTTCATAAAGTTATCGAGTGACATTTGAATGATCGAACTTATATTATGTGTCTATCTTTCAAATGCTAGCCAACTGTTAACAATCATTTACCCCTTGTGTTTAATATAAAAATCACAATAAACCATAAGTGAACCTAGTGCATCAAGACCTAACATAAACAAGCCTTTGGATCAAGCTGAGTTTTCCTTAGATTTAGGTTTCTCGATGGAGTCTTTCAAGAAAGGTAGGTTATCATGGTACTATATGATTATCTAATTGTAGGTGTGATTGTATCATTTGCATCAACACCACCCATCCCATTTCTCTTTCACTCACAATAAAATTCCATTCACAATAAATTGATCATCACTTTCAACCTTTTCTAAAACAAGTGGAAGCAAGTATGGAAATTCATAAAGTGTAAAGCTAAATGTAAAAATCTAAAGTCTTGATTGTGAGTAGACAATTTGGTTAAAATTTGTATCAATATCGTATCAAATAATTTTTCTTAGTTAGAACATATAATAAAATTTCCTAGGATGCATCCTTCCTACAATGGACATCATCATCAAAAATCACCTTAGTTATGTTACTTTGGCAAGAGATATGAATAAAATTGACTTCTTCTTTATTTGGATCTTTTCTTATGATTTATCTTATTGGCCCATTCCAAGGACCTCTCAATGATGTCTATCAAAAAATAATTTAGAGAGAAAGGAATGGGACATTGATCATTATCCTTCATTTTTTGTTCTTGTTGGATGTTCTTGTAGAATAACCTTGGAGAATACTTGCTTTGTTATGTGTAAGGATTTTATTTTGAATAAATTTTTGACTATTGCATATGCTTCAATATGAGATGTTTTAAACTTATAAATTATATTCCAATAAGGTTTTTGTATGTCAGGTGTAAGAAAGAATGATCCTCTCTATTTGTAGAGTCAAATTCCATGACATTAGATACAAACACCATCCTAGTTAACAATACCTTGATGCATCATGTCTATGTGTTAGATAAAAAATAAGAAATGATATGATGAAGTATCCCAATCCTTAAAACAAGAAAATCATCATTCTCATCTCATATCTAATAAAGTCTCAAAGAATCATAAGATTTTTGGACTTCTAAATAAATCTCAGAATCAATGGTCAATCCATTCATGTTATTATTTTATCTTTTTTCCATGCTAACATGGAGTCATGAAATTCAATAAAAATAATAATGCATCCATTTTTCATCCATAAACCATTATCATACATACAACCTGCATAATTGTATCATATCATCACATGGAAAATACAAGAAAATAAATGCATCCATCTCATAGCATGAACATACTACATCATCATGACATATCATATAGATAAGATACCAAAACAAAAAGGTAAATCATCCATCACATTTCATTCATATCATAAACCATACATCACATACATCCATTTAACATCATGTATCATGAATCATATACATCACATCATGTGCATAATAAAGGTACGCATCTAGAGTATAAACATCTACATACATAACATATGCATCCATATATGAGAATAAACATAAAATATGTAAAATAACACCATATCATAATTGCATCGAACCATCTTATATATCATTAAAATGTTTGTCGTGATACAAAGTTTGAATCAATGTGTGAAACTGTCAAAAATGGACATACAAGAGGCTATCAAAATCTGTTGATGGATGTGTATACATATCAATATTTGGGCTATACATAAAAGAAAAATTATGCACCATAAGAGCTATCCTCTACTTCAGTGGTCATCATAATGGGATTGATCATGGTGTCCCCTTGATGGTTTCCTGATGGAAGATCCTATTGATCCACTTAGCACAACTCTACTATGTGAAAAATATGGCTATCATTGGTGAGGTGGAGCATCTTGATAATAAAGGGTCCTATAATATGTATCCTCTACTACGATCTTCCTATACAGTGTGGCTGATACCACCTAGCCCTATGTCTATGTTGTAGCCTCTACCTGCTATTGACGACCTACCTCTTTGGTGTAGGGCACCAAGAAATTTTTTATAATTAAGGATATAATTTATGGGTATTGAGTCTTGTTTTGGGTTGAATAAGGTCTTTTAGACCATTTAATGATGTAATAAGTCCATTTTAGTGGTCATTAGATGGTTAGAAGGTTTAAGTTGCAAATATTGCAAAATATGCAAAAGTGTCATTTTCAAATTTTGTAATGCAAGAAATGCAAGTTTGGGAAGTTGAACGGTCATGGAAGGCAAGAGGTCACCTGAGTCATTTTTTTTCAGTCATTTTTTTTTTGAAGGAGTTAGTATATGTAGGATATTCTCAAATGAAGTGGTGGTTAGAAATTTTGTAAAATATTTTGATCAATAAAGCTCTATTTTCTTAGAAATTCTGTGTTTTTCCCTTTTATAGTGTTGTTGTAGGAAAATGTATGATTTTTTATTGAAGGGAATTGATTGGAAAAATAATTAATTGATTAGAGGGATGTATTAGGTGCATTTTGGTTCTTTTGGCACTAAAATCCATTGAGTTTTGAGTTCTTGGTGTTGATTGTTTTGTAGGTGGGTCTGAAAGTTTGATTTTCAAGGTTTTGAAGTCATAAAATGCTCTTATGACTCATTCCACCTAATGTATACACTTTAGCTCAATGGAATGAGTCCATTAGGATAGGAATATGGGTATATTTTGAGTTTTAGAGTAGGGGAGATCATTTTGAGTCTTGGGCATGAAGCCGTAGTTGTGAAAATGTGTGATTTTGAGTGAAATTGAATGGTTTAAGAGTGAGAATGGAAGAAATATTTTAGGGAATTAGTTTGGTAGGATTTTTTTAGTATGCAAAAACCTTTTAAGGTATTTTTTTGGTGTTGGTTGAGTGATATAAGTGTGGGAAGAGTTTTATTCAATAAGGCTCCTTGGAGAAGCTAGTTTTGATGGCTTAAAGTGAGGGTTTAGTGGGTTGGCACCTTGGTGAGTGATTGGAACCCTAAAAGTTGAGAAATCATAAGTTTGGAAGCCTAATTCTAGAATATCCATAGATATTGAGTGATTTGAATTTTTTGTGATGTGTCTCTTTGTAAAAGAGGTGTAATTGGCCTAGTTGCTCCAACGGTGTAGTGATATTTTGAGGTGTTTCTTTCAAAGGAGATCATATTTGTTTTGTGATATGTTTTAAGGCATGAAAAAGGGTATCTAAATTTTTTTATACAATCTTGATAAGTGGCCCTGGTCAATAGATAATCTTGATAGTTCCCATTGAAACAACTACTAGCCCATAGGGGCTTGGAGTGAAGTTATTTCAATTTATTGTTCTCTACGATTGGTGAGTGATTAGGTTGATTTTGTGTGTGGATTTTAATCTTGTTAGATGCCTCTTAAACTTCATGTGAAGGTGTGAGACCCTTAGTGTGAGTTGTAGCCATTGGTGACCTACACAATTGAAGATTCTTTTGAGTGTTTGAAGAATCCATTTGAGAACCAAGTTGTGAATCCTTTGTCCAAACTAGTTAATGACCCACCTAGCTCTGCATCACTCTTGTGTCAACTACAAGTCAAGTTGTTGTCTCAGCTGGTGCTTTTGGTTGCACTCCTCTTTGTATCTATCTCAGTGACAAATAAAATGTTGGACTTGTTGGAGTAATTGGTCCCTCTTCATCTTCATTTATTGAGTTTGAGTGTCTTGAGGATCGAGACCATACTACTGCTACTAGTGTGGTGATGCTTGTTGTATGGGATGAACTAATGGAGGCTACTGATACGTGTCTTTGGGAACCTGACCATCATTCCCATCTATTGCAAGTATGAAGGTGTTGTCATTAATTTCAACAATCTAGTGTTCTCATTGATGTCAACTAGGTGTTGATGAAGGTTGTTTCATAGTGAAGATGTCGAGGATATTGATAAGATTGTGAAAAAGGGAAAGAGTTTGTTGCAGCTTGTGTGCATGCATAGTTGAGATATTGAGAAAGTGTTGTGAGTACATGGAGCTATCTTTATGTTGCAGTGTCTAGAGATGTTTTGGAATGAATCTGTAGACATGGAAAATGTACAATTTTAGTTTGACACACTTGATCTTGATTATTAACAAAATTTCTTCCAAAATCATACTCTCAATATTTCATCATATTTTGTCTCTAAATGTAATGAATCATTATTCATTAAATTAAGTTTTCCTCCTCTAGTGATTAAGTTAGTCAGTTAATTTAATTAACCTTACATTTCTTTTTAATTAAATAATTTATTTTATTAGATTAAATCTCTAAAGTCTTCTCATTAAATTAAATAAATTAAACCTTATTTGATTTAATCTATCATATTCCTCTTTAAGTTAAATAAATCAAATCATTTATTTAATAAATAATTTCCTCTGAATTATGATTTAAATTAATTCATTTATTTAAGTCAAAATTGTCAAATCATCTAATTATTCATTAAATTAATCAAATCCTTGATTAAGTTAATCCTTATCACTAAAATCCTCTAGAGAATGCAACTTGCACTATAAATCAATTACTTTGATTTATTTAATTCTCCATTTTCCCTCACATAGCATCAAAAGGGAATATTCCCTTGTTTGAATTCAAAAATTCCAAATGGACTTCTACATCCAACAAGGCATTCACTCCTCTTACATGTCCTTGTGCATTGAGCCAAGTGGAATTTACTCCATTTCTCTTCCCTCTTCAACAAGTCATCTCACAAATTCAAATTCAAAATAAGTGCATTTATTGGCACTTTGGCCAAAATATGCACAACCACTAACCATTCACATCATGACATGTGGCATCCAACCATTGGATTGAAAGTTAGTTCCACATTGCTCAAGACTCACTTTCTCTTCCAAATTGAAAGTTATAAATTGGAGGCTTCTCTCCTCATTTATCATCCACAATCTTTATGCAAAGTTACTCTCTACACATTGAGAGCTAATTTTACCTATTTCACCCAACCTATCACCATTTTCACAAATTGTAACAAGGTTATGCTCAAATCTCTTTGGACATTTGACCATTGTTCAATCACTCAACATTGCAACTTGGGAATAGGGAAAGGGCCAATTGCAACACTTCATTGGCACCAATTCCCCCATGGGATTACTAATCTATTAGCTTAATTAGGATTTAACTCCATTTCTTATATTGTGTTCTTCATTTACTAGTTTTAGTTTAAATAGATGGATTTCATGGGGAATCTCTCATACTTGTTTGCATGCATTTGATCTAGCAACCTAACATGTTTTGTTGCACTTGTACATTTACAAGTTTAGGGGCTCACATTTTGGTGCTAGAAGGAGGGCAGATTTAAGAAATTAATAACATTTTTTTAATATTCCGCATTTTTTCTCAACATTTTCTTGCAGGTCATAGGAAAATAGCCACGCGATGCTATATTGGTCCACCCTCATTAGCACGATGCAATACTTCACTGCTTTCAGGAAAGTGGTGCAATACTGACTCGCACATAGTTTCTAAACCTCGCCATGTTTTCTTCCTGCCTGTAATGTTTTTTAAATATCCTAACTCCATCGCGTTCACCTCCATGGCGCTATATTGCACTGCCTTTAGTGCCACAGAGCCATATCGCATTGCGTTTCCTCCAAACTCCGCTGCTCTAGCTTTCCCGCCTAAAACATTTGAATTTTCAAATAGGGCCACTTCCAAACTGTGCCGCTTACCCCTATCACGTCGATTTTCCACTCTTTGTTTTTACAGAGCGTCACCCAAAACTAGCTGTGTGATGCTATATAGCATCGCTTTTGCTGAAATTTCACCACGACAAAACAGTGAGGTCTAAAATTGACATATGCTTTTTAAATTTTGGATTTTTTAATTCTTGGCCTTGTTTGTTGTCTTTTTGCTCTCTGATTTTCTATTTTTTTGCAAGTTGGAGCAAGAAAAAAAGAAAGGGAATAATTTCATCATGACCTCATACTCATCATGCAAAAAAAATGTGTTTTTAAACACTAAATTGTTCTTCAACACTTTTGAGGGATTTAAAATTCTGCTTGTTAAGAGAAATTTGTTAATATCTTTGGCCTTAGAAACACTAGATTTACTTTGGGTTTAAAAAGAACAAACAGATTCCCTTTTTCAAGAAAAGTAGAAGATTCGTTATGACACCATGCTCATTTTGTACAAAGTGTTCTTAAACACTAAAGCGTTCTTCAACACTCTTTAAGGATTTCTATATTCTTGTTTAAAAGGAATTTGTTAATTTCATTTGCCTTAGGAACACTAAATTTCTTTTGGGTTTTAAAATAAACAATCAAATTTATTTTCAAAAGTTGCCAAGGGGCTAAAATGAAACCTTAGACAAACATACTAGATTTTGTTTAAAGGATAACAATTGAAAAAATCAATCTCACATTTCCTTTGGTGTTTAAAAATAATTCATTATTGCTTTGAGGGATTTAAAATGAACATGTGTTCTTTGTGTTTTGTAATATTTTTTGCAAAAATAGTGTCATTTGAAAAGGCGTATGCTCATCTCTCGTGCCTCACAGTGATCTTGAGAATCAAAAGTATTTTTGGTGACACTAAATTGCATAAAATATTTCCTCCACATTTCCATTTGGGTACCTAATAATTGAATAAAACATGCGAGTATGAGTAAACTTATTGTGAGTGTTCTCCCTTTGTTTCTAAATGAAGGTTGATTAACTATGAATATGTTTACTCGCTTTTGTTTATTTATCTTTGCGGACCTGCCTTGTGGGAAAAAGTAATCACCTAAGGGAACGACCCAACTGGGAACACGCTAAAGCCAAGTAACTTCCAACCTGTATATAAGTGTGGATTCTTGAGGAAAGTTCAAGAATCACAAGGATTATTCCAACGAGATGGACATAAATTGACTCTCGCCAATGTTTCATAATCCCCCACAAACGGAATGCCTGAATTAAAAACCTTTGTTTAGGAAAAGGCCAAAACCTTTTCTATTTTGTTGGTGTAAAAGGTCATGTCCTTTGAAGCTGCCCCACGTTATACATGCAGTTTTGTTGTAGAGATAGAAAGTATGCCATGGGAGACTCATGGGTACTAATGCTTGGTTGACCCAAGAAGTGTGTGTCGTGGAGGGGAGCCAGTGTGGTAAAGCATTTAGCCATTTGTACAAAATATGCGCAGATGGATTTATCCAAGTGGGAACCTAACAGAATATTGTCTCATCATCCTAGGGTTATAAAAAGTGCTTGGAAGTGGAAAACACATTGCTTGGTTCTCAAAAAAATTTGCAAAATGAACATTCACAAGACGTCCAAATTTCAAACCCCTTTAGGAAACAAATACCTTTGACGAATTTAGGAACTCTTGCTTTCCCTAGGGATCATATCCTTAGAGGTTTCTAAGTGCGTAGATTCTATCGTCATTTGTTTTCAATAAGGTTAAACATACGTAACGTTTGCCCTATTTTCCTTGATTTCCACACAATGGACCTTGTGGGATGAGAAAGAAAGTGGGACATTAGACATATAGTTTGAAACATAAGCAAGCAAGTGTCTTTGGTAAAAATAATTCATTAAACCAAGATAAAAAGACAAATTGAGCCTCATATGTGTTGTTCCAAATGATTTCCCGCAAGACCAAAATCCCAAAACCAAAGTTTAAGAAGCTTAGTCTAAAAGCTCATGAGGAGTTCCTTGAGAGAGTTTTTTAATTCAAAGAAAGAATAGTATACAACTTCTATAAAATAGCTTCAAAGAATAATCCAACGTTGTATGCATTCTACTATCAAAAAAATCCCAAACTTTTTGAAAGGTTTTCTTTTCTCCCATAGGAAGTCTAGTATGTTCTTCAACACCGAGGTCTTGTAAAAAGAGTTGTGTCTAGGTTCAAGTATAAGATTAAAATTTTCATCCTCATCCATCTCTCCATCAAACCAAATCTCATTCCATCAACAAACCTTTTTGTGAACTCTAGAAAAAATCACTCATGCTAAACTTAAAGGGCTAAACCAACACCACCCTATCTTGGCTTAACACACCTAGCCAAAATAGTCAAGTCTCTTGGATGAATTTACCTCTAGGATAACACAAATTAGTAAGGTCTACTAGTTCACAATCACATTGGCTTAACATATTTATTCAATTCATCCTCTTATGCAAGTTCCCCTAGGATAACACAACTTTCTAGGGACTACAACTTCACTACAATCTTGTTTGGCTCAATGTGCATAGTCAAACCATCACAATAAATATAAGTCCTAAAAATTTTAGCATAACCCTTCAAAGGTTCTCCAAAATGTTTCACTCACTCACTTCATCCATTTATCCCATCATCATTACCACCTTCTTTGATCTTTGACCTCCCTAGTTCTTCTCTTTTGGGCCTAAGAGGTTAGGATCAAACGATCCCTATTTTTTATGGTTCAAACAAGATCACAATATAAGAAGAACATGGAAAATATCAGAAAAATATCAACTTCTATTGACATGAGTTAGGTAACCTTTGAAATAAATCCCCCAAGTAACTCTTCTTTGCCATCAAAAAATCCTCAAGAGGAGAGCTACGAAGAGGACATCACAAAAGAGGATATGGGGATGACACAAACTGAAATGATAAAAATGGTTCAAAATCCAAAGAACTACAAAATTTTCAGTGCCATGTTCAAATAATTAAACACGTTAGCAGAAGGAGGGGTCCATTTTCCTTCTGACCTTGATGCAAGTACTAGTATGGACATGCCTCTCATGAACGCATCCCCTATATCAAATATCAATCGAGAAATGCCTCACACCACATCGGCCATCACACCAACCTCACCAATGGTGAACAAAGGGAGTGCTATGTTTCAAGAGTTGCAGCACCATGGCCTTGTGACCAACAAAGAGGTGGCCATCACCACCACACTAGATAAATTTGTCCTGGTAAATCCATTACACCCGTACATCCCACTCACATTCCATAATCTCACTAGTTCATCTTCATTCCATGCCTCACCAGTCTGTCAACCAAACATACAAAATTCTCTACCACAAGGAGAAGGTGGTTTGTTTGGAAAAACTGATGTTGCTAATAATTTTTCATTCCAGGGTAGCATACCATCTCTTCCCCCATTTCCCTTCACAACCACATCACCTCTCGGATTGGGTTTTCCCCCCTAAACATCAATAGTTTCTCATAACTGGGCAATATGAACATCATGCCAAATTCCCTCTTCTTGCCCATAACATCATAACAACAAGTAGCAACCATTCAAGCCACTACATCAATCGGTCCTCAAATATCCCAAAGCATACCCTCTCAAGGACCAAGCATCTCGACCACCTCGCCAACAACCCAAATCCCAATAACTACAATAACCCTTTCACCTGTCACAATGGTTGGAATGATTCTTGTTCCACCACCAATCCCACCAAAAGCCAACATGGAAAATTCATTCACCACTATAATCCAAACCATTCAAAGAGACAACCAACAAAGAGTACTCAAGTAAAATTAACAAGCTCAAGCACAAGCACAAGCGCAAGCACAAGCACAAGCCCAAGAGCAAGCACAAGCACAAGCATAAGCTCAAGCCCAAGTGCAAGGACAAGCACAAGCCCAGCAATAGGAACAAGCCCAATACCAAGCACAACTGCAAGAAATCCATTTGCAAGCATACCAACAAGCCCTACAAGACTTTCAAGCACAACAAGATTTGTTGGCACAATAGCAGCTCAACCAATAACAAACTTTGTTGGTGAAACAACAACTAGACCAACAATAAGCTTTGTTAGCGCAACAAAAACTTGACCAACAACAAGCTTCATGGGAACAACAACAGTAGGATCAACAACAAGCGTTGTTGACACAAATGCAAGCATACCATCAGGCTTTGAACGCACAACAGAGCTTGCAGAAAATTCCCACTAGTACTCTTCCCACCCATCAAACACCTCAAACACCTCACAACTCATTCATTCCACCTCTTGACCCAAGCAAAGATGTCGCAACAAAAATCAAACTTCTCTCGCAACAAGTGTTCGACTTAAAAGCAGGAAAAACAACAAGAACACCGGGCAACTTGTGCCCTTATCGCTTCGACAAAAGTCTCACCATGATACCATTCCCAAATGGATTCGAGATCCCCAAATTTGACAAATATAATTGAATGAGCAACCCTGAAAACCACGTCAGGGAATTTCAGGTGCATTGCATGGAAGTTGCATATGATGACATGTATTTGATGTGACTCTTCCCCCGTAGTCTGACTAGTCCAGTCATGGAATGGTTTTCTTGCCTACCCTCAGGCATTAAAATAGTTGAGGAAATTGTGGAAGCTTTCCTTAAGAATTATGCCTTCAACATGGGTGTGGATGTTAATTTGGAAGAGCTATCAGCACTAAAACAAAGAAAAGGAGAGTTTTTTGCATGTTTCTTGCAAAGATGGCGATCCAAGGCCAATCAAAGCAAGTGGACCATGCTAGAGGAACAACAAGTTTTCACCATCATATCCAATCTAGATGAAAACTTGGAATTCTACTTGAAAATGCAATGCATCACATCCTATGATCAACTAATCCCAAAGGCGCTCAACATTGAAAGAGCCCTTACTGCATGAGGAGGCACATCAACATTCACTTTGCCATAGGAAAACTGCCCATCCAATAACTATAATGATAAACCTTGAACATGGTAAAGGAACAAAAATATCACAAATGAAGGCATGGTCAGTGCTAAAGTGGTCATCAGTGCCCCTAAGCAGAACATCCAAACCCATCATCAATCACAAAATCATAATCGCAACAATGTGCAGACTAATGCAGTCATGGCACAAAAACAAACACCTCCCACCAACCAAATCAACAATCTGAACAATCAAGGAGAACCACCTCCTAGAGGCAAGTATCCCCCCAAGAGGAAGTTTACAACTCTTGGGGAATCTAACGATTCTATAATGAAGAAGCTGGTCAAAGAGAATCTAATCAAAGTCTCTAACTTTGAGCAATACACGGAACTGATGACCAAGCCACCATGGTATAACTAAAATATTCTTTGTGACTTCCATAAGGTCAAAGGACATACCACCGCCAATTGCATGAGACTAAAAAAAATCATCCAAGATCTCATTGAGGATAATATTATCAATATCAAGCAGCCAACCGAAAACCAAGACTTGAAAATATACATGAATCCGATGTCGAACCACAACCAAGGAAACAATCAAGGAAATAATCAAGGGAACAATAAAGGCAATCAAAAATATGCTAGTGCCAATCTAGTGTATGAAGAAATAGTGAGATGCATTGATGAAATGGTCATAGTCATAAATCTCAAAGGAGCCAACAATGACTGTGGAGTCACCACACGTGGTGGAAAGGTTACCATTTTCAGGGAACTAGCTAAGACCCCCATTTGTAATACAAATTCAATCCCCTATGACTACAATGTCATTGACCAGCTGAAGAGAATCCTTGCCCAAATTTCCATCATGGAACTATTAAAAATTTCTGCCGCCCACAAGAAGATCCTTAATGAAGCATTAGTTGTGTCTACTGTCTCTGCCACCCTTGACATAGAGTAGTTCCAGGCTATCGTGGGTAACATCATTACCCCAAATCTTATTACATTCTTTGACCAAGATTTCCCCTTGCAACCATCTCATAACCGCACACTCCACCTTCAAGTACTCATCCATAAAAAGAAAGTCAAAAGAGTCCTAGTGGATGGAGGTGTAGGCCTTAACATTTGTTCTCTAAAGCTCATAAAGAAATTGGGATTTTTTGAGGATTCCATTAATAAGAACAAAAGCATCACGATAAGGGCGTATGATGATCAAGAAAGAGTGTCTCAAGGCACTATCAAAATCCCCATCCAAGTGGGACCAACAACAATTAAAACCACCTATCAGGTCCTCGACCTCGACCTACCATATAATATCCTCCTAAGACTCTCACAGATCCACAGAATGAAGGTAGTGGCCTCGATGTATCACCAATGTATCAAGTTTTCACACCAAAATGAAGAGGTCACTATATATGGGGATCCTGAACCTTTCGCCTACTGCAAAACTTTGGAAGCCAAGTTTTATAAAATCCCCCAAGTACCAAAAAATGATGAAGGCCTATCCACTTTGTTATAGACCTAGCCAACCTCGCTTCCATTTCTATGATAGAGACACCCACCATCCCTGACATATCTAAAATCAAAAACATGATCCAAGACAATGGATGCGGCGACTATAGAATGAAAAGGAATGCATTTATTGTAGGAGAGTTACCAGAACCTCCTAGGTCGCATGGACAACCTCAGCGAGCTGAAAAACATGTCCACATTGTTAGGGAAAACCCTACTAGATTCTGCCGTTGGGGGGATCTCAGTCGAGAAAATGTGGATGAGGAAGACATCTCAAACACATTATACCAAGATGAAAGGCCCACCCCCACCCTACCCATGGATGAAACTAGCAGAGGACTACAAATGATGTTTGGTATGGGCTATAACAGGAATGAAAGCCTTGGAAGAAATAGTGATGGGCGGCTAGAGCCCATCATTGTAAAAAGAAGAATGCAGAACCTTGGCCTTAGGTATACTCCCCCGAGTATAACCATACGTGGTATAGGTACTCCTAGAAGGGTAGTCAGGTCCTCTCCTTAGGTAGCAACAACTACTCCTAGACCACCTGTGTCTAGGTATCCCACTTGATAACTTCACCTTTGACGTCACCGATTTTTGTGCCAGTAGTGATGATGATACCATAGTAGGTCTCCCTAGGATCTTTGAGGACTCCACCTTGTTAATGATTAGTGCCTCCCCAATTGAGGAAAACCAACAAACCCAACGAATCACCTTAGTACACTTGCAACTCATCGATCACAACCAACGAGGACTGCCAATTCTAGACTCATTCTAAAATGATGAGGCACTCTTGGAATTCATGGGACTAAGGGATATGGTTCTATATGGGGATCACAAGGCAGGCTTCAACATCACATTAGACACCCTAGCA
This sequence comes from Sequoiadendron giganteum, assembly GCA_007115665.2. NCBI lineage: Eukaryota > Viridiplantae > Streptophyta > Pinopsida > Cupressales > Cupressaceae > Sequoiadendron > Sequoiadendron giganteum. The sequence continues at coordinate 146,431,856 of CM021105.1, forward strand.
TACTATGGGGAGATGATTGAGTCCTTCAGTCACAAAAGGAAAATATCAAGAATAAGCTTAGAGTTATGGAGTGAAAACCACACTGTGGTACTCTCTAACCTCAAAACAGTAAAAATAAAGGATGCATCCAATGGTGAAAACCTCTTTGAGGTGCTAGAGGATGAAGGATTCAATCTCCCCCTACTGCTCTACATCAAGAAAAGTCAGCAGTCCTGGCAGAGCAGTGCAAACCTGTCAACTTGGGAATGGAAACAAAACCGCAAATCACATTCTATGCTCAAACACTTCAAACAAAGGAACAAGAATTTTTGGCTGCATTATTAAGAGAAAGAAAGAAAAAAATTTCATGCACCTATGTTGACATGCCAGGTCTAGATCCTAAGGTGGTAGTTCATCATTTGGCTTTTTACCTTGGAGTGAAGCCAATCCGACAAAAGTTAAGAAAAATGCACCCACAGACAACTCTACTTGTGAAGATAGAATTACAGAAACTCTTAGACGTTGGATTCATACGACCAATTGACTATCCAGAATGGGTATCTAATCTTGTTCCAGTCTCAAAACCGAATGGGTGCATCCGCATCTACATAGACTTTAGAGATCTAAACAAAGCATTTCTTTAGGATGATTTTCCACTACCCAACATTGACTTGATAGTGGAAATGACGACCGGGCATGAGATGCTATCCCTAATGGATGGTTTCTCAGGATACAATTAGATAATGATAGCAAAGGAGGACCAACATAAGACAAACTTTACATGTCCTTGGGGCACATACTGCTGGACTGTGATGCCATTTGGGCTAAAGAATGTAGGAGCTACGTACCAAAGAGCCATGACACTGATCTTCCATGACATGATCCACAAAACTATCAAAGACTATGTGGATGACATATTGGCTAAACCAAAGAAGTGACAAGATCACATAGCGACTCTAAGTGCAATATTTGATAGGCTAGAAAAATACAAGGTCAACTCAATCCAAAGAAATGTGTCTTTGGGGTACAATCAGGAAAGTTGTTGGGGTACATAGTTTCAATGAGAGGTATAGAGGTGGATCTCACAAAAGTAAAAGCAATTCTTGATATGGGATCACCAAGAACACTAAAGAAACTCAGAGGATTGCAAGGTAGACTCTAGTCCATCCGGAGATTCATTGCACAACTATCAGATAAACATATCGCCTATTCGCATCTACTCCACAAGGGAGTAGCATTTAGGTGGGATGACAAGTTCAAACAAGCATTCAAAAAAATAAAAGAATATATACTTACACCACTTGTGTTGATGCCACCGATCATAGGGAAACCATTGATTATATACATCTCAGCAACGACAGTCGCCCTTGGTGCCCTTTTAGCTCAACATGATGAAAAGGGAACCGAGTGGGCCATTTACTATATTAGCAGAACAATGGTGGGGTAAAAACTCAACTACACATCAATAGAAAAGGCTTGCCTAGCAGTGGTGTTTGTAGCCTACAAATTCAGACACTACATGCTAGCTCATCAAATTAATCTAATTGCCAAGATAGCCCCCCTCAAATATCTATTGTCAAAAGCGATACTTATGGGTAGAATGGGTAAATGGGTTATGATACTATCTAAACATGATATTGATTATGTCGAGCGAAAGGAAATCAAGGGACAAGTTACTGTAGACCAGCTAGCAAAAGCTCCCCTCTACACGGACAACCCACTCATATCAGAGTTTCCAGATGAGTCCCTTTTCAATCTCAGCATAGCCAACCATTGGAAACTATACTTTGATGGCTCCCACATGCAACATGGGTCAGGAGTCGGTGTGTTCTTCATCACCCCAAAAGGGGACTGTATAGTGACATCTTACAAGTTGGCATTCCCCTGTACAAACAATATTGCAGAGTATGAGGCTTTAACCATAGGTCTCAAGATTGCAACACAGTGGTGAGTCATGGCATTAAAGGTGTATGGAGACTCACAGCTTATCATTAACCAAGTAAACAATGAATACCAAACTAAAGATAATAAGCTCACACCACACAAAAAGATAATGGAAATCCTCAAGGAATCATTTATCGACATCACCTTTGAGAAAATACCGAGGGCAAACAACAGAGCAACGGATGCAATGGCAACAATCAGATCCTTGCTAAATATAACTCGCAACGTCTCGAAACATGAATTCCTCGTAGAAAAACTTCTCATACCCACTTTCAATGTACGAGAGTCAAAATATATGTGTGAACTAGTTGATCTTGGTGATCTTTGTTACCATGAAATTTACACCTACCTAAGATTAGGAATCCTCTCAGTTGACATTACCTTGAACCTCAAGTGAACCCTTGTCAAAAGGTCCTTACAATTTTTCATCCTAGGAGAAACCCTCTTCCTTAGAAGTATCGATGGAACCCTACTACGTTGCTTAACACCTAAGGAGGCCTTGACTGATTTAACGGAGGTACACAATGGCACTTGTGGTTCCCATTCAAGTGGTATGACCTTGGCTAAGAAGTTGTTGAGAACTAGATACTACTAGCCAACAATGGAGAGAGAGGCACATGAATTTGTCCGGAGGTGTCTACAATGCCAACAACATGGATATCTCATTCATGCACCAACTCAAGATTGCATCCTATTGTTACACCTTGGCCTTTTTCCCAATGGGGGCTCGATCTCATAGGTAAAATCTCACCCACCTCATCCAATGGCCACAAGTTCATTATCACCACCACTGAATATTTCACAAAGTGGTTCAAAGCAATTCCCATGACCTACGTCACTAGAAAATAGATATCCAAGTTCATCCTGAACTACCTCATCTGTCGATACGGTGTTCCCCAATCAATCATCTCAGGTAACGAGACACCCTTCAAGAATCAGGATGTCCGTGACTTGTGTGAAAAATTCAAAATCCAACACTGCTTTTCCACCCCATATTACCCACAAGGCAATGGCCAAGAAAAAGGTACCAACAAGACTATCCTGAATACCCTCAAGAAAAGAGTCAATGACTCTGGTCGTGACTAGAATCTACAGTTAAATCCTGCCTTATGGGCCTACCACACCAGTATCTTCACGCCGACAGGTGCCAACCCATTTTCCCTGGTCTACGGATCGGAAGCCATCCTCCCAATTGAGATCGAGCTTCCGTCACTAAGGATATCATTACAAAACCTCATCACAGATGAAGAATATAGGGTTACAAGACTAAATGAGCTAGAATTACTAGATGAACAATGTATGGATGCCCTAAATCATCTGTAGGTCTACTAGAATCACTTGAAACGAAGCTACAACAAGAAGATCAGGAAACACACCTTCCAAGTCGGTGACCTTGTGCTAAAAGAGAACCAAAAGATTGTGCCAAACCTGAATAGAAAAGGAAAGTTTGAGCCCAACTAGTTGGGACCTTTCATCATCACTGCAAGCTATAAATCAGGGGCATATCAGTTGTTGACACCAGAAGGCGAACCTCTACAGGAGCCCATGAGCAGTTCTCACCTAAAAAAAAATTATGCCCAAGAACTTGCAAGGTATAGAAACATAAAAATAGCAAAACAATTGGAAAAATTCCTGAAAAAATGGTTACCTTGATGAAAACCTAGCAAACAGGCATCTTGGTGACAACAAAAAAAATCCACAAAAATCAAAAAAAGGATTGAAAAAAGCAATGAAAAAATCGTCCTCTAGTGAAAACCACTTCGATGGCGCTTTGGACAAGTACCTTGGTGAAAACCTAGCAAACAGGCCCCAAGCGTAAATAAAGAACTCTCTATCCAGGAGGATCTGCATGACTCACTCATCTATTCCATCGCATTTCACTAATCATCCATACACCCATCCGCTCGCATCCATACCATAGCCTGAGTTGGTGTCCATATCATATTCCACCATAGTACTACTTGGCATATTCCTAAGGTCAATTTGTCCTGCCTTTATCGAAGTAGTCTATCCCACCATGCTAAGGGCATGTTCCCATATGCATTGGATCAGATTCATGTATATTCTCATGATCTCCCTAATCATCAAAAAATCAAAAACATTCAAAAATTCATCAAAAATCAAAAACATTCAAAAAATCATTCAAAAATCTAAAAACATGTCAAAATATCAGAAAATATTTTTAAAAAAATTCATCATTGAGTCTTGTCAGTCTTTCACCTTGTCCGAACTATGTCGTCTCTGAGCTTGAATGTAAGCAATGATGATCTTTGATCATCCCCCGACATAGTTAGGGTCAGTCCTTAGGTGTCTGTTGCATTGGCAATCTGTTTGCCCATCTATTTTAAATTTGGGGTCAATCCTTTAGGCATCCGTCACATTGGCAATCCATTTGTCCATCTAAGTTTGCATCTTAGGTCAGTCCTTTAAGCAATAAAATGGCAAATATGTTTGTCCATCTTATCATCAATCCAGTTTGTCGTCAGTCAAACTACGTGGTCTCTACGTGTATAACGTAGGCAAGGCTAATATATGGATCAGCTCTCAAGACCCCTGGGATAGGTCTTTAAGTTAGTCCTCTCATCGTAAATCTTGAAAAGACCAAAAACATTTGCAAAACATCTCAAAAATACAAATAATAGCCTAAAAATATCTGAAAAACCCAAAATGGTGCATCTATTTCATCTCGCTTTCACCCATGATTTTCATCACTCATAATAAAATCAATCATCACCTTCATCCTTTGGTGAATCAATCAAAAGCAAGTTTAGTAGGTTCCAAAGTTAACACCTTATCGTCAGAGTCTCAAGCCTAAGTCAGTAAGCAAGGAAGTTGGTCAACTCAGAGTATCAATAGCTTATCACCCAAATCAGTCCCATCAAAACCCTAATCACAACATGCCCTAGGATGAAGCTTTCCTCCGATGGACATAAGCATCAAGTACCCCTCATAGTAGTTAGTCTTGGCTAGCGGTATGAAGAACAGTAGCTTCTTTGTTTACTTTATTTTGCTCTTTTATTGACTTATCTTATTTTGCGCTCATTCCAAGGACCTCTCGATGATGCCTAAATGAATCAGGTTTAGAGAGAAAGGAATGGGGCAATGATTATTATCTTCTTTATCTACTATGCTTGTTGGATACTCTTGTAAAATAACTTAGTCATGCGTGCTTTGTTTGTTTTGTAGGGAGGGTGTTTTAGGTATCTTGTTGACCACATAGGAAGGCTTGCTTTTCTATGTTTTGGCCCGAGATGTTTAGAATACATGAACTACATCCTGAATGAAGTGTGTAAGCTAAGTGTGAACAAGAATACTCCTACCTGATTGATGAGTCAAAATCCACCACACTAAGTACAAACGCCATCTTGGTCCTTTATACCTTGATGCATCGTACCTATGTGTGTTATCAAATATAAAGTGATTGGCCCTTTGAAAATCCCAACTCCTAGTAAGCAATACATAATCATCATCAGTAATAATGTGAACTTGTGTGGATCCTCCTTCCATCCATCTTATTCTTCTTGTTCTCCTATCTTTACTAACATTTCTATCTAAAATCGATGTGTTGAATCAAGGTATACACGAGACTACCCATATTCGATGACTGTCTATACATCGTCAGATCTGTCTACATCAAAGAATTATCTTTCATCCTCTGATCATTATGACCACTCCTCTTGCATCTTTATTGCGATCTCGATTGAAAACCCATGCATTTCCATTCGATCTCTCGAGGGGGCAATATACCAACATAATCCCTACACTAGGGCAATAGTGGGGAATTCAAGAAATTTTTAACTTTGATCACAATAGTTTATTCTTTGAATCAATGCAACAAGTACATTGCTTTAAAAAGGGGCAAAATTTAGATATGGAAAATATACAATTTCAGTTTGACACACTTGATCTTGATTATTAACAACATTTCTTCCTAAACCATACTCTCAATATTTCATTATATTTTGTCTCTAAATGTAATGAATCATTATTCATTAAATTAAGTCTTCCTCCTTCGGTGATTAAGTTAGTCAGTTAATTTAATTAACCTTACATTTCTGTTTAATTAATTAATTCAATTTATTTGATTAAATCTCTAATGTCTTCTCATTAAATTAAATAAATTAAACCTTATCTGATTTAATCTAACATATTCCTCTTTAAGTTAAATAAATCAAATCATTTATTTAATAACTAATTTCCTCTCAATTATGATTTAAATTAATTCATTTATTTAAGTCAAAATTGTCAAATCATCTAATTCTTCATTAAATTAATCAAATCCTTGATTAAGTTAATCCTTCTCACTAAAATTCTCTAGAGAATGCAACTTGCACAATAAATCAATTACTTTGATTTATTTAATCCTCCATTTTCCCTCACATAGCATCAAAAGGGAATATTCCCTTGTTTGAATTAAAAAAGTCCAAGTGGACTTGTACATCTAAAAAGGCATTCACTCCTCTAAGATCTCCTTGTGCATTGAGCCAAGTGGCATTTTCTCTTCCCTCTTCAACAAGTCATCTCACAAATTCAAATTCAAAATAAGTGCATTTATTGACACTTTGGCCAAAATGTGCACAACCACTAACCATTCACATCATGACATGTGGCATCCAACCATTGGATTGAAAGTTAGTCTCACATTGCTCAAAAATCACTTTCTCTTCCAAATAGAAAGTTATAAATTGGAGGCTTCTCTCCTCATTTATCATCCATAATATTTATGCAAAGTTACTCTCTTCACATTGAGATCTAATTTTACCCATTTCACCCAACCTATCACCATTTTCACAAATTGTAACAAGGTCATGCTCACATCTCTTTGGAGAGTTGACCATTGTTCAATCACTCAACATTGCAACTTAGGAATTGGGAAAGGGCCAATTGCAACACTTCATTGGCACCAATTCCCCCATGGGATTACTAATCTATTGGCTTAATTAGGATTTAACTCCATTTCTTATATTGTGTTCTTCATTTCCTAGTTTTAGTTTAAATAGATGGATTTCATGGGGAATATCTCATACTTGTTTGCATGCATTTGATCTAACAACCTAACATGTTTTTTTGCACTTGTGCATTTGTAGGTTTAGGGGCTCACAAAATCAATGTGCTAAGATGGTGTCTTTGGTGCTTGGTTTTCAAGCTCTTTTGAGAAAATTTAATAAAAAATAAAATAGTGTTGTTTAAGTGTTTAAAACATTCTTTAGGATGTGCTTCATGTTTCTTCTATGTTTATTCTATTTCTTTGCAGATATGATATGTTTTTCAAGGATTTTAGTAGCTACTATATCTAGAGTTTGGGTTTCTAGATCGTTGTGTAGAGTGAGATATGTTTGCTAGTCTATGAACTAGGATTTTAGTGGTGTTTTCTATGGTCTAGGAGAAATTTATTTTCTCTACATTTCTTTGGATTATGGTTTTAGGTTGTGTGGATTTGGGAAGTTTCTTATGTTGTTTATATATTTTAGAATTCAAGGTTTCTCTTGATTTGGTGCAGTACAATGTGTGTTTTAAGAGTTAATGTGCATATGAGGTTAACTGGATGTTTTGTTTTGAAATATTCCTATGACGTGAATTTGAATGAATTATTTGTTTGATCTCAGGTAGTTCATGGAATATTCTATATCTTGTAAAAGATATTTGTGTGGTCTGTGCTTTGTATTGATCAAGTGGGAAGCATGCACATTATAGTTTAATGGTGTTTAGCATGGGTAACGATCGAACTAGTGTTAATACTACATGTGAAGCCACTCCAAAGTTTTTGGAACTGTGTTGAGATGTGTTAGGACAAACTTAGGTCCTAACTAAGGATTTATAAGGGTTTCCTTCATTCCTATCCACCACAAGAATGTTTTAGTGCAAACCTAAATTGAAATTGGAAATGTAAAGGATGTGTTGCTGACCTTGGAGTAGGTTTTCAATGTTGAGGATAATATAAATAAGAGTGGTGTTGTTCGAAGATCTTAAGAAAGATATGAGATAGATGTGAGAGATGGATGTGTTATGAATTACAAAAGTGTTTAGGGGTGAAAATTAGGGTAGACCCAAATGCATAAACATGAGGATCTACCACTTTTTTTTTAAGGTCCCTAAACCACTCAAATTATGTAAAATAATATGTTAATAACAACAAAAAATTCAACCTAACAGTTATAGAAACTATGGGGGATTTTCTTAGAGCATAAAAAGTTGTGTACCTAGCCAAAAAGTTGTTTTTGAGCTACAGAGGACTCATTCTCCTTCAATGGCGAATGGGTCCCTTTAGGGTTTCAAAAAAATAATTTTAGGATCATATTCCTTGATGTATACACTCTTTAACTCCCTATTATCAGCTCCTAGAAGTCTGTATGCAAATATGTAGAGCTCTTTTCATGATCTTACACTTTGAATGACAATTTTTTGCAACTTTGAAAATTTTTCTCCAAATCTTGCTCAACTTGATCTTCAACTTGTAAATATACAATCACACACTCAAGGGAAAAAAATGGTGGTTTTTTAGTTAATGGGGGTTTTCCTCAATCAAACCCCTTGTAGCTCATCAAACCAAATGATGAAATGAAGCATGAAACATGAAATATGTAAATGATATCACCTTGGATGATGTCTTGTGAATCAAGTATGAAATATAACATGAAGTGGACATGAATAATGTAGATATCAGATGTAAAATGATGCCTGTAAATAGATCCTTAATGCAACATTAAATTCTTAGCTCAACACACATGAATGCATTAAACCCTTGAATTGATGATATGACTTTGAATTTTTGCAATAGAATCTTGAAATCTACCTTTAATGCCTTGTTAATTCTCTCTAATGCTCTATAATTCTCTTGTGAAGTATTAGGATGCTCTCTTGATAATGGGTATGTGCAAGATCATGATGGGCCAAAAATTTGTACTACTGCATTGAAATTTCAAATTTTCACTAAATAAATTTAAAAATAAAATAAAAATAAACCTAGTAGTTTAGAAACTACATTCAATTTTCTATAGATTCTATTCTTACATAATTTTGAAATAATATAGATAACTTATTCAAATTTTTACATCAAATTGCCTAACTCTGATTTTCTAAATTTTATTGCCACTTAAGGGCTTGTTTTTTCCATGATGATCCTGCACATACACAAATATTAGATGAAACTATGTGAATCAACCCCTTATTTATACCAAATTGGGAGATTAACCAAGAAATTGAAAGAATTAAGGATGACAGCAGATCTGGGAAGAAGTATTATTAAATTCCCACAAGAATGAAAATCAAAAAGGGGGTAATCATTAATGGAGGACCCATTCTCCATCTTGTACAAATGGGTCCTAGCTAAGTTTCCAGGACCAAGCTTCTAGGGATTGAAAGAGGGCCGAAAACCCATTCCAAATAAATTGAGAAAGGAAGGTCCTATTAAGGGGGGACCCATTCGCCATCAAGGGAAACTGGGTCCTAACTCAACTTACCAAGACCAATTTTTTCCCAATGAAATATTTTTTTAATTAAGTTATGATAGTTGGGATAGATCTTTGGGAGGTGTCAAAATTAAGGCCTAAATTTGAATTAAATAGGGATTAATTAGTCCAATTACCCTCAATTAATTAATACCACCTAGATAAGTGTGAAATTGTATTATAAAACTTTACAACACCTAAACAAGGTACACATTATGTTCATTTTATTAGAGAAGGGGCCCATTAGGCTTAATTAGGAAAATACACCCTAGAAAACTGTAAAAGTGTGCTACAACAGTTTACAACACCTTTGCAAAGGATCAATTAAGTTATTTTTTATTTAGATAAAGGTCCTAGAATAGTGTGAATGTCTACAACACATTACAATACCACTCCAAGACATCATTAATTCAGTTTTAATGTCATTATGAAACCAAGTGTGAAAAAGGATTACTTTTTTGACACTACATTTTTCCCCCACTTTAGTTAGAGGATTGTTGTGCATATTTTGCACACATGCCCTGCTGTAGGTAGGGACCCTCTTTTTTTGCTCCCGACGGGCTTCTTTGCTCTCGTCTCATTTTGTGTGCCCCTTTTTTGGTGTCCTATTTGGTCAACATGCCCTTCAAAGTCTCATTTTTGGCTAACCATATTTTGCCCCTAAAATAAAAAAATGCTAAGTCTTGGATTTTATGGGCTTCGTCCCCCCCGCTCGCTTGATTCGCTTTTTCCTTCATTTTTTGACTTTGGGGATAGTTTTCCTATGGATTTTGGATGTTTTTGTGGTGCCTAAGTGAAATGACAAGGTTTCATTAAGTTTCAAGAAGTTTTGAAAATTCCAAAAACTGTATTTCTGCAGTAGCATTCCTGCAACAACATTTCCAGAATGGCATTCCGGCCTCTTGTCTCCGAAACCTCCAAGCGCTCCTCCGATTTGAAAACAGACTTCGACCCAGATGGTAAAATTGGATCATATCCTCCTTTGACCTTTCAAATTTAAAATTTTCAATTGGTAGATACCATCTAGAGTTCCATGCTTTGTCAGGCATTTTCAAAACACCATTTCCAGAACGACATTCCAGCCTCTTGTATGTGGAACGTCCAAGCGCTCCTCCAATTTGAAAACGGACTTCAACCCAGATGGTAAAATTGGATTTTATCCTCCCTTGACCTTTAAAATTTTGAATTTTCAGCTAGGAGATACCATCTATACTTCCATGCTCTGTCAACCATTTTCAAAACAACATTTTCAGAATGGCATTCCTGCCTCTTGTCTCCGGAATGTCCAAACGCACCTTCAATTTGAAAATGGACTTCAACCCAAATGGTAAAATTGGATCTTATCCTCCCTTGACCTTTAAAATTTCAAATTTTCAGCCAGGAGATACCATCTGGAGTTCCATGCTATGTCAACCATTTTCAAAACATCATTTCCAGAACGTCATTCTGGCCTCGTCTCTAGAACATCCAAACACACCTCCGATTTGAAAATGGACTTCTACCCAGATGCTGAAATTGGATCTTATCCTCCCTTGACCTTTCAAATTTCAAATTTGCAGCCAAGAGATACCATCTAGAGTTCCATGCTTTGTCAGCCATTTTCAAAACAACATTTCCAGAATGACATTCCGGCCTCTTATGTCTGGAATGTCCAAGCGCTCCTCTGATTTGAAAACAGACTTTGACCCAGATGGTAAATTGGATCTTATCCTCCATGGACCTTTCAAATTTCAAATTTGTAGCCAAGAGATACCATGCAGAATTCCATGCCCTGTTCGCCATTTTCAAAACAACATTTTGGCCTCTCATTTCCGGTTTCAAGAAGCCTACCATGGGTTCATCGACAAAACCATTTGATCCAATGAGGAATGGTGAAATTCCATTGGGAAGAAGGTAGCTTTTAGTCAATTTCAGCTACAATAAAATGGAAATCAGCTAGAAGACAAAACTGCTACAGTGATTGGCCACTACAAGATAGAATAGGGAAAAGACAAAGGTGTATTTTAAATTGATAAATATTGTGGGGTAGGTGAAGCCCTAATATAATTGAATCTGGGCCACACAATGTAACTCAATAATAGCCATTCATTTGGGCTTTGGAAAACTATAAATAGGGGTCTCCCCCTCATTTGTAAGGGGTTGGAGAGCTTTTGTAAAAACATTCTACAACAATAGAAAGCAACATTGCATGATCTATGGGTGTTACTTTTGCGTTTTCTCATTATGTGTGCATGGTTCTACCTTCCAAGTTATTTTAAGTTGTAGTTTTTTTTAATGGAAGTGGTAATGGTGATTGTTGTTTCAGTATTTGATGAATTTCCAGCCCATACTTTTGGCACTTGTTGATGACAAGTTGTTGTGCAATGTTAGCTTGGGCTTCTTTATTTGATTGTTGCTACTTAGTTCACTTGCATGTTCATGATGTGTGTATGCAAACTGAAAATTTGCAGTCCTTAGAAGATTGCACTAGTTTTGTGTAACTGTAGGATCCTCTTGGCCAAGAAAAACCTAGTTTAGGGAGTTTGTCTACTGTAGCAGCCTCCATGATCAATGTTCATTCATAGTTTCAGATCTAGGAACCTTTTCTCTTCCTTGCCCTTTTTCCTTGTTTTTAATAAGTAACCTTAGGCAAGGTTCGTTGCACATTATAAAGCTAAATCCAATGATAAAATGGAGTTCAAGACTACTGTTTGAACCTGCAACAAATGCACAACAATTCTCCCATCTTAAAAATCCATTTGCTGATCTAACTTTCCCACTTTGTGACTCATCCGTAAGTCCACCTTGTGATTCCAGCAAATCACATAAATCAACTAAGATACTCCAAGCACTATCAAGATGTGACATCTAAGAGACCTTGGGATAGTGTTTTGCAATTTGATTGTGGAAGATTATCTTTCAAGAGAGGTGATGCACCTATGCATTACTTGTGTTGAGAAGTGCATAAAAACACCATCAATAGAACTGGTGCTAGAGGGAGGGCTTGACATGTTGAGGCTACAAAGCTGAATGTTGGATGTTGATAAGAGCACTTTCAAAGAAGAAATCTGAGATAGAGTGATCTCTTTTAATGGTGAAACATAAAATTAGAAAATTTTGAAGGCAAACAACAACTGAGTTGAAATGGAGCAGCATGTGCAAATCAACATCACTTAGCTACATGCAGATTTAAATAGGAGATTGAAGAGGCCATTGCAGTAGTTTGCATTGGCAAATAGATATAGAATTCATGGAACCCACAAGCACAATGAACTAGAGTGTCTAACCTTCTTGAGAAGAATTGAAAGAGTTTTGCAAGGAGAGATTCCCTTTTGGGAAATATATCAGCCTTTAGCCCTTGCAAACCCAGAGAAAGAATTGACAACCATGGAAGCCAAGGTGTTTGAAGAGATGATCCAAGAGTGTTTGGGCATAAAAGATGGACCAAGATTGGAGGAAGCACTAATGTCAAGTTGGTGCAAACTTCACAATGCACCTCATTCAGAATTTACTTGTCCTTCATGTGCAAGCATCATCACCCAAGTCAAAGGCAATTTGAGCAAGTTGGAGCATTCAACTGTCAAGGAGAATGAGTCATCCCATGAGGCAGAAAATATATTAACATCTGGAGGACAACACCTTCAAGATAAACCAGGAAATCCTACACAAACTAGTGCTGAAACAATAAACACTGAAGATGAAAATCAAGAAGGAGAAGTTGATTTCTTGGGTACAACAAAAGGCCTTGGTGAAGGTTTAGTTAGAAAGAGGTTGGAAAGACTCTCCTTCGCCTATAAGGGGAAGTCCTCCACTTAGGAAGAGGAGCCATTGGTATTTGAGGATGAATCAATGAAGTTTTCAGTAGTATTTGCTGGGGCAGCCAATGAGGATGCTGAAAATCAGCAAGAGGAAGAAGTTGACAGTCTTGGGACAGCAAAAAATGATGATGAAGGCATAACCGAAATCAGACTAGAAGACCTCTCCTCCATAAATTATAGTGATCGAGAATATGAAAATTAAAGTTTGGAGGAGTGTGAACAACCACTCACCATGGTTGTCTACCATCAAGCTTCTTTTTCAAGTGATGATGAGAACCTAGTAGTGGAAAGATATGACCAGCTCATCTCCAGATTAGCAAAGGATTGGTCAAAGCTAAAATACCAAGTGGATTTGGAGGTATTTCTGCTACCAAATTGGTGCAGGCTCCATGATTTATCCCTTTTCGAGTTCACATGCGGACTATGCCAAGAAGCCATGAAGCAAGTCAGAGAACAATCGAGGCAGCCGAGTACACCACATCCTCTACTTACCGCCCAGATGGAATGTGAAGATCAAGAGCCCAAGCCAAGTAATGACTCAGCTGAAGGCATTCCTCAAGAGGATGTTGGGACAATAATGGATGTAGGACAACAATACAATCTCAAACTTTTGAGTGATGAAGTAGATCAAACTAGAATGTTATCCACCAGTCATCAAGAATTTCTCCCTCTTCAAGAGCATTTGTGCACCATGGACAATAGGATTTATGGTGAGTCTTTGGAGGACAATCACATAGTAAATTTTAGCCCCCTTGATGAGGTACCATCAATTGATGACTTCTTTCCATTGGGAGTTCTACTACAGAGGTATGCTCATGCCAAGGAAGAGGACATCCTAGAAGACTCTAGCGATGGAGACATACTCCTTGAACCTTTGAATGGTGATGCACTAGAGTTTCTGGATTGGGAGAGGAGTTCCTTCTCCATTTATAGCGATAGTGAACAAGGGGAAACGAGTGAACAACATGATGATTTGCATGAACAACAAAGAGAAGAAGACAAAGGAGGGGGTGCTGAGATAACTACCAATAGAGATGAAGCACCCAGTCGACTACAAGATGCAACTTGGAGTCCTTCTGCCATGATCATTGCTAATCCTCCATCATATTCAAATGGTTGCAATAGGAAAAATTTGTACATGTCATCATCCCATGATACTGAGCATCATGAAGATAAGTTAGACACTTGGGATAGGAAGTGGGACAACAACAATGTGGATGCTCAGTTTGCAGAAGATCAATGAGATGAAGTACTTCTTTTTGAGGAACTGCCAAGGGTGATTGTTGATCCCACGCAAGATGTGGAAGAGGTTTTTTCTGCCCCATTCTCCCAGCCTTATGCAAGCTTAATGTCTGAAGTGTTGCACCCTCCACCATGCTCGCCCGAGGTTGTTGTTGCAAAGACTGATGATGCAATGATTTCTCTTGATTGTCAAATGTTGCCACCTCCATGTGATGAAATCCAAGTTCTATCCTTCCTTCCTCCTGTTAATTTTCATAGTTGCACTTATCATTTTGATTATGGGAATGAGGAAAAATGGATGTGTTTATGGATTAATCATGGGTTTAATGAGCCTCCTCAATTGTTGATTCTTCATGATGTTGGGGTAGAATTTGAATGTTGCCATATTGAATTTATTCCCTCTGAATATAAGGATAAATCTGCATGGTATAGAACTATAACAATTTCTCGCCTGCTTGTGCACGCATTGCGAAATCCATTGGGCATGAGTATCGGTTGGCCTTGCTTGAATGTGGTTCTTTGTAAATATATCTGTACATAAATTGTTTTGAGTAGTGTAGGTTTCCTATAAATACTATTTTTTTCTTGCTTTGTTAGGTGAGTTTGTCTATTGTAGGTTTCTTTCTTTAAATTAGTTTCTTCATTGTTTTCTTTCGTTGTCCCGCTTTGGTTGGTTTTGGTGTTTTCTTTTCGTTTTCTTCTCTTTTCTCTTGCTTTGTTGTTGCTTTGCTTGGGGTCCCTCTGCTTTTGATTGGGAACATTTGTGCGCATAACAACCATTCGTCTTGCCTGGGGTTGTTCTATGTATTTCTTTGTCAAACTCTAATCACGTTTTTAGAGTGGATGGTGAGGATCTTCTGTTAGTATCAAGTGATCTAGATGTTTGATTCAAAGTGGATAAGTCGTTGATTGGTCTGATTCTAAAGTATTCTGGAATCTTATATCTCTCACATATTTTAAGGATCTGACGGTCACTATAAGTCCTTTGTGAAGTCTAGTTAAGTGAAAAATCTAAAATTCTACTCCAGCGCCACTATGATTCTAAGCCCTGAGTGCGAGCTTCATTGCTTGCAAGTTGAAATAAAAGAACTGAAAAGGGAAAAGAAACAAAAGAAAGAAATAAAAATATTGAAAATCGAAAGAAGAGAAATTCAGCTTTTTCAAGGATATATGAGCAACTCTATCGGGGCTATGGACGCCCGGATGACAATAGAGCAATGTTCGGGAGAATCACAGTGACAACCTCGTCAGGGCTATGGACACCTGACTGGTAGTGAGGCAATGTCCCAGATGATTTTGGAGTTAGAATAAACTGTGTAGCTTAACTTCATGGAGCTTGGGTTTCTTGCAGCAACTAAAGGATGGGAATTAACACAATTGCACACACTTGGATTTTTAGCATACTGAAGGTTGGGTTAACTAGTGGTTTTCATCCTTTAGTTGAGCGTCTAGCTTGTTTTCCCTAGCATGAAGGTCAGAACCAGAGATTTTGGGTTCATGATTCCAGTTTGTCATCAAAATGCTCTAGAGCATTTCCCCCAGCGACTTGCCATTTGTTGTGCATATTTTGCACACACGCCCTATCGTAGGCAGGGACCCTCTTTTTTCACTCCCGACGAGATTCTTTGCTCCCATCTCATTTCGCATGCCCCTTTTTTGGTGTCTTGTTTGGTCAATGTGCCCTTCAAAGTCTCATTTTTGGCTAACCATATTTTTCCCCCAAAATAAAAAATTGCTAAGTCTTGGGTTTTTTCGAGCTTCGCGTCCCCCCTCGCCTCGCTCACTCGATTCACTTTTTCCTTCATTTTTTGACTTTGGGGGATAGGTTTCCTGTGGATTTTGGATTTTTTTTGTGGTGCCTAAGTGAACTGATAAGGTTTCATTATGTTTCAAGAAATTTTGAAAATTCCAAAACTGTATTTCTGCAGTAGCAATCTTGCCACAGTATTTCCAGAATGGGATTCCGGCCTCTTGTCTTAGGAACATCCAAGCGCTCCTTCGATTTGAAAACAGACTTCAACCCAAATGGTAAAATTGGTTCTTATCCTCTCTTGACCTTTCAAATTGCAAATTTTTAGCCTAGAGATACCATCCGGAGCTCCATGCTCTGTCAGTCATTTTCAAAACAACATTTCAAGAATGGAATTCTAGCCTCTTGTGTCCGGAACATCCAAGCGCTCCTCCTATTTGAAAACGGAATTTGACCCAGATGATAAAATTGGATCTTATCCTCCCTCGACCTTTCAAATTTCAAATTTTCAGCCAGAGATACCATCTGGAGTTCCATGCTCTATCAGCCATTTTCAAAACAACATTTTTCAGAATGGCATTCCGGCCTCTTGTCTCTGGAATGTCCAAGCACACCTCCAATTTGAAAATGGATTTCGACCCAGATGGTAAAATTGGATTTTATGCTCCCTTGACTTTTAAAATTTCAAATTTTCAGCCAGGAGATACCATCTAAAGTTCCATGCTCTCTCAGTCGTTTTCGAAACAACATCTCCAAAATGACATTCAGGCCTCTTGTCTCTGAAACATCCAAGCACTCCTCCGATTTGAAAACGGACCTCAACCCAGATGGTTAAATTGGATCTTATCTTCCTTTGACCTTTAAAATTTCAAATTTTCAGTCAGGAGATACCTTCCAGAGTTCCATGGTCTGTCAGCCGTTTTCAAAACAACATTTCCAGAATGGCATTCCGGCCTCTTGTCTTTGGAATGTCCAAGCGCACCTCCAATTTGAAAACCGACTTCGACCCAGATGCCAAAATTGGATCTTATCCTCCCTTAACCTTTCAAATTTCAAATTTTCACTCAGGAGATACCATCTAGAGTTCCATGCTCTGTGAGCCATTTTCAAAACAACATTTCCAGAATGACATTCCAACCTCTTGTCTTTGGAACATCCAAGTGCTCCTTTGATTTGAAAATGGACTTCAACCCATATGGTAAAATTGGATCTTATCCTCCACAAAATTTTCAAATTTCAAATTTGCATCCGGGAGATACCATCTAGAGTTCCATACCTTGTTCGACGTTTTCAAAACAACATTTGGCCTCTCATTTCCGGTTTGAAGAATCCCACCATGGGTCCATCGATAGAACCATTTGATCCAATGAGGAATACTGAAATTCCATCAAGAATAAGGTAGCTTTTAGTCAATTTCAGCTACAGTAAAAGGGAAATCAGCTAGAAGACAAAACTGCTACAGTGATTGGCCACTACAAGACAGAATAGGGAAAAGACAAAGCTGTATTTTAAATTGCTGAATATTGTGGTGTAGGTGAAGCCCTAATGTAATTGAATATGGGCCACACAATGTAACTCAATCATAGCCATTCATTTGGCTTTGGAAAACTATAAATAGGGGTCTCCCCCTCATTTGTAAGGGATTGGAGAGTTATTGTAAAAACATTCTACAGCAATAGAAAGTAGTGTTGCATGATCTATGGGTGTTACTTTTGAGTTTTCACATTATGTGTGCATGGTTCTACCTTCCATGTTAGTTTTAGTTGTATTTTCTTGAATGGAAGTGGTAATGGTGATTGTTGTTTTAGTATTTGATGAATTTCCATCCCATACTTTTGGCACTTGTTGATGACAAGTTGTTGTGCAAATTTAGCCTGGGCTTCTTTATTTGATCGCTGCAACTTAGTTCACTTGCATGTTCATGATGTGTGTATGCAAACTGAAAATATGCAGTCCTTAGAAGGTTCATTTGACATTATAAAGCTAAATCCAATGATAAAATGGAGTTCAAGACTGCTGTTTGAACCTGCAGCAAACACACAACAATTCTCCCATCTTAAAACTCCATTTTCTAATCTATCTTTCTCACTTTGTGACTCATCCGTAAGTCCACTTTATGATTTCGTAAAATCACATAAATCAACTGAGATATTCCAAGCACTGTCAAGACCTGACATCCGAGAGACCTTGGGATAGTGTTCTACAATTTGATTGTGGAAGATTGTCTTTCAAGAGAGGTGATGCACCTATGCATTACCTGTGTTGAAAAGTGAATAAAAACACCATCAACAAGGATGAACCCATGTAAAACTCACATTAGAGTAGACATTCAAGAAACTTAATTATGTAGCAATAAAAAAGATACATGATCATACCCTATCAAATGCCAATAAAATAAACAAAAAAAGGATCAAGCATAATCATTTCAATGCAATGTGAAACGGGGTAATTTTTCCATAACACATGTTGCTCACTCTAGGGTAGTAGAACCTAAATCTTTCCACTAGGTTAGTTGTCCCAAAATATGTACGCTCACTCTAGGGTAGTGGAACCTCAGTCTATCTACTAGGTGAGTTTTCCCAAAGAAGTGGTTTAGTGAGAAACTCATGCCAATGTATCGACTTCCCACCATATAATGAGAAATCCATGCTAGTGTATTGACTTCTCATCATACTAGCCATACCAAATTTATCCTCCTAATAACTTTAATAAGGCCCCACAATGTAAATTCTTTTATCATGTAAAAGTTTTTTTAAAGGGGATTTTTCTTTGTTCGTGCAACAGTCTTCCTCTTAGGGAGCATTGTGTATAATGTCTCCAAGAGAGGAAAATTAAAAAGTGTCAAATCATCACCCATGGGATGCCTCATTTCCATCATTCCATGACAGTATATAATACACTCTTGAATGAAATCAAACCTAATGACACCACCAAGAAAAAGAGACATCACAAGAAAAAATAAAAATCATGCCATGAAATTTTTCTTAAAGATGTCATCGATGTATTCCCCCACTATAAATTGGTTGCTACACCATCACTGTGAGAAATTTATTTAAATTAGCCAACATTTTTTATCCTAAGACATGCGATATTTTCTCAATAAAACCTATGCCAAGTCTTATGTTTTGGAAGTAAGTTGCATCATGAAATAGGAAGGAAGGGTTTCCCCTACAAACACATAATGGATCTATGGATTTGAGGTCAGTATGCATGTGCTACAATGTTGTCATAGATCATGGAACTGTCATCATTCTCCAAATACACATAGAACTAGAAGAATGACTCAAATATATTGAAGATAAAGAAAAACCTTTTGGGTCAACATGGAAGAAACATAGATGTCTCAATGTATTGTGCCATCCCCAAAAGGAAAAAATAAGACAAATGAAAAAAAAAAGAAAAAGGAAAAGATTTTGGGTCAACATGTAAGAGACATGAGTGTCTTGATGCCTTGCATCATCCCCAAATGAAAACACAAGACATAAAAAAATATAAAGGAAAATATTTTGGGTCAACATCGAAGAGACATGAATCTCTCAACACCTTACATCACCCCCAAGAGAAAAATACAATAAACATGAAAAATGATTATGACATAGACAAGAATGAATATACATATAGAGGAAAGAATAAAAGAGAGACATCAAAAAAGCATCACAAGGTATTACATTACACACATGCAATCATAAAGAAAAATGAAAATTAAAAAGATTAGTAAGGCATAAGAAATTCAACCTAAAGTAGGTCATCTACCTCCCAATCTCAATTGGTATAAATGGAATGCGGGAAACTAGCCAAATGGAAAACATCAAGTGCCAAACTAGGGCACACACCAAGTTCAACACTCTTATTAGGAGATTTTTCATCTAAGATAATATAAGAAGAAAATATTGTATTCAACTAATCATGAACTTGTTCATCAATATTTACAATGTTAATGTCATCACCTAAATTAATCATAGTAGGAGGTTGAATAAAAAATTCCAGGCAATTTTCTTTTTTATGTTGTGGTGAGGGTTGAGATTCATCATGCATTGCTTCAGGTAGGTTTGTATTTTGATTCTCTATGATGTTTTCTTGAGTTTTTAATCTACAAGAAATAACACAATGTTTATTTGTATGCTCTCTAGCACTTTGATTTATTTTTAGTTTATTGTAAAAAAAATATTGAGCAAGAGCGGGGTTGTTAATCATAGGTTCCTTCTCTTCCTTGGGAGGACTAGAAGAAATAACATGAGTTTTTTCAACCACTTTATCTTTTACTTCATAAACTTTTTTGAATCTAGGAGGGAAAATTGGATTGTTTATGCTATCTTGTGGTCTCTTGTATGAAATTGTAGGAGGTTTTTCTATAGGTTGTTCTTGAATGTTTAGAAGTGTTTTTGGTTCAATCATTGTCTCATCAAGGATAGTTATTTCAGCCATAAGTTGAGGCATGTTGCAAAGGGATAGGTTTGCTATTTTATTTGCCTTGAATTTTTTATTTGATTTGAAAAATGAATCTTCACGATGCTTGATAGGTTCCATAGGCTTGGGAGAAAAGGTATTCTAGTGAAAAAATCCCTTTTGCCAAGGCTATCTGAAATCCACTATGATGCACAGTGAAGATGTCATTGCCAAAGGGAAAATTTAGAAATTTATGCACAACGAAAGGGGTGACATTCATGGATAAAAGCCATCGATATACTAGCTTCACACAAAATTAATATGATTTTGGAATGATGGAGAATGAGATTGTTAATTTTTTTGGGCTCACCTTTAAAGGGAGATCTATCGAGTCTATTGTAGGGCAAGAAAATTCATTGTGTCTTGATCCAAGCTTTTAGGTTATCATATATTTCTTGAAATATCTCATGCACATGTAAGAAGTATTTTGTGATCACATTCTCTCCATAGATGAGATCAATCAATATCCCATCAGTGAGCTTATTATTGATTCAGTCATCTATGTAAAGAGGACCATCAAGTGCACATTTAGGTATGTCACTTTGTGATAAATAAATTTCAAGAGGTTGTTTAGTCAAGCCCTTATGAGGTCTAGCTTCGATAAATTCTATCACCTTATCCATTGGAGGTAATTTCATATTATCATCCATGTTGATATCATTTTTAGTTTGAGTAGGAGGATTGATTGTGGAATGCATGTTGTTATTATCTTGTTTGTTAAAGTAATCCTAAGGGAAGCAACTAAGGCTATAAATTATTTATGTTTCATTTTTATTTTTAATAAATTCCCTTAGATTTTGTATGATAGGAACCAAACTAGTTTAAATCCATTCACTATGGATATGGTCTTGTATATTTTATAATTTTTCATCTAGCTTGTCAATGACATCATGCACATTGATTGTAGGAGGTGAAGTCATGAGAAATGAAGTATGCAAACTATGATCTATAGAGGGTTGATTCTCAATACTATGAGAAAGAGAGTTAGAGGACCCAAGATCCGCGACTGGATGAGATGAGCCTCAAACTACATCTTATAGTAGTATTGTGAATAGGACACCAATTTTTAAAGCTCATACAAGTTTTACAAGCCAAGTGTACAAAACCTAGAATGACAAAGGGGGAATGTAATAAACTAGAATGAAATGTAATTTTCAAATTCTAAGAAATGAAATTTACTGATTAAACAATGTAATAAGCTGAAAATGAAATGTTTTGATGCAATTTTGAGTTTTTATAATGCACTAAAATGAAGCAGTTTAAGCTAAATGCAATGAAATTGAAGAAACAACAAATCAATAAATTGAAATAGAAAGATAACAACACCAAAGAAAAGCTAAAAAACTAAGATTTTAATGTCCTAAAAATGCAGATTTGTAGCTAACTAGGACTCATTCACTAGTAAGGATGAATGGGTCCTAGTTAGTTCTTTCTAGGATTTTTCTGTGTAATTTAGAGTCAATTTTAATGCCTTTTCAAATGCTAGAAGGTATATGTTAGAATTGATCAGGGACTTATTCGCTAGTAAAGGCAAATGGGTCTTGGTTAGGTTTTTTTAAAATATTTTTTAATGATTTTCAAGTTCTTAGTTATATCTTTCAATTCTAGTTTTGAAATAGTGAAATGCAGCTTCAAATTTTCTTGAAATTCAATGCAAAAAATGTAATTAAAAGATGAAATACAAAGTCTAATTTGAAATGCATTTTTTTTGGTTTTCAAATGCAATTGTATGAGGTCTAAATGAGATGCAAAATAATTGATTTATTTTTGTACTCTTTAGATTTAAGAAGTGCGGAACAATGAAAATCTAAACCCTATATGAGATGCGAGATTTCAATGCAAAAAAAGTAACCCTAAATGAGATCTTAATGAATGCAAGATCTAATTTAAGATGTAATAAAAGACTCTAAAAATAAAAAAATTTGCAATTTTGAATAAGTCAGGTTCACCAAAACTATTTAGGGGTGAAAAATAGGGTAGACCCAAATGCATAAACAAGAAGATCTACCACTTATTTTTCTAGGTCCCTAAACTCCTAAAATTATGTATAATAAGATACCAACAAAAACCAGAAATGCAACCTAATTTTTTTAGCAACTATGGAGGATGTTTTTAGAGCATTAAAAGTTGTGTACTTGGCCATAAAGTTGTTGTTTTTGAGGTACAAAGGAATCATTCGCCTTCAGTGGTGAATGGGTCCTTTTAGGGTTTTAGAAAATTGGTTTCAAGATCCTATTCCTTGATGTCTTCACTCTTGAATTCTCTATTATCAGCTTCTGGAAGTTTGTATAAAAATTTTGTAGAGCTCTTTCCATGATCTTGCACTTTGAGTGAATTTTTTTTGCAAATTTGACAATTTTTTCTCCAAATCTTGCTCAACTTGATCTTCAACCTATAAATTTGCAATCATAGAACCAAGGGGAAAAAAAATTATTGATTTTTTAGTGAATGGGGGTTTGCCTCAGGCAAACCCCTTGTAGGTAATCAAACCAAATCATGAAATGAAGCATGACACATGCAAAATGTAAATGATATCACCTTGGATGGTGTCTTATGAATCAAATATGCAATCTAACATGTAGTGCCCATGAAGAATGTAGATCTTGGATATAAAATTATGCTTGTAAATAGATCCTCAATGCAACATTAAATTTTTAGCTCAACACACATGAATGCTTGAAACCCTTGAAATGATGATATGACTTTCAATTGATGCAATAGACTCTTGAAATTTTCCTTGAAATGCCTTGTTAATGCTCTTGAAATTCTCTATAATTCTCTTGTGAAGTATTAGTATGCTCCCTTGAAAATAATAGATGAAACTATGTGAATTAACCCCTTATTTATACTAAATTAGGAGATTAACCCCGAAATTCAAAGAATTAAGGCCAACACCTGATTTTGGAAAAAGCATTATTAAATTATTTCTAGAGTGAAATTCAAAAAGGGGGATATCATTAAGGGAGGACCCATTCACCATCTTGGGCGAATGGGTCTTTGCTATGTTTCTAGGAAAAAGCTTCGGGGGATTGAAAGAGGGCCAAAAATCCATTCTAGATCAACTGAGAAAGGGGGGTCCTGTTAAGGGAGGACCCATTCACCATAAAGGGAAAATGGGTCCTGGATAAACTTACCAAGACCAAACATTTCCCAATGAAATATTTTTTTAATTAAGCTAATTTGATTGTGTGTACTCCTAAGGGGGAGTATTCAAAGTAAGTATCTTAGTTAAATGTCAAAGGGGAGAACAATGATAAACACTTTATCCTTTTCTATTGATGTCAAAGGGGGAGAAAGAGTCATGTGAAAATTTGTATCTACACAGGGGGAGAGAAAGTAAAATAAAATTACAAGAGAGTGTGTTAAGAGCTATTGTGTTATCTTTAATGGTTTTTTCACATCATGTGTTGTCATTAATGATAAAGGAGGATATTGTTACAAATATGATGGTTTTATAATTTATAAAAGCTTGTGTTTTCATTGATGTCAATTAGGTTTTGATGCAGGTTGTTGTATAATGAAGATGTCAAGGATATTGAGAAGATTGTGAAAAAGACGAAAACGGTTTGTTGCACCTTGTGTGCATGTATACTTGAGATATTAAGGAAGTGTTGTGAGGACATGTAGCTATCTTTATTTTTAAGTGTTTGGAGATGTGTTGGAATAAATAAATGTGCTAATATGGTGTCTTTGGTGCTTGGTTTCTAAGTGATTTTGAGAAAAAATTATAAATAAACAAAGAAAACAGTGTTGTTCAAGTGTTTAGAACATTATTTTGATGTGCTTCATGTTTATTCTATGTTGATTCTATACCTATGAAAATTTAATATGTTGTTCAAGGTTGTCAATAGTTGTTATATCTAGAGTGAGATATGTTCACTAGTGTGTGAACTAGGTTTTCAATGGTGTTTGTTGTCGTCTGGGGGAAATGTATTTTCTTCGCATTTCTCTACACTTTGGTTTTAGGTTGTGTGGATCTAGGAAGTTTCTTATGTTGTTTATATCTTTCAAAATTCAAGGTTACTCTTAACTTGGTGTAGTATAGTGTGTTTCATGATTCAGTGTGTGTATGAGGTTAATTGGATGTGTTTGGTTGAATTATTTCTATGATGTGAGTTTTAATGAATTATTTTCTCCTCTTAGATTGTTCGTGTACTTTTCTAGATCATGTAAAATATATTTTTGTGGTTTGTGTGTCATCTTGATCAAGTGGGAAGCATGTACTTAATATTTTTTTTGTGTTTACTATGATTAATAGTCGACCTAGTTTTAATACTACATGCAAACCCACTTCAAATTTTGTGGAAGCATGTTGAAGTGTGTTAGGAAAATTTTTGGTCCTAACAAAATATTTATATGGGTCATGTTGATGGTGTTTTCTACACGAAAACAACTCAGACAAAATAAAAGTTATCCTATCTCTCTTGAAAGGTTGATCTCTATGGGAAAAGAGATAACCCCAAGGTCTCTAATGTCAGGTCTTGACAATGCAAATAAAACAACTCAAAGATAATGTGAAAATGTTGGTAATAAAAAAGGACCTTACTACAAGCAAATAATGGACTCAGATTTATCACATCTAGCAATAGATTGATACTTCAAAACCTAAAACTAACCCAGATAATAAAATAAATAACAAAAGATAAGGGATTCAAAGAGATTGATAAGACTAATTCTAACCCTAAGATTGAAAATACAGATGATAAGATTCTCAAAATGGTCCAATACCTCATAAACTAATTCTTGTTTAACCCAGATAAATTTGCAATCTTACATAAATAGTGCAATCTTCTAAGGTGTTAAAAATTTGCAGGTCATGCATATTCATTCAAGACAACCCTATTGCAATTGAAATGAAAAAATATTCATAATTGAACTAAGCACATTTTTAATTCTATGCTAACTTTTCAAAGAAGCTAACAATCAACTAACTGCAAAAAGTGTGGACTAGAGATTGTTGCAATCACTTCAAGCATAAAACCCTAAAAATCATTAAATCATCTAACATCAAATAAAATTGAGAAATTTTAAAGATAGAACATAAAGAACCATGCCAGATAAAACTCAACACAAGAAAGGCACCAAATCACAATGTCTTTTCTTGTATTAAATCATCCAAAGAGGCAACAATTCCAGTCTTGTGTTACAACACTTGCTTGAAAAGATAAACTAAACTCTAACTCTAATTCTTGCTCTTACAATTCGCTCTAATGTAAAATTCATCTAACTTCTTCTAACCTCTTACAAACAAAATTATAGAGAACCCCCCAAGATATGTCGGCAGAATTAGGGTTTTTAATACTAAATAGCTACACAATAGGTCAACCAAGAGAAATTCAAAAAATATGAAATGTGTAATATGCACCAATTTCATCCAAGTCAGCCTAGGGTCTCCAACAAAACTCGGTCCAATGCATGGAAAGGAAAAGGAGAGAATAATGCGGAAGCAAAAATTCTGATGTAGAATTGCATTAACTACTTCCCCCTTTGTCCTTAGCACACTCCACCTTGTCCTGCACCAACAAAAATACCCTGTCCAAGTTGGAAATAGATGGCATAGGAAAAACCCTAACTCTCCTCTCAAGAGACTTGATATCATCTCTTGATTGCCTCACTATATTATCCCAATTCACCTTATTTGTTTGATATCGATCAATAACTGCAATGTAAGTTGCTACATCATCCAACTGATGTTCGGTAATAGGGCCCTCATTGACTAGAGAATATACATCTCGCCACCATTTTATCAAATGGTCCAAGCTAAGATGCTTGGGCACAAATTTATTTCTCAAAAAAGGAAATACACCTTTTGTAGATTTCAGTCAAAAAAGGAAATACACCTTTTGTAGATTTCAGTCAAAGTGTCCTCAATTTTCCTTCCTTATTTATATATGTTCTTCAAAGCTTTCTGCCTTATCTACAGAATTTCAAACCATTCCCACTTCAAAAAAGGAAATACACCTTTTGTAGATTTCAGTCAAAGTGTCCTCAATTTTCCTTCCTTATTTATATATGTTCTTCAAAGCTTTCTGCCTTATCTACAGAATTTCAAACCATTCCCAAGGCTCTGTATTTCTTGAGGAAGGAACAATTCCCTCAATTATAAGCTTTTTTTCAGTCTACTCCATGATAGTCCTTGTCTTTTACAATAGGAGATCTACATCTTCCTTATCCTGAGCTAGCACACCTTTCAACCAATCTAATGACCTCATTGAATCTCCTCTAGTTGAAAGGATGTCTTTGATAGAATTATCTCCCTTGGTTTGCACTCCCTACAACCAATCGGTTGTAGCATGTGTGGTGCTCTTCATTCTTTCCAACTCTCATATTGTTTCCTGAGGTAGGAAGCCTACAACAGATGAGGAAGAACTGATGGATTGCAATGGTTTCATCAACTCCTACAAATATCTCCTAAGTTTCTCATTTTCTTTCTTGAATGATGATTTATTCTGTACCTCTTTCCTCAATCTTCCAAGGATCACAACACTGGATCCTTCATACTGTTGAATGTACTACTCCATGGAAGCATGCCCTAGATTGATATTCTGCACACTATAATCCTTACCATTCACCTCATCCCTATCCTTGTTAGGAGAAGGAGTAGAAATGTGGACTACCATATTATTTGGATCATCCCTCTCAATCCAAGAAATGACTTTAGCCTTCTTCTTTGTCTTTCCCTTTCAAATATTTGCTAGTAGTTCATCCCAATTGGGAGGAGTATCATCCACTACAATTTGTTTTCTCTTTAATTCCTTATCCAACCAGCCCAGAATAGTGGATTCTAATTGTACCTTATCCTGTCCATCATCTTCCTATTGAACATTGAGCATACTCTCCTCCATTCTTGTATTCTCAGGAGCCTTCTCAGTTGTATCCTCTTTTTCTTCATTGTGCTCCTCCCCTTTGTCTTGTACTAGTGAGTAAATATTGGTTGATATATCCTCCTTCTGAGGAGATTTATCCTCATGAACCCCTACAAGTGAGTCCCCATAAGCCACCAAAGTAGACTGCACAACCTTCTCTATCTCATCCTCAACATTTTATAGATCACCCTCCTCGAATTCCTCTTCTCCATGATCTTGGGAATATTCAACATCTTTTGGTTCATTTGGCATATTTCCAATCTCATGAGAAGGAGGGATGTCTTCCTATTTGGTGATAGGAGCAGTCATGGGAAAATTTCCTTTCGGTGCAACATCCTTGGGAGAGGGAGTCCTAGATCTCCTCGTGTATACTTGGGTCTTTTCTCTTGAGCTCTCTACTTCTACTACAGGTGTGTCAGCCTTTTCATCTGCCATATAAGTTCCCTTCCCCTTTTGTGACAACCTCACAATTATCCCTCTCTTTAGCGAGGGGACACTGGTCTCTTCTTTTTATTTCTCACCTCCTTGATCCTTCCTCCTCCTCACGACATGTTTCATTTTCTTGGATATTGGCTTTCTCTATTTCTCTTCCTCTCCTACCTCCTCTACATGAACATCCTTAATCTTAATTTTGAAACGAGATCCCATCTTGGTTTTTCCTTTAGGATCCTGTTTAGGTGACTCCTCAGATACAAAGTGAGACTCCAAGTCTCCCATGAGATCATAGGTGCATTCCACACCCTCACTTTCCAATTCCAACATCTTATGCTTGAGCCAAAGCTTGGTATAATTGATTACCAGGGTCATGACCTGTTCTCTTCCTCCAGCCAATCAACCTCTTTAATCGGTTTATCCTTCACAAACTCAAATTTATGGCCTTGGATTAAATTTCCATCCTCCTCAACCTGATCAGGAACAACCCCTTTGTTGTACAAATGAACCAAGCTAACTAGTAATCTGTATAACTTCTTCTTTTTGACCTCAAATTCATCACCTATGTTGGGCCAATAGTCCTCTAGGTCATCCTTGTGATTGTATTCCCTGCTAGCATTATTTTGTGCTTCACCGATTATGTCAAATCTAGATCTCTTGGAATGGAAGTAGAAACCGAGAGTGCTCATTTCTTCCTTAGAAGAATGGGCTGAGTTGATAGAAGGGCATACTTCACTAGTGCCTATCCTCAAATAGAAGTCATTACTAGATGATTTCTTGTCCTTCTCCCTCTTCACAATTAAATCAAAGTCACATATCTATCTTGTGACCTCCAGGAGTACAACATGGTCTGTAGGGTACCTTGGGAGTCTGTACGAAGCCCTCTAGCAGCCATCAATTATTATGTATGAGAAGGTGTGGAATTGGATAAACCAAGCTCCAAACCTCTTGATTAATTCCTTGTCTTTATCTTAAATCCAAACATGATCTACCCCTTGGAGTAGCCTAGTGATGTACATGGTGAATGCATCGTTCACCCTTCTATAGCTTGAGTTACCCAGGTGTAGCTATTGGTAAACCTCATAAATTAAATTTTATGCAAACACACCCCTTGTGCTCAATCCCTTGTATGGGTGGAACCTAGATAGAGCATAGAATAGGTAAGAGGTCATTGTGAAACTCTTAATCTACAAGACATTACACATATTTTCATGAATCATGGCACTTATAATGCCTACCCAATGGTATTCTATACCCTGTTCCATCCTAGCAATAACATGGAGCGTCCAATTCTCGAACATTCCTGCACTCTTCAATCCTACCACCCTACTGACAAGGGTGATAACATCATAATACTCCTTAAATTTGAGTCTAACCAATTGCTTGGGAAACTTGGAGAAGTGGGACTTAGGTTTTTCCAACCAGGAATTAATGACCTATTGGGATTTGATGGTATCCTCCTCATAGAACTTCTTTTCCACATCCATGTCAAAAGCCACCACATGAGACCTATCCGGCATGTCAAAAGTCTGGGCTATAAACACATGATTTAGATTTTCCATAATTCTCCATTGGGGACCAACTATCCTTTGTGTACCTCTGTCATAGTGTCGTGCACATTCTAGCACCAGTTCATAACACTGCACTATAGGAGGAAATCCAACTACATGTGCTAATCTTGATTCCAATGTTCTCTTGGCCAGTAGAGAGGAATTTTGTGCTACCATTCTTGTCTTGAACTCTTCATACTCCCACAATACAACATTGGTGTCAGTTACCCCTAACCAAATAGAAGTAAGCTTGCTCTCCGAAATTCTGCTCTTGATATCCATCTTGATCTTTTCTGCCTCAGAGATGGAAGACCCATATGCACCTGAATCCACTACCTTACCCTTGGTTCCACTTATCATTGCCTTACCTGATTCAGCCTACATTCGACAAAAAACCATAGTAAAGATCACATGGAACACAAATTAATGAACCACAAAGATAAGTTCACCTTCAATACAAGTCCCATGATAAGAAAAATGTTGAAAACCCTCATAAAAAATAATCATTCCAAAGTTCGGGTTTTCAGCCCTTCCACGGAATCTAGGCTAGAGAGGAATTTTGGGAAATTCCCAACCATGTGGATTCCAGTGAAACAAGCATGCAAGCATCTAAAAATCATTTAATCAACTGATAATCACTAAGAAATAGCATGAAACATCTTAAAATAAGTCCAAGTCGATATCAAATGTATAAACATTAAGAAAACTTCATGCAATTCCTCAATTCTCCATTTTCAACAAAATCTCGAGAAAATCCATCTACGACGAAAATCCACGAGAATAGCAATAATTCACAAACTTTGAGAAAATGAAGGGACCAAGAACTTTCAAGAAAATCCCGAAGGCATGGATTTTAGTGAAGCTAATGAAATTTTCACACTTTAAACCCAATTTTGGGAAAATGATAAGGCAACAGACAAACCAGAGAAATCTAGAGATAGCGGAAATCCACAAGGCAGGAAGAAATCCGGATCAATGCACATCTTAGGAAGACAAATAAAATGGAAATTCAGGGAATTTCAGCAGATAAGGAATTTCGCAAAGACTTTGAAAACCTGAATATACTCATTTTCTCACAAACTCACTCAAATTGATCAAACAATCACAAATTTATGGAACTAGAGCCTGAAACCAACTTTATTTGAACCCCCTATAGAACATCCCTATTTTTGAAATTCACCCTAATATAAATTGAGAAGGAATAGTGATGCCCTAGGCATAGAACCCTAAAATTCTACCATGGGAGCACAGGGTAACCTCAGACTCAACTCATTTTTTTGCAAAGGTTTATTGAAAGCTCATCCCATTCCACACAAGAAAGCCATCTTAGGATGAATTCAAAAGGCAATCTCGGAGAGTCACTTATAATCGGTATTCGAACCAAACGGGAAAACCCTCAACTTCGAAAAATATAAAACCAAAATAGGTAGGGACTCGAACCCCAGGCATACCCAAACGTCAAAGAAGCACGCACATTCAATCAAGAAAAAACAAGGTAATGTGAACAGCATGAAAGGGCACTAAATGAAAAATAGAAACCCAAGCATCAATCTCCAATATCATCAACAACATCCTAAATCATAGCATATATGCAAAAATCATGAAGTAACTAATTTAAATCATCAAAAGAGAGAAAGTGCCATGTACATACCATGAAGACAAGAAAATATCAAAACAAGAAAAGCTGGAAAGAAAACCCAAAATCCAAGCTAAGTGAAAATGGCCACTAGGAAAACCAAACACAACAATCAAGTGCAATCCCAATCACACAATCCAACAAAACAACTCAGGATCAAGCACTCTAGATCAAAAGGAAGCAAATGATAAAACCTTAATGACACAAAACTCCCAAAAGTCGACTTAATACCCACCACATAAATTGCACAATTAATGCAGTCAAGATGAATCAAACCAAAATCTGGGAACTTGACATGGTGATGGCCATTTAGAGAAATCCGGCCTCGAAAAAATTCTGTAGAGGACCAGAATCTTCGTATTTTCAGTGAAAAGTAGTTGTCACCGGGTTTCGAAAGGAAACCAGGAAATTCGGCCAAGAGTGGATTTTTCCGAGAATAGTGAAAAAACCCAGAATGAGTCCAAAACTTAAGGTTTTTAGTATATATCATAGATGGACTGTTCCAGCAATCAAGATAAACATCAAAGCACATGGCCAAGCAAGTGAATCCTCAAAGTACAAAGTTCCAAAAAGACCAAGAGCGAAAGAAAAAAGAGAGAAAAAGAGTGTCCCTAATTTCAGTTTGGCATGTGTGCAAAAAGTGTACAACAGGTCGCCTTCATTCCTATCCACTATGGGAATTTTTTAGTGTTGACCTAATTTGAAATTGTAAATGTAAAGGATGTGTTGTTGGCTTTGGAGAAGGTTTTCAAGGTTGAGGATGATATAAATAAGTTTTTTTTTTGGAAGATATTAATATAAACGTGAGATAGATGTGAGAGATGAATTTGAAGTGAATTACAAAAGTATAGATGTGAATTTTAACAAAGCAATGTGAACTTCAAGTGTTGGAATTTTGAAGGTAGTGAGTTTAAGGCATCCACAATCTTTCAAACAAGGTTGCAAGATTTTTGGAGTAATTGTGGTGGATTCCTTGTTGTATTCAGATAGTGTTCTCTATGTAGCATTTCTCTTCTATCTTCTTTTAACATTCTAAGTAGTGAGCTTTAGCTATGAGCCCTATTGGACAACATATCCTATTTTGGTAGTGAGCCCTTTTACTAGTTGTGAAATTACTTATATTGTGAGCTAATCGTCACCATGATTTTTGCCTCATTGCGTTTTCAACATAAATTTGGTGTTCTCTTGTGTATGGCATTGTTGTTTTAATTTTTGTTAAATAGATTTCATGATTAATCACTCTAACATAATAAGGGTTTAATAAATTCTTATGGATCTAATTACTATTGAGGATTTTTATGTTTTAATTTGATACAATTGATTCACCCCCCTCTTAATTATCTTTTCCACTCAACACCATCATGTTGTGGGGGCTACTGAGAAATCCTACCCCATCCTCATCCTCGTGCTCTCCCCTCGACCTATCCTCCAATGGGATATGTGAGTTTCATAGGATAATGTTGTATAAACCATGCATCATACGTAGGTGTAGTACCTTCATCAAGTGTTCCTCCTGCATAATCCCAAGGCAAAGTAGCTAACTCTCTGAAATCAACAATCATAGCCTATGGGTCAAATAGCTAGCCCCAGTTTATCTCTCTAGTCGTCTATGGAAACATTGCTTTATATTCATGGGGGATGACATATTAAATCTCTCTGAATTTTATGGAAACCCAATCCAAAAGAGATCTCTTAATCATATGGTTCTCTCAACCCATCAACCATTGAATCTATCATGCATAGAAAAACTCATCCTAATCATAGTACCATGGTGCACCTGAATCCAAGGTCTCCATCTGAATACTATCATATCATCTATGACCCATCTCTAATATTTGATCCTTGAGGTACGTGTATGGTGCAGTGTAGTAATGGATTTTTATTTGTACACTATTGGTTGATCTGCATCTATATTAGCTAAGACAATGACCAATCTCACTACAATGGTGTGCTCCCATTCCTAGATATGAAGTAATGTAAACCCTACTAATAAGATTTGACCCCACATATAGATGACTTGATTCATATCATGGTAAAGGGAGGTGAGAATCATAGGGTCATAAGTCAAGACAATCATATCCTACACTATCTATGCCCAAGCTACTCTCCAATTGAAGGTGAAGCCTCGAGCTTGTTTGTTTGGCACAAGAATATAATGGATCAATTTTGTTATGAATAATAAAACATTTGGCACCTAACCTCTATGTGATTACAGGTCAAGTTGATGGCTATCAATCTAGACAATATCTATCCCATGTACATTAAATCAAGTGTCTAGACTAGAGTTCATATCATAGAAAACTCTCTCACAATGAATAGGAACTCGTAGTATGCACTAGACATCCTCTAAATTAATCATTGCCTTACCAATGGGAAGGTGAAAATAATATGTCTTGTTGTGCCATCTCTCCACCAAGTTTATCATCATAGCTAGGTGTGTGTGAATATCTGGCATGTGCACTATAAAACACAATTTGATCACTCCAAGGAAAAAATTATCATCATCCCAAAAATGGAGAATGTGAGAAAGAATGTTGGGTTGACACTCTCTAGACTAGAGAAATAATATAGTCTCCTATAAGATCAAATTGCACCACATAAAAATTGTAAAAAAAATTCTAAAACTCTAACGTCAAAACCCTAAATTTGCAAAAAGTGTCTTTGTTTAGCAATTGCACTAAACTATCATTTCTCAATTATGTTGTAATCTTTCAATCATGCACCTATACACAATAGCGATTCAAAATTTCATTTGCACTTCTAGGACCAAATAGGTAGTTTCATGCTTATATGCAATGGCAAGGAAAACTTTCAATTGCACCATAATTTTTTAATTGAGTATATCCTACAATGGTTACTCTAACCCTAACTTGGAAATTACATGACAGTTTGTAATTGCATGAAAATATGGCGATTGAACTACTGACCAAAACAATTGAACATCTATATTTAAGTGCAATTTCTTGACCTAATTAACCTAAGCTTTAAAGCATAAAAAATGTGGAAATAAAAAGTCTTCAAAGTGCATATCGGGGGTCCTACACCTAGATGCTACCTGCACTTGCAGACTTGATCTAGGAGGTGTTGAGGGAGCTCATGATTAGCCATAGTGCTAAGTACTCAAAACAAAATCTCACTAGGTTTCAAAATTCAAATGTGCAAATGAATTGAAAATGACCCTCCAACCTCTATTTAATCCTTAAAAACAACTTTTTTTTGCCCTAATTAGGATGGGAAAATAGGATTTTCAATCTGTTTAATCAATTTTTGAGCTATGCAACTTATTTTGAGGTGTTTTTAAGGTTTTTGAGCCTATTTTCATGTCTTGGAGCTTATTTTATACACCTAAATCTATGCTAAATATTTGTTGTGATCTCAACTTGAAAATTAAAATTTTCACCAGATCTCTCGAGGGGGTAGTATACTAGCATAATTCCTTTTCCTGGGGCAATAGTGGGGCATCCGAAAAATCAAGAAATTTTAAATTTTGTATCTGAGTAGTAGCAATAATCCAAAAGTGTCAATCCTTGAGAGAATGTAATAGGTACCTCACTTCAGAGAGCGGAAAAATGTAGACAGTTAAAATCATCTTGATCGATATTACACATCTAAATTTGATTATTAACAATATTTTCATCCTAAATTCACATTTTTTCGTCTATTAACCAATGGACCAAACTAATTGTATAATCCTATTTATTTAATTAAATGCATAATTTTCATATATTAATCTGATAATCAATTTTATTAGGTTAATTCACCCCTTTTCACACTAATTTGTACCCTATTTAATTAAATAATGTGAATTATTTAACTAAACTTCTTAAGTCTCCTCATTTGATTGAATAATTATAATTTTTTAATTGAATTCCATTAATCCCCCTTGAATTAAATAATGCTTTAATTATTTAATTAACTAATTGCATTCATCCTCCCACTTGCAAAGGAATATTCCGTTGGGATATTCCTCCACTCCAATTCCCTCCTAAATTGACATTCTTTACACATTTATCTTGATTTGGTTAGTATTTTTTCTTCTTTAAATTATTTTGTTTCATTGATTAAAATCATTGATCCTTGTCAACTTGCATTCTCATCCATGGATTGGAATCCTGGATCCATGACATCTTCTCTTGTTGATTTTCATCCTTTTATTGATCAAATCAATCTTGACCATTGATTTGAATATTTATCCTATAAATAGTCCTTATTTCAATGAGAAAATGATCCAATTTCATTTAGAGTAACTATACTACAATAAATTTTAGAGCATTCTTCATAAAAAAATAGCACTTAGCATCCATTTTAGCTAATATTTAATCAATGAAATCCATTTTCAAGTTGATTTTAGCCAAGGTATTGGGTAAGGGATGACATTATACATAAATGCAGCACCAATACCCCAATGGGATTAGGTTTGAGGCATTAGATTAGTTTACATTATGAATTTTTAGTTTGTTTAATGTTTAATGGCTTCTTTGTTTAATGTTTACAATAATTTCATTGGGAGCTTGAATTAACTAGTTGGATCGTGTTTACTTTCTTATGGATCAAACATGTTTATCTTAGGTTGTGATCATTGTTACAATCTCTTATTTCATCTTGAGTCTTTCATCACTCCTAGGGATAGTGAGTGAAGTTTAGTGATCTTTTTGAGACTATTAATGAGTTCTAAGCACTTCAAATTGAGATATAGTTGAATTCTTCGGAAATTTATTTTTCCTACTCCATTGAGGATTTCCTAGTGAATTTTAAGTCCCTCAAATCACTTGTTTAGGGTTTCTAAGAGTTGAATATTAGTTCTATACCCAAGACCACCTACAAATATAATGAAAACCTTATACAAGAGGGTATGCAATAATATGATCTTGCTTGATATTAAGACCTATCAAAATGATGATGAGGCCTAAAGTATGTTACATATGAGTATAATTACCTTTCTTATATAGGAAAGGTGAGGAATAGGATTGGACATGATTGTGACATCTGACAGCTAAAAACCTAATAACCTATGAATCAAGCATTAAAATATTGAAAGATAAGATCTAGAAAAGCCAACTAAGAATTCTAGAAGGAATATTATATCCTAAGTGAACTTAACATGTGAATAAGTCCCCTAAGTCCCTATCAAGGTAAATTACTAGGTACAAGATATATATTCAAACCAAAAAGGTTGTGGGAAGAATAAAAATGATAAAGAGTACATTCTGATAATAGCGTACAGGCTTAGAGGCCCATTTCAAGTCTTATCTTTCACATTTTACTCTACCATAAATATGTTAGGTAATGATTTTACAATTCCTACCTTTAAGGTATTATGTGAGTGTTTGATATAGGGATAGTCAAAGTTGGTTCAATTGGATGCTCTTTTAGGTTTGCAACCCCATGCATTGGTACCATAATCATCTAAGGGGAAACAAAAGAAGAAGAAAAAGTGTAAGAATGATTCATCAGGTAGTGAGAATCCCTCCAAGCCACCTCTAAAGTTAGAATAGAAACCAAATTATACTCCTAAGCATGATTTAAGTCTTCTAATTTTTGTTAGTCTTCCTCCAAGATGAAGAAGAAATAATGTGAACCTTATAGTATGTTTCAAGGAAGGACATCTCATTACCATATGTTGGAAGAGATTAGAGGCTTTAGAGGAAGCCATGTGGAAACATAATATTTCAACTCCTCAATCTTCATCCACACATACAAGAAAATTTAATTCTCTTTCTACATGGGACTTTCCTTCAACAGTACTTGGATAATTTATTTTGGTTCTTCTCACCCCATGACACATACCCAATATTTCATTACCACTCTTTCACATTGTGGCACTTAATAGATTGTAGTTGGTGACTCTACTCAACTTTCAATTTTTTGTTTAGATTTTGTCCCACTAGAAGGTGAATGTCTTTCGGATATTATTTGTATTCTGAATTTTTCAACTGACCTTCTTTTAGTTTATCATATTTTTTCATTCTAGAACTAGTAGGATAATTGAGTTCTCATTCGATGATGTGGTTATTTGAGACCTCCATGATATTGATATTTTGTGGCTATTAGAAGTATTGATTATGTATCATGACTATACATATTTGATGGTTTTGAGAGCTTATATAGTTATAATTCATCTCTTGTAGCACTTGTAGATTCAATGAGTAAGATCTGGCATGAGAATTTTGACCATGTCAATTACAGATATCTCTAGAAGATGATTGCACAAGAATTGGTGTTAGGGATCCTTAATATTTCCTATAATAATGGAATTTTTCAAGGATGCTCTCTTGGAGAAAATAATCGGGATTATTTTCCTATGGATAGAGTCACACATGCCAAGGAACCCTTAGTGTTGGTACATAGTGACCTCATGTAATATTTGACTTCTTCATTTTTAGGGGAAAATATGTGCACATTTATTGATGACTTCTCTAGGCATCCATGGGTGTAATTTCTTTAGTATAAGAGTGATGTCTTTGATTATTTTATGATTTTTAAGGTATTTTTAAGAATTAATATGGTCTTTCTATCAAGAAGACACACACATATAATTGGGGAGTATGCCAATCAATTTTTCAGGGAATTTTACACTAAGCATGGTATTCTACATCATCTTACAGTTCCATACAACCCTTAATATAATGGTGTTGTTGAGAAAAAGAACATAAATTTATGGGATATAACCAAGTATAATTTAGTCACAAGATATGGATTCTTCAATTTGGGTTGAGGTAGTGAGTTGTACCAATTAAATTCATAATCATATTCATCATAAGGAAATTACAACATATGACTCCTTAGGAATCTTGGACCCATGTCAAGCCTGATGTATGTTCATTCAATGTTTTTGGTAGTGAGGCTTTGACATTCATTCTTGAAGCTCAACTAAAATACATGGAGAGGAAAAGCTAATCACTCATAGTTTTTGGCTATTGTGAGGATATTAAGACATACAAGTTGTTTGATCTTGATTCCTAAGAAGTCTTGACTTGATGAGATGTCTAGTATAATGAGCACTTTCCTTAAATGGATTCTTCACCACTAGCTTCTCCCTCGCTACCTACTCTTCCCATTTCATGTCTTTAGGATTCCTTGTCTCTTGAGGATGATTATGATGATGTTACACCTTCACCACCACCTCCATATATTCAACCTTGTTGGTAAAATGTGTTTCAACCCTATTTTATGAGGGTGTTGTATTAAAAAAGTGTATTGTGATGTGTTTTGAGAGTCTTTTAGTGGTTGTGTTGCCTCTAGATCTATATTTGGTGATACTCCTATGAGAAGCTTTCTATGCAAGTATATTGTAATATTTATGATTTTTGAATAGTATTGAGTAACTTTTGGAGTGTGGGGTTTTTCTCCTAAAAGGGTTTTCCCCACATAAATCATTTCATTATGGTATTCATGATATGTATGTTTTTTTTCTAATTTTTCTAATTTTTGTAAATATTTATAAAGTTTTGCATTATCCTCCTCTCAAGATTAGTGTAGGAATTTGTTCCACTATCTTATTTTCCTTACAAAAATTTACCCAAGTGGGCTCACAATACTCTTGATGTAGTTGTATATATTGAAAGTAATCCTTTAGATTCTCATAATATTCCTTCATAGATATTAGGTGCTAGTATTTTTAGTCATTCCACTTTGGATGATCCTCAAAAAAATTCAAATATAAAAAGTATTCCTAAGTGGGATAGGGATATGGAAGAGGATTATTCTTCCCTGATAAAGAATAATACATGGGATCTTGTTCCTCTCCCTAAAGGAAGAAAATTGGTTTGGTGTAGGTGGGTGTATTATATCAAATATACTTCAAATATTTTTATTGATAAGTCTCATCTTGTTTCAAGTTGATTTTCTTAGGTAGGGGAATTGACTATTTTAAGACCCTTTCTCTTGTTGCCAAGATAAATTTCATTCACCTTGTACATTCTCTTGCAAATTCACAAGTATAGATAATTTACTAAATGAATGTGAAGAGTGGTTTTCTACATGGTGACCTTTATGAGGATATTTATATGGATTAGTGACTAGGTGTTGTGTAGGAATCTTCACTTGTTTTTAAGATTCATCATTCATTATATGGTCTCAAACAGGCCCTTTGGGCTTGGCATGAGAATACATATTATGTTCTTCTTTCTTCTAGATTCACACGATGTCATTATGATCCTACAATGTATATTCAATGATAAAAGGGTGATATTTTAATTCTTGTGATATATGTGGATGATTTGATTCTTATAGGTGGCTCATCCTCCATGATCTAGAGTGTTCAATGAGACTTAATGGATTAGTTTCAGATGAAAGATCTTAGCCTTCTATAATACTTTCTTGGTTTACAAGTTATTCAATCTTTAACTGGGATTTACATATTTCAGCTGAAGTATGCTCTTGACATGCTAAATTTGTAAGCCTATCCCCACACCATTTTAGTCGAGTCTTGTATTTTCTTCCACGTGTTCTAATCCTTCAGTAGATTCTACATTATACAAGAAGCTGGTTGGTAGTTTTTGTACCTGACACATTCAAATCCTGATCTTTCTTTTGTGGTTGATCTTGTCTCTTTATTTCCCATGATCGATATGAGATTTACTAGCAAGCTTTCAAACATATTTTGAGATATACTCAAGTCACCTCACATTATGGTATTGATTATACAATAAGAGCTTCTTATATTGTTGGCTTAAATAACTCAAATTAGGCTAGTGATGTTAATAATATGATGTCTGCTTTTGGTTTTTCTTGTTACCTTAGTTATGGTCCCATTGCATGGTCTTGAAAGAATTAAGCTACTATTTCTTTATCACCTATAGAGGTTGAGTACCAAGTGGTAATTTTAGCCAGTCAAAAATGTTCTATGGCTTTGTCAGCTAATGATTAAGTTTTATTTTCCTCTCAATAGTCCTATTATTATGTAATGTGACAATCAGAGTGTCATTCAAATTTCATCCAGCCCCATTGATCATTAGAGGAAAAAAAACATTGAGATCCACATGCACCTCATTCTATAGTTGATTTAATATGATTTCTCATCTTGGAGTATATTCCTATAGTGGAGTAGGTTGTAGACATCTTAAAGAAACCTTTAGCATAACTTCATTATCTTTAGTTGTGATCGATACTTGGGGTGAAGGAAGTTGTACTTAAGGGGTCCTCATGAAGCCTTTATTAATTATTTTTTTATTCATGCTTTCATCTCTTTTTTTGGAGAGGAGATTTTCCCATGCGATTTTCTATTTTTCTCTAATTTTAAGAGATCTTTTGTTCGTACATGGGTACCTCATTAGGTCTTGTTCTCCAGACCTATTTTGAATTCTTCAGTGCATTACTCTTTATTTTTTTAGCTTCTCTCCAAGTTAATATTAAGGG
Source organism: Sequoiadendron giganteum (assembly GCA_007115665.2). Classification (NCBI taxonomy): domain Eukaryota; kingdom Viridiplantae; phylum Streptophyta; class Pinopsida; order Cupressales; family Cupressaceae; genus Sequoiadendron; species Sequoiadendron giganteum. The sequence continues at coordinate 146,472,303 of CM021105.1, forward strand.
GGTGATAGAGTAACAGGTTAGCCACCTAATTAATTAATTAATCTTGATTAATTCATTAGGTCCCTATTACTTTATTCACTTAAGCTAGACTTAGGAAATAAAAATCATTATTAAAATGGCTTATGTTGTCTCATTGCATAGGATGGTGACACTTGTCAAAATCTAATTTAATCCAATCCTAGAATTTTTATCTTATTTTTATAAGGATTGATCTTCCATTCTAATTATTCATTTAGGTTATTTTGCATCAATACATTCTTTGGTTGTGTTGGTCACTTTTTAAGAACAAAACTTATCTCTAGAAATACCTATGGATTTTACCATTTCCAATAATCAATGATTCAAAGGGATTGGACAATGAATGAGTGGAAGCTACAAAACTTCTACTCCTACACTTAGTGCTCTATAAAACCTAGGAGGGTTATCCCACAATGTGCGCTAAGGAACCACACACAATTTTTATCAAACAAATTGTCAAATAATAGATACCTCTCATACAATCACTCAACATCCTAATACATCAAATAATTTGGTAGCTTATTAATCAATGAATTATACTTAGTGTATGAGAATATGAGACATCAACACATTGCAACTACAATAGTAACCACTATATTATGTAAATTAAAAGTGATCAGTTGATGAATCAACAAAGAAATTGAATCACGAGTACTTTGCATGAACCAGTGTCTTTATCTTAAGCATGAAGTCACAAATGACCTATAAAGCTAGATAAAAATTAAATAATAGCAACATAAAATCTCAATAAATACTGCATTACAACATTCCCCTATTACATACATAGCTAATACTACTTATCAGTATCCTAGCACCTGATTCTATGAGTTAGTAAACTCATCCGAGAATTTACTTTAGTTCATTGAATCAATAAGCGCGAATGAAATCAAACATCCATGTAAGAACAATGGAGACAAATAAAATCCATCCTAGATTACTTTTATTCAAAACTCATAAAACGAGCACAAGGAGGGACAATAGCCATGAAAATTTATATTTCTCTCTATATACATTTTTATATTATTATCCAAATTACATACATAATAATGAATTCCTAAACTTAATATCAAAAAACCCTAACACATACTTAGTATTCTTCTTACAATTCACAATGTTAATTGCATAAAATAGCAAACCCCCACTTTCTGGCCCTGATTTGCTTATAGAAATGAAGGAGAGAAACAAGCCTCAACCTAGAAATTACACATATCAAAACCCTATTGGACCACTATATCAAAGATTCTCCCATTCAGTTACAATGCACTCCCAAGAGGTGGGAGACATGTGAAGAAATGAATGTATTCTTCATTTTTTGTCGGGGATTAGGTCCAATTTTCAAAATGGGTACAACTGAACAGTTACCTCAACACATGTGCCCATGCACACAAAGTGAAAATAAGGGAAAGAATGATGAAAATAGAAAAGGAAAAAGGAAAACCACATCTGTTGCTTTGTCGTCACTTCAACTTTTAATAAGATGCATTATATTTTACCATACTTTAACAAAATCCTAATCTATACTAAATCCAAGCTATGTAGTGCATTCCTATCTATACATTACGCATAATGGTTGTAGATCTTAAAATTTTAAATCATTGGCCTGCCACCCTTAGTACCAGACCTACCACTCCTTCCAAGTATCTATCTTTCTATGCCAGGAGCTCATCTTTTTTAGGCCAGTCAAAGTTCATTACCTCATCATCCCTCTGTCTATAAGGTGCATGCATAGTGACTATCTAGATTTCATCCTTATCAAACTGTAGTAGGATAATATCAATATGGACTAACATATCCATATTCACTGTTAATGTCTCCATATCAGTTTTTTGAAAAAATTTCATAGCTTGATTTGAAATAACATTATTTACTTCATTTATCCATTCTTGTAAATTATTGATGCCACCATAATCCATTAAAATGGATGGGAGAAGTCCATGATGAGATTCATGGAAGGATTTTACCAATTCCTTCTATTGTTCTCTAATATTTCAATATTTCCTCTATATACCTCAATCTTATTCACATTAACTACAAGAGGCTTAAAGTTTTTAGGTGGATTGGAATCCTACTTAAGCCCAATTCCTCCTTCCTAGGGATCTAGAATTCCATGAGTGGAATCTCTCTTTCTCTGTCAATATCAAAAATTTTGATGGCATCAACCATGGATGAATAGTTGTAGTGAATACTATTCATTTTTTTATTCACTCTTCTATTTAGATGTTCTAGTATTGAAGTGAGAATCATCATATTTCTCTTACAAGCCTCATCATCATGATTCTTACATGTTTCTTTGTATTCATTTAATTTCCTAAGAAATTCCTCCCTATTGATATCCCCTTTTTCATGTGGCCCTTCTGATATACTGGGTTCTAATATTGAAATAGGCACACTTCCCATGTTATCTGACATAATTTCCCATGAAGAACTTACATCAATAGTAAACTCAGGGGATACACCTTCTTGTATAGTAGTGGGAGAGTCGACATCATCCTTCTTGACCTTTCTAGGTTGTAAATTTTGAAACATGTCTTCCAATAATGCTATCTTTGTATGTAATTGCATATTATTTCTATCAAGATCTCCATAGTTAACAAAAAAATTATTCAATTTTGTTCTAAGTTTACCCTTTTTAGTAGTCATAGACTCCATTGTTGACCTTGTGAACTGCACAACATAAACTATCAAATTTGTAGATTCTAAGGCCGATGTTTCTGATACTATTTTTATTATTGGGTCTCCACTGTAATTAGGCAGAAGCTTAGCAATGTCTGGCTTTCTTTTGATTGGAGCTAATGACCATATAGCCAAGGCTTCCCATTCCTCATTGAAAGCAAACCCTTGTAGTGCAAGTGTAGTTTCCTCTTTTGTATCATAAATGGATCTATCACATTTCTTTATTGTGTCAAAAGTTATAGTTGAAGATAAATCCCATTTTGGTAGCAACAAGATACCACTAGTTATTAACAATTCCTAACCTTCCTTTGCAGTCAAGTTTTGGAATCTAGCTCTCATCTCATTTAACACATTTTTTCTAAATGATAGCATCAAGAAATTCTAGATGAAGGCTCCTCTCTATAGCCAAACTTTTTACATACTCATATCTTTTATCCCTATAGGAAAACTCCATAAAAGCTTTAATATTTACAAATGAGTCATCATCAAAAAATTTAAAACATGCCTCAACCCGCATATCATCACTTCCATTGATTTCTCTAAGATCAACATTACTCAATATTTTTCCTAATTGACTTGTCACTCTCACTACATATGTGGTAGGTACACCCTCTTGTATTTATTGTTCTAACACCCAAATATCATCATTAGAGACCTTGTTATCATAATCTACTAAACTACTGGCCTCAATCTTTTGTTTTTTCAATGGTGGCTCACCAGGTGGTATTTCACTAGGTGGTGGAGAATCAATATCCATAGTTTCAGGCTCTTCCTACCTTGGTAGTGATGTGGGTGCTACTTGTGACATAGGAGAAGGAGGTTTTTATTCCTCTTGCTGAGTGGGATTACAAGCTTCGTCACATT